>CANSGD010000273.1:0-425842 GCA_947645195.1 Patellifolia procumbens | reverse complement strand
TTGAGCTTTTTGTTATTGGACATAACCTATTTTTACTGTTTTCATTAAATTCAACTTATTGCACTAATTAAAGTGAACTCCCATTTATATCAAAGTAAACTTATTTTTACAAAATATTAATGTTTTAAGATGAATTGCGGTGAGTCTTAATATTCATTTTCAAATATTTTTCCATCTATTATACAAATAGCACTATTAATGCTTAATGTTCTACGAATAACTCTTTGCTTTGTGTCAATCAAAAAAATAAAATAAAAAACTCTTTGATTTGTAAGTCTAAAAACCTTCCAATTTTGACAACATTCTCACAAAAAGTAGAAGGAATAGTAAACAACTTTTGAATGGTGTATATTCATTTGAATCTTTCCTCAGATGTTGACAGAGTGCAAAAATGAAAATGAATGTGAAAGCAGAGTATTGTATCAACACTAGTGGAAGCTATCAATCAATGTCAAGAGATTTACCAAGGGGAACGGGACCCATTCTGATCGTTGCATTTCGTCCCGCAACTTGGCTCACACCGGTTTTTGATCACCGCGGGTAAACTACTTCAATGGCCCCGCATTTTTCTTGTCATTATGCAAAGGGCAACTTGTCTAATAATAGATCGTCTATTTTAAAATAAAATTAGGCAGGTCCAGGTCATATAAATATAATTAGCCTAATATGAAAAAGAGCATATATCGTCTTTTTGAAATTAGTTACTACCTCCGTTTTTTTTAATATGGGGCATTTACCCGTTTTGGGATGTTTTTAATTGGTACCTTTCTACCTTTTTTTGCCACAAATGGAAGGTTGGCCCACCTAATTTATTTACTTCTCTCCTACTTTTCTTTCTCTCTCTTCCTTTTCGCTTTTTTCTTTCTTTTCTTAACGTTCTCTCTCTTCTTTTTCATTTTTCAATGGTTACGAGTGCAAAGTCTTCGGTGCATATTAAAAAAAACGGATGGAGTATTAGTTTAATCCATTCTTGATCTAGTAAATACACTCCGTTACCTATTTGACTTATTCAACAATCGAAATGTTTAATTTATTATGTGACTAGTTTAATTCATTTAGTGACTAGGTTAATTCATTTTGGTAAGTCTGATTGTTCTTTTTTTAAAAAAATTATTGTAGTTCGAGACTAAAAGTGAATTAAAGAAATGAGAAGAAGAGAAGGAACGACTAGGTTGGTTGATATGTCCAAGTATCGAGTTAGAGTTAAATAAAATGGGCTCATTGAAATGATGTGGGCTTAGGTTTGTCTAATTAAAAGTTAAATTTAGACTGCCTGCGCAAATAATTTGTGTACAAAGGTAGGTAAACTTTAATATGGACAATTTTCTCAATAATACCCAAAATTAATTATTTTCACCTTAAATTCTTTAATCTTTGTTATTAAGGGAAGAGGGCACCGAAAAGAAAAAAATCCTAATTGATTCATTAATTAGATGATTAACATCTTCTTTAATAAAATATATACATACTATGCATCGCATGCATTTGAGATTGGTTAGGTATCACCGAGACCCATTGGCGAACTAGGATTTCAACATTGGGGATATGATATAGTACATATAAAGTATATACAAGGGTATTAAGCTTCGAATATCCGGTGGCAATGGTTGTCTAGTGGTGTTTGTTGGTAGTGGGTCATAGTGCAATCACATGTAGATTTAGAATTCTAGATTTGGAGAGAGACTATATATGTACCCACTATACTTAATACGTAAATTAGCTAGGTTTTCTATCAAGAAAATTGACTATGAAATAAGCTTTTACTAAAACAAATTTCTTAAATATTGTTATTTTATGGTTAGTATCTATATGGTTAGATACATTACTAAAATTGCTAATTATAATATACATGCTACTAATGATTAGGAATGTATACTAAAAGAAACTATGGTTAGAACTGAAAATAGAAATGAGATAGATGGTTGTTATTGATAAAGGTTGACCTATTCAAAGGTCAATAGCTACTGTTATTCTCCTTGCTAATATTCAGCCATTAATCTAGGGATTACATTCCATATACTCCAGTGCATATATCTTGTGATTTCATTTATAGAGGTTAATATCTTGTATAGCTAAATTAGTTTTTTATTACCTTATTTATATATGCTCCTGTAACACTATTTATTAGTGTAAAATATTCAATGAAATGCAAGCAATTCTCTTATCACTTCTATATGGTATCAGCCGCTTGATCCAAATCACAACCCAGCACTCCTCTTTTTTTTCTTTTCTTCCTGTTTCAATGGCCAAACCCCATTCCCTCCTATCAAATCCCAAATGGTCATGATCCAACAAAACCCTTCACCTTCCTTAATATTCATAATACCATCAAACTCACTGCCACCAACTACCTCTCATGGAAGATGCAAATTGAGGCCATCCTTGTCGGCCATGATTTATTCCGGTACGTTGACGGCACTCTTCCTCGCCCTCCTCCTACTCTCCTTTACCTGAGATGAGGAGGCCATCAATCCTGGATTCTCATTTTGGACTCGCCAAGATAAACTTCTATTTGGAGCTCTAATTGGTACACTCTCCCAAACTCTCATTCCTCTTGTTTCTCAAGCTCGTAGCTCTAAGCAAATATGGGATATTCTTGCCGAAGCATACTCAGCCAAGTCGTGGCCACATCAAACAACTAAAAGATCAACTAAACCACATCACTAAGGGTAGTGATTCAATAACTGATTTCATGCAAGCCACTAAGGCTTGTGCGGATCAACTAGCTGCTCTAAGGAAAAGTGGAACATGAGGACTTGATCAATCGCGTGTTGCTCGGTCTGGATGACTCCTATAACTCTGTCATTGAATCTGTCAATGCCCGAGACACTCCTATCTCATTCGAAGAATTACATGCAAAACTAATCAACAAGGAACTTGCTTTAACAAATTGCGTGGTGAGTCATCCTCCCTGCCACTGCCTTTGTTACTTCCACTAGAAATCAGAACCGTAGCTATGGTTACAATAATCGCAACAACAAATCGAGCCTTCTTCCTATGCCCTCCAACTATATCCAGCAACCTCGCCCTTTTCTCGGCAAATGTTAATGGTGTCGAGTGCAGGGTCATGTTGTTGCTCATTTGTCCTTTGTTTAATCAAATGTTTCCTAATGCTTCCCACTCCCACACAACCCTCAATGCACACCAATCGTACCTCCTCTAAATCTCAAACCCACAATGTTGAACTTGCAGCACCATCTCCACTTCACCATGGCTGCTTGATAGTGGTGCGTCTCATCACGTCACATCTGACCTTAATAATCTCTCTCTACATGCTCCGTATGATGGCGCCGAGTAACTAATCGTTGGTGATGGTACGAGACTCAAAATTACTCACTTTTGTTCTATCTCTTTTTCTTCTAATTTCACTTTAAATAATGTTCTTGTAGTTCCTGCCATGACTAAAAATATTGTTTCTATCTCTCCCCTGTATCGAGAAAATAATGTCTCTGTCATATTCTCATCAAATTCTTTTCTTGTGAAGCATCTCACAACGGGGCATCTCTCTTCCAGGGGCCAATTAAATCCGGCATCTATGAAGTTCCATTGAATTCTCCAAGAAGTCTTCACAAGCACAAAATCCACTTCTCTCAATTGGCGTCATAGTCTCCGGAACTTACTTCTCAACATGTCTTTAGACAACATATTTCAAAAAATAAACTCAAGTTACTAGTATTTCTACTTTAGATTGTAATTCTTGTGCTTGCAATAAAAGTCATCGTCTTCCCTTTCTATCTCGTCTATTAAGTCTCATGCTCCTCTTGAATATGTGTATACTGACCTCTGGACCTCCCCCTATTTATGCTCATGATGGTTACAAGTATTATCTTATTTTTGTTGATCATTACACCAAATACATTTGGCTATATAATCTTAAACAAAAATCCGACACCAAAAACATATGTTTATCCGCTATCAATCTCTAGTTGAAAAGTATTTTCAGCTACCCTAAAACTACTGTTCTCTGATAATGGGGGAATATGCGTCCGTTCGACATTTCTTATCCATTGATGGCATTTCTCATCTCACCACTCCTCCTCATACGCCACAACATAATGGTTATTCTGAACGTCGTCATGGACACATCGTGGAATCTTTTCTATCCCTTTTATCTCATGCTAAAATGCCATTGGAATATTGGTCTCATCCATGTTCCACGGCCGTTGGTCTCATTAATCTTTACTGCTCCTACTCTAAACAATGAATCTCCCTACTCAAAGTTATTCAGCACTCAACAAATTACACTAAACTTAGGAGCTTTGGTTGTCTTTGTTATCCCGTGGTTAAAGCCGTACAACTTCACACAAAATTAGACCAAAAATCAAAACCTTGTGTTTTTATAGGTTACTCTCCCGCTCAAAGTGCCTACTATTGCTTCGACCTAGATTCCCATCGCATAAATACATTTCTCGCCATGTACATTTTGTTGAGCATATTTATCCCTTCTCAGATAAAACTATGGTATCACTCAAAAACATTACTAGATGAATGGGCACCCTTATCTTTATCCATTCTATCACACTCCCACTCAAACAACATCTACCTCATGTACACCTCTTGTCTCTTCCTTTTCATCCACACCCCCACACTCACCTAATCCCACCCCATCCACCTCTTTCTCCGCTGCAAACAATGACCACACCACACCACCTTCCTCTCCTATTCCGCATATCTCTACTTCCCTCTTCTACTGATCATACTCCACAAAATAATAATCAAACTAAATCTGCACCATTACCTTCCCCTCACCCTATTCATACAATGTCTACCGTCTCCAACATGGCATTAGGAAACCGATTGACAAACTCAATTTAAATGCAGAATGTGTTACCGTCGACGTCCACTAAGATATTACTCAAGCTCTAAAAATTCCAGTTTGGCGGAGAGCTATGGATGAGGAAATAAATGCTCTTGTGAAAAATCAAACCTGGGATCTTGTTCCTCCCGACAACTCCCAAAATGTGGTAGGTTGCAAGTGGATTTTTCGCATAAAAAGACAAAGATGGTAACATTATTCAATACAAAGCTCGTTATGTCGCAAGGGTTTAATCAACGACCGGGCGTCGAGCTATGGCGAAACATTTAGCCCAGTCGTAAAGCCGGCAACGATTGGACTTATTTTCTCTTTGGCCCATTGCCAAGGTTGGCCTTTACGTCAACTAGACATAAATAATGCTTTTACCACAAGGGACTCTCACTGACAATGTCTACACTATTCAACCTCTGGGCTATAGTGATCCCAAACATCCAACCTATGTATGCAAGTTAAACAAAGCTCTCTACGGTTTAAAACAAGCCCCAAGGGCATGGTAGCATTTATTGCAAGTGGGATTCAAAAATACAATTTCGGATTCCTCCTTGTTTACTCTTCTAAACAAGCGTAATATCATTTACTTAATAGTTTATGTTGATGATATTATTGTAACTAACAATGCAACTTCATTTTGGAAGCTTTTGTTGAACATCTTGCTGCACGTTTTCTCTCAAGGATTTGGGTGACCTCTCACCTTTTTGGGTGCCCAAGTTATGCCTCATCCACAAGGACTTTTCTTAAAGTCAAAAGAAGTATATATATGAACTACTTTGTTTTTTTGATATGGAAGGAGCAAACCCATTGCGCCACCCCACTAGCTACTGCTCCACCTTTGTCCATTCATGGTGAGCTACTGTTAGATCCAACAGAATATCGCCAACTTGTTGGGAGTCTTCAATATCTTAGTCTCACTCGCCCAGATGTCGCTTACGCTGTAAACAAGTTAGCCCAATACATGCAGAGACCCAGCGTCCAACATATGCAAGCTCGCACCGCCTCCTTCGCTACCTCAGTGGGACATTGAACATGGGTCTAACCATCCACAAACAACTCTCCACTCACTCGCCCGGCTACATGCGTTCTCAGATGCCGATTGGGCTCGTGACAAAGACGACTACATCTCAGCCACGGCTTACATTGTCTACTTGGGTAAAATCCTATATCTTGGACCTCTAAGAAACAACGTACAAGGGCTCGATCTTCTACCGAAGCCGAGTATAGAGCAGTGGCCAATTCGACTGCTGAACTTTTATGGGTGCGCAATTTGTTTCATGAACTTGGTCACCAACTGAAAACTGCCCCGATTATCTATTGCGATAATGCGGGTGCTACAATCCTAAGTGCTAATCCTGTCTTTCATCCTAAAATGAAGCATTTAGGCTTGGATTATCACTTTGTTAGGAAAATGTCCAAAGTGGAAACCTCGCGTTACATACATCTCCACCCCATGATCAGCTCGCCGACGCTCTCCACCAAAGCCTCTTCCTCGCCATACATACACTAAACTGGTTAGCAAAATTGGTCTTTCTCGTTGGCCAACCATTTTGAGGCGTGATAAAAGGTTGACCTATTCAAAGGTCAATAGCTACTGTTATTCTCCTTGCTAATATTCAGCCATTAATCTAGGGATTATATTCCATATACTCCAGCTGCATATATCTTGTGATTTCATTTATAGAGGTAAATATCTTGTATAGCTAAATTAGTTTTTTATTACCTTATTTGTATATGTATCTGTAACACTATTTATTCAAGGTGTAAAATATTCAATGAAATGCAAGCAATTCTCTTATCACTTCTATAGTGGGTACAAAGGAGAAGAAAGAGTCAAATAAATAGTATAATATTAGGATTAGAAAGTTAGGAAAAAGAAAGATGTAATTTCAAAAGAAATTGAAAAGAGCTTAAGGATTCGACTGGAGGCAAAAATCGAAGCAAAAATAAAGAAAGCAAAAGAAATAGGAAATTTTGACTTGAAAAATTCAACTATAATTCGTGCAAAAAATAATCTCAACTATTGATAATTCATATAGCCCCAACTTTTAGAGGTTCTCCACAAACATCCTCAGATGACTTGCAATCTATTAACAAGGTAATTTTTTTAAATATTCTTTGTTTTTCTTACTCCCACCACACTTACACACCTTCAATTCAGGTAAACTCAACACTATATCCCCTCTTCTTACTCAAGAAACCACCAACAATGGCGATTACATCCACTACCGCCATATCTCGCCTATTCGCCTTCTCAACACCATAACCACCTCCAAAACCACTCTCTTCAGCCCCAAACCACAACAACATCCTCCTCCACCTTCACTTCCTCATTCGCCTTCAAAACCACCTCCCCAAAACCACTTCTCTACTCCACCAAAACCACCACAACCCCAACCATCACCGCCTCCATTTCCATCGGCACTAAGCTCCCTAACTCCACCCTTTCTTATCTAGCCTCCTCCAATGAAGTCGAAACTCTAACCATCTCCGATCTCACCGCCTCCAAGAAAACCACCCTCTTCGCCGTCCCCGGCGCCTTCACCCAACTTGCTCTCAAAAACACCTTCCAGCTTCGTCGATAGAGCCGCCGAGCTCAAATCCCCATAAGGGTGGAACATAAAGTCGTCGTTTCATGGAGTTGTTTGTAGTAGTAGAGAGCCAATGGGTTAATTGCTCATATTTCTTTTGGGAAAGTTAGTGCTCGTCGCACTAGTTATGGGTGTGACTTGAAGTACAAAATATTAAGAGTAACTAAATTCTATCTGTAGTCTATGTATTGGTTCTTTGTCATCAAAATTTATGTGTAACTAAGATTATTGAAACATTATTGTGTTTACGCGAGCTATTTCGATGGGTAGAGGAGATTGATTTTTTTAGTTATAAGCGTGATGGGCAAATTATTCTAACCATTTTAGGATATATAATAGCTCCGTGAAACGTTTACCTTAAAACTTTGAGTTATCGAATTGTTCACCTTATTCTTGGATAGTCCGCGTATTTTCATTTTTCACCATCCAATTCATAGATATTAAAACATGAAGATGAGAGCTTGTACCATCACCCCATCTCCCTATTTCTTTTAGTTCACCACTTAATTAAGTAACATTAGTACCTTATATGTTTTCTTATAGGCTGTGGTGGTGGCATCATAGTATTGCTTGTGGCTGGATTTCTCTTGCATTGGCAACATGGGAAAAGGCAACTCAAAAAAAATGAGAGAAAACTTTTCAGCAAAATGGTGAGCGCACCCCATCAAAAACTCTCTGGACAAGATGATATCCTAAAGATTTTTACCATACAAGATCTTGAAAATGCTACCAACAATTATAGCGACATGAATATAATTGGAAGAGGAGGGTTTGGCATTGTTTACAAGGGAACTCTACCGAATCGTAAACTTGTAGCAATAAAGAAATCTATTAAGGTGGATACAAATCAAGTTGAGCAGTTTGTGAATGAAGTTCTTTTATTGTCAAAAATCAAGAACAAAAATGTGGTCAAGTTACTAGGTTGTTGTCTAGAGGATGAAGTACCATTATTGGTATATGAATTCATCAGCAATGGAACATTGTATGACCACTTACCTTGAAGGAGTAAAGGCATCCGTTTTCACATAGCATCTAAGTTTAAAGATAGCATTAGAAGTTGCCCATGCTTCTTTATCATATCTCCACTACTTGTAATTTCACCAAGGATCATCCATAGAGATATGAAGTCGATGAATATACTCTTAGATGAAAGTTACCTTGCTAAAGTAACAGACTTTGGAGCTTCAAGGTTGCTCCCTATGGACCAAGGGCAATTAGCTACAATGGTGCTAGGAACATGAGGACTGCGGATCCCGAATACTTGCAAACAAGTGATCTAACTGAAAAGAGTGATGTTTACAGCTTCGGTGTTGTCCTGGTAGAACTCTTAACTAGGAAGAAGGCGGTTTCTAGCGCTAGACCGAGCGAGAAATGCCTCGCTATGCACTTCCTTCTTAAGATCAAAGAGGGACGCTTGTTGGACATTCTTGACAAGGCCATTGTGAATGAGGACACAATCCAACAAATACAACAAGTAGCTAATCTAGCTAAAGGGTGCTTGATGTTAAAAAGGAGAAGATAGGCCTACCATGAAGGAAGTATGTATTGAACTAGAGACAATCAAAAGAAGGTCACATCCTGGAACTATGATAATGATGCATCAATTCAAGATTGTCAATTGTTGCTTGGAGAAATTCAAGATCGAATGCAGTGTGGTTGTAGCAATAGCGTTGACTGGAACAAATATGATCCACTTGCAACTCTAGGAAGTGGCAGATGATTATGTATTTTTCGATGCAAATTACGAAATTAGTGTTAAATATTACAAAGTGATGACAGAATAAGTCAAAAGTGTTTAAGTTTATCAGTAGATTTATGTTTATGCTCTCTTAAGAGTGAAAGAGATTGGAGTTTTATTTGCATAATATCGAATGAATTCTCTCTCTATTTATCAAATGTATGCACTATTGTCTTTATTTAACATTACAGTTTAAGAATTTTGACACTGAATTCTCCTCAATATATAAGGAATATCATGTTGGATAGGTTGTTTCAGCTAAGCATAGGTTGTATATAAGGTTTGCCATACGTTTGATACAGTGAAGGTTTCCCTTTTGGAAAAAATTGACTGAAATAGTCAAACTATGATCGTTTTGGCAGAATAATCTCAACTATAAGTTATTTCTGTATAATCTCAACTATGAGGGGATCCTCCATAAATACCTCCCAAGTGACTTGCAACCTGTTAACCGGGTAATTTATGTACTTTCTTCTTTCTTTCTCCTCTTACCACCTCCACTCTTTTCCTCCCTAACCACCTCCTCTCTTCTTCCTCCCTAAGACCCTAATCACCTCCACCTCGGACAAGTTTGTTTTAATTCGTATAATTTGAAAATTTTCGTATGATTTTTTTTGAAAAGCATACATGAACATTTCCATGAACAGCAACCCCACAAGTTTTACTTTTTTCATTCTTGAGGCCTCATATCTAAACAAAAGATTTTCATATTGGCTATGAATTCTGCTTGAATTAGTTAATATTAATTCCACGTTTTCTAAGTTTTGTCGTGGAATTGAGAAAATTAAAGTACCATTCGAAAATCCTAGTTATGTGCATAAATGGCAACTCGTAAATTTTAAATTTTGGGATTGGTTTGATAAAACCAAACCACAAGAAGATGAGAATTTGTTGGATGTTGCTGTTGTACGGTTTGTGGCCTTTTTATTGCCATATCAAGCAACAACAAGATTAAGAGAAAGGAGAAGTGAGGAGATATCAAAAGAAGATGAAAGGAGGGAGATCGAACGAATCTTCACCAAAAGAGAGCATAAGAAATTAATCTGGGAAGCATAATTCAAAATTGGTGATAGTAAAAAGGATTATAGGAACATAAGGAACACAAAGATCAAACATTTAAGACATCAATTTTAAAGGGTGATTATATTCTATCATAAGGTTAGCATTCTGCCAAATAGAAACCCACAATTCTATAAGCAGCAAAGAGGAGAGAAGGGGAGATGAGAGTAGATTAGTGACAATTAACCTCAGGCCCAAAAATAGCCTGTTGCCAATTCATAATGATGCCGGCAGGGCCGTTTTGATATTTTAGAGCCCGAGACAGAAGTAACAATTAAGGGCCTGTAACTATATGAGTTTAATTAAGTAAACAATCGATATTTCCCGTAAATACCTATTTCCAATTTCATATAAAAATTGAGAGTGATACAAGTTATTAATAATAGTTTTGTATAATTTATATAATAAAATTCTATATCTCCTCTTTTATACCTTTGAGTCTTTCATCTATCAAGTTATTATAATATTATGCTTAGTGATCTTTATATAATTAATATTATATATATTATATCTTGGTTCTTAATTATTCTTTTACTGTTATCTTCTTGTATACAATTAAATTAGTTAAGGAAAGCAAACTTATATACTGTGGGTCTGTTCTGCAGGTATAAAATAGCTGAAATGAATTGAACTGAACTAAAATAAATAGTGATATGTGAGAATAAAAAGTATTATTCAGAGCTGAATTGAACTGAAATGAATTGAAACTGAAAATAAGTTAGGAAGAACAGGTCCTCCCCGAACAACAAAGAATAGGCATTACGACTTTGTGGGTAAAAAGATAAACTAGAATAAAAAAATTGAAACAAATAATGAAGCTTAATAAACCATTGGAAAAATAACTTGCTGCGGGCTTAAAACTTTCAATAGCTACGTATTAGAAGGCGTAGCTATTGAAGTGCGCTAATGATTAAAATATTACTTGGCTGGGAATCACAACCATGTTTTACATTAATAAAGCAACATTTGGCATACATGTAAGACATACAAGAAAGTCACACCAATGCTTCCATCTAGAATAGAATAGGCTGCCAATCAGTTCAATTCTAGCAACAATGCACCAGAACACATGTACCAAAAGGTTCAATAGTATCATAGGAGACTACAACTACCTCTAGACAATCCCAATCTGTACTCCACTTTTATCAAGCTATAAAGCACATATTTAACAGAAACAGTAAATTAAAAATAGAAAATTTATTATAAGCGCGCAACCATCCTTACAAAATACAAAATAAATCATGAATATTCGTTGGGTGTCTTATTAAGCAAAGTAAAATAAATCAAGAGGAAACAACCTTTGATCTAGTTCTGGGTGGGTGCTACAGAATCATGTTGCGGACTCCTCAACTCCTCATTATTTTGAGGTGTCGTAATAGTGCCCTGCAAAGAAAAACATCAAACGCAAGAGGATTTCCAAGGCTGATTGTGACTGCCAAGACTTTAGTAAATACGATAGCTTGCCTTTCTGATGATCTCAACTCGTATCACGGCAATACCAGTATATTCACAAGGGCATCTCAAATCATTCGAAAGAACCTAAAAAAGCCCAAATGCTTGCGTTGAAAATAATAAAGATTCAGATTAGACACAGCAACACCTGTGAGTGCGTCTAAAATTGCATGTATTCGACTTTACAGGCCACATCAGCGGTGGCATAGCCAATAGCACTACTAGTAACTTAGCCCACAAGGTTCCCACACTCTGTTGTGGCATGTTGCGGCAGGGTTTGGGTAGGTCATGTATTTTAACTCAATTCCAACCTACAACTTAAAAGATATTTGAACAAATTGCTCAAATGGTTATTTGTTTATGATTTCTTAAAGGAAAGGAACAAATTGAAAGAATTTGTGTTTAATCCTCAATAAAAGAAGGGTACAATTCGATCTTAGCCTACTCTAATCAGCTTCATCATCACCCGAACACAACGAAGAACTGCAAAAACTTCGAGCAACACTTAGTTCATGGGGTTGTATCCAGGTATGTAAGAGTTGAAACACCAATGATCATATAAAATCCCTGCTTACTTGTTGTGCTGTTAGAGTTAAGATCTTTTTGCGATTTGTTGATGTTTTTCAGCTTATGAATTGTTGGATTATATGTATGTATTAGTAATGGGCTTCTCATTACTTAGATTAGATATGTAAATATAAGTGTATGTACATTTACTTAGTAGGCCCAATCAAAGCCTAATTACGCACGGTTGTATTAAAGGTGTACTCATTACTCACTAATGACAACTTGACACAAATATTAAACCCTAAATTACTCCGTGACGTGACATGGTATCCGAGCTGCGCTAATTGACACCGAAAATTGACCAGAAAACCTCGTCAGATACCGTGCTTGCCCCATCCTCACCAGCGTGGCTCGGCAGACGAACCACATAGGAGCAGCCAGAAGAAAGAAGATCGTAGGGGCTAAGGGAGCGTGGATTGTAACCGCCTCCTCGCCTTACTATTTGGGCTCGGGCGACCACCCGGAAATAATATCACATATGTGATCTTAACTGGATACAATTAGGTCGCGTGGAATAGGGCCATGACAATTTCTCTGCATGCGCGAAGGAAGTATGGCGTTGTGGATGGAACTATACCGAAACCAAGCGACCCGGAAGGCGTGCTTGAGTAGGATCTGGTTCTCTCCATGATTGTATCCTGGTTATTGAAGAGTATGGAGTCTAAGATAGCGGCTACAATACGATTACATGAGCACGCTAAAGAGATTTGTGGAACCACCTTCAAAAAAGGTTTTGTGCTTCGCGAATGGACGAAGAATTCGACAAATTCGGGCAGCAATGTTCAAGTGCAGCAATTACACCAAGTTTACCGGATTGTATGATGAATTGGCTCGTTTAAAGCCAATGTGCTAATGTGAGTGCAAGAAGTGTGAGTGCAGGATGGCCATGAACTATCGAAAGATAGAGAGGAGGAGATTTTCCATCAGTTTATGGTTGGATTGGATAGTAGCCACTCCGTGCGCACTAATCTTCTTTCCCAACAGCCCTTGGGAGACCTCAATCATGCGTATCAAACCTTAGTTCAAGAGAAACAGTCTTGTGGCTTTGCTAGCGGTAAAACGGCGCACGAAAGTGTCATGTCTTTCACGTGAATTCTGAACGTGTGAGGGGGGAGGTTTGATCGAGTTGACAAATCTAAACTCGTGTACACTTATTGCAAGCAGCGGGGACACAAGGTAGGTGGGTGTTTCACGCTCGACGGTAATCCTCCTTGGTCCGAGGAGCGCATACGTGCACACAATGTCGCGCGTGCTATTAGATCTGCCGCGCATTTAGACGCGAGTAGTGACTTGCGGCGGTCCAGCATGGCGCGGCAACACGTAGCTCAAGGGGAGCTAAGGCTCACGCAGTTTCGGACGCTCACTTTGGTCGTCAGAGGGGTGGCACTCCACTAGCGAATCTCGCACCCGAGCGGTTCAAGTACTCATGAACATGATTAATAGTGGCAGATTAATACTAGCTAGAATTCATCGTATGGAGGGGGTAAGTCGAATTATTGTTGGCAATGGATTATCGATGCGGTGCTTCGCATGTGCGCAACATTAGCGGGTGCCCCGTCGGTCTTTTTAACCGGAGCACGGCTTTTGCTACGAAGCAGGGAGACGTGTATCTCACTGATATTCTCATTTTATGTGATGTCTTATTTGTGCCCGAGTTCCAGTGTAATTTGATTTCTATATCTCATATGCTCGCTGATGATTCATGTACTATCCAAATCACTAATGCTATGTGTGCTATACGGGACCGAACCTCGGGGGACGCTAATTGGAGCAGGTGAATGACAAGGGGGCTTTACTACTTCCGCAAAGTAGTTGTAGCTCAGGCAGTTGGAGTTTCTGATTTGGGAATTTTCGACTTGTGGCACCAAAGGTTAGGTCATCCTTCGGAAAGAGTGTTGAAGATACTTCCTCCAAATTCGTTCTAGTTCTGCTCAGAAACACTTGAATAAAATTTGTGATGTTTGTACTTTGGGAAAACAAACACGTGATAGTTTTCCTGATAGTATTCATAAGGCTAGTCGTTTGTTTTTGAACTAGTGCATTGTGATTTATGGGGACCCTATACTACCCCTTCTGCTTGTGGTGCTGTTTATTTTTTTGACTGTAGTGAATGATTATTCCCGTGCTGTTTGGGTGTACTTGTTGGAAAATAAAACTGAGGTTTACAAATATTTCTATTCTTTCTTTGCCATGGTCTCCCATCAATTTGAAACTATTGTCCAAATAGTTCGGAGTGACAATGGGACATAGTTTAATTGTATGCGTGATTTTTTGAGAAGAGGTATCTTGTTTCAAACCTCTTGTGTTGGGACTCCTCAACAAAATGGGCGGGTTGAGCGCAAACACGATCAATTTTGAACGTTGGTCGTGCTTTAATGTTTCAGGCTAATTTACCTGTTCAGTTTTGGGGGGAGTGTGTCCTAACAGCTCGTGCATTTGATTAATCGTACTCCTTCTGGTGTGTTGCATGGTAAAACACTTTTTGAGATGATATATGGTTGTCCTCCCGACTTTGATTATTTGCGTATTTTTGGATGCTTGTCCTTTGCTCTCATAATAAAAAAAGCTACACGTGATAAATTTTCCCCTCGAGGTCGAAAGTGCATCTTTATTGGGTATCCTACCGGAAAAGCAGTGGTTGGAGAATGTATGACTTGCAAAATGGGGATATTTTTATATCTCGTGATGTTCAATTCTTTGAAAACACACCTGTCATATTTGTTCGCCAGCCCACAAAAATGAGCCTAAACTAAACCCTTCTATCACTAACAGGCTTCAACCTATCCACTTTCCCTTGACTTAACCCCCCAAACTAGACCCCACCGAGCCCACAAACCACTCGCCACTGAGGCTGCTATTGTGGTCATCGACCCCGTTAGCCCACTATATTGCCCAGCCCACCTCCTTCTCTCTCATTGGACCTCACTATCTCCCTGTGCCTCACACCCCACCTATATCTCTCCCAATTACTACAAGCCTACTCCCACTAGCTCCATCAACCTCTATCGCTCCTACCGAGCTTGTTGGGTAGTCTAGCCCATCTTCATCCCTTGATACCTAATCTGCAGTCCCTTCTTCGCCTTTCTTGGGTAAAGGTTTTCATGAGAAACGCACTAGTGCTGCTTCAGAGATCATATTACGTATATGGCCTTCAGCTTCCTTGCTCCCTTGTTCTTCATCAGCTCCGTCATGTCCTCCAGGTACATGTTCTTTATCCCATAGCTAACTTTGTGAATTTGTGATAATTTTTCATTGTGCCACCGTGTGTTCCTTGCTGCAGTTGACGAGGGCATTGAGCCTCGTAGTTTCACACAGGCTATGCAACATTCCGGTTGGCGTGACGATGCACAATGAGATCCGTGCATTGGAGGACAATGGCACTTGGGTTATGACCTACTTCCCCCTGGTAAAAAGGCATTGGGCTATAAATGGGTATACAAATCAAATACAATTCTGATAGGTGTGGACGTCTCAAAGCTCGATTGGTCATTCTTGGTAATCACCAGGTTAAGGGGATAGACTACAATGAAACTTTTGTCCCCGTTGCCAAAATGGTCACCGTTCGTGTCTTTCTTGCTGTTGTTGCTACTCGGAATTGGGAAGTTCACCAAATGGACGTCCACAATGCTTTCTTACATGGCGAGTTAGATGAGGAGGTGTGTATGAAACTTCCTCCTAGGTCAGTAGTCGTCCTGGTCAGGTGTGTAGATTATAAAAGTCTCTCTATGGTCTTCGTCAGGCTCTCGATGTTGGTTTGCTAGCCGCTACTGCTCTGCACCAATATGGCTTCTCTCAGTCCTACTCAGTCTACTCTCTCTTCATCTATCGTCAAGGTGACGTGTGCCTACACATACTGGTATATGTTGTAGATTTGATTATTTCTGGAAATGATACAGGTCCTCTTAGTGCTTTCAAGCAATATCTAGGTGTTTGCTTTCGCATGAAGGACCTTGGTCCCTTGAAGTACTTCCTTGGCATCGAGGTCGCTCGTAGTGCGGATGGGTTCTTTCTCTCTCAGCATAAGTATGCTCTTGACATCATTACTGAGACATGACGTTTGGGTGCCAGACCTGCGGATACCCCTCTAAAGCAAAACCATCATTTGGCTCGTGTTGACGGCACTTCCTATTCTGAACCTACTCAGTATCGTCTCCTTGTAGGGCGTATCCTCTTCTTGACCTTCACTCGGCCTGACTTGGCTTATGTGGTTCACATCCTGGCTTAGTTTGTGCACGCCCCTCAACATCATCATTGGGACGCAGCCTTACAAGTTGTGCGTTACTTGAAACATGACCCAGTCGAGGTATTCTCTCCTCTCCTTGTGACTTGCATCTAACTGCTTGGTGTGATTCGGATTGGGCCAGTTGTCCTCTGACTCGTCGATCCGTCTCTAGGTGGCTTGCTCTTCCTTGGTGCTTCCCCGATTTCATGGAAGACTCGGAAAACACGCCGTTTCTCGGTCTTCCGCTGAGGCCGAGTATCGCTTCATGGCCGATATTATGGCGAGCTCAAATGGCTCCGCGCATTGCTTCGTGGTCTAGGTGTTTCTCATTCCCAGCCGAGTTCTTTACTTTGTGACAACAAGTCCGCTCTCTACATTGCCACAGAACCCCGTTTTTCATGAGCATAATAAACACATCGAGATGGATTGCCATTAGATTCGCAATGCTATTCAAGCTGGTTTAGTCACTACTTCACATGTCTCCACCACCGAGCAACTTGCGGACATTTGCACCAAAGCTTTAGGTGTTCGTCAGTTTTTGTACTTGCGAGGCAAGTTGGGCATTCATGATTTCCATACTCCAACTCGAGGGGGTGTTAATTTATATGTATGTATTAGTAATGGGCTTCACATTACTTAGACTAGTTATGTAAATATAAGTGTATGTACGTTGCTTAGTGGCCCAATCAAAGCCTAATTACTTTGGTTGTGTTAAAGGTGTACTCATTACTCACTAATGACACCTGACACAAATATTAAACCCTAAATTACTCCCAGCGTACATGAATCATGAGTTATCGAGCTCATTGCTTGATCAAAGTCGCCAAGTTAGGAAGTTTGGAAGTGAAACAGAAGCACAATAGAACATTAGATCGTTTTTGAAGGGTATGGAGATGATACAGTTTCTGATGATCAGAGTTAAAAATGGAATGATAGACTGCATCTCAAACTTCTTCCTCTTCAACTAAGGAATTTCAAGCTTTGGCTTGGATTATTTGTGGCGGATCTCCATCATAGTCTATACAGAAATAACAAATAGTTGGGATTATTCTCAGTGGAACGACCATAGTTTGGATTATTCCAATCCAACTTTTCCTAATTCAAAACACTATCTTTTTATGTATACTTCTTAGAGATAAGTTAAAATACTAAAGATATGATCATATTATTTCTCTCCTCTCATAAACTTATCACTCTTGAATTATCTTTAGTACTTTAGTTTAGAGTAAAGTTTATCTTTGTATCTATCTTACTCCTCTTTATTTAATAAAATAGTAAATTTACAAACTCTATCTAATTTTATGTATGATGATTATTTTAATAATTTATTTAAAACAAAACTCTATCTCTTACTTAAACCTGGCAAAGCTGACCCGACTGAAAACCGAACCCGAGACCCGAAATGACCCGAATGGAAACCGAACCCGAGACTTGAAATGACCCGACCCGACCCATACCCGACCTAAACATGCTGACCTGAAAACGGGCCCGACCCCGAAAATTGACCCTACTCGATACTGACCCGAATAATATTTATCCGTAATTTCAAGTAAAGGCTCGGTAAAATTTCAAGTAAAAGTCTATATGAAGGTGGCTACACTGTATCAATCCTCCCCCTTAAGTCTAACACGGGCAATTCCACGATCAACGTCAAAAATTTTGTATCGTTGTTTGGGGACGGGGCAACGACCGGAAAATGACCCGACGCAAAATCGAAAGTGACATACCCGAAACCCGACCCGAAACCTGAATCGCCCGAAATGACATACCCGAAACAGACCCAATCCGAAAAATGACCCGACCCGAAATCAGGCAGACCCAACCCGAATTGACCCAGCCTGTACCCGATTGAACTACCCGATTGCCACCTATACTCTTACCCACTCTTTATTTAATAAACTATAAAAATTATATATATCTTACATGGCGCTTCGTACGCTCACGATACTATTCTCTTTCAATATATATATATATATATGACTATTTGGTTACGGTAAGCATAAATATTAGAGTTGTCGTAGTCTCATAGACTAATAAGGAAACACGTATAACTTCCCTTATAATATTAGGTAAGTAAATTGCTAGGGTTGTCGGTTAGCTTATTCGTGGCGGATCCAAAGAATGCATGTATACAAGTTTAGAGTGGCTTGAAAAAAGACCAAAATAAATTTATTAATTTATTTAATGCAATAATTCAAATTCAAAATTATGATCGATAACTAAATAAATCCACCAATTTAAAAATTCCAAATTGTTAGATGACAATCGAACTAACCCTAAATGAAATATACATCCAATTAAAAAAAAAACTAAAACCCATATATCAAACTCGAAATAAAATAGTACTATATTTTAGGGAAAAAAACCGGCATATGTAGAATTGTTAATGTAAAATAATCATTATCAATATTAACTAATCCCAAGTTCTCCAAACCCAAGATACCCAACTATTAATACTTTAAAAAATATTAAACATCATCAAATCCAACAAATTAGCTCACCTAAATACCCAATTGTTAATTGATAATATCATTCAATTATAGAAGAAAAAAAACTAAAATTAGGAAAGAAAAGAGTAAAAATAAAATAGGGTCTTAGGGCATGTTCTCTTCGGCATAAAATAGTTGAACTGAACTCAAATGAGCTCAACTGAACTGATTGGGCCCAACCGAACTGAACTGAATTGAATTGAATTTAATTTAATTGAATTTAGTTAAATTGAATGTAATAAATAAATAATTAAATAATATTTAAATAATAATAATATGAATATTAATGATAAGTAATGATAATAAACAATGAATAATCATAATTTTACTTTGGATATTTTATATGATAGTTATAAATAAATAATATTCATAATCATAAATTAATAGTAATAATAACGATAATGATAATTATGATAATTAATAGTTACTATTATTTTACATTATTTTATTAGTATATTAATACTTGATGATGATTATATAATAAATATATAATATCTAAGAAGTAAATTAATATCTCTATTTTAATAATTAGATTTAATAATATAATAATATTTAGTAATAAAAATAATGATTGGGTCAGACCGCTTAAAATTGCTTCATAAACCGTTTTGATGCGATTTAATTTGTTTATGGGCTCAAAAAGGTACGTTTATTTGAGCTTTGGACCTAAACCATGTTCCTCCGTAATTATAATAGTAATAATGAAGATATAATAAACAAAATAATATATAGAAATAGTAGTAGTAGTAGTAATAATAATAATAATAATAATAATAATAATAATAATAATGATGATGATACTTAACAATAATTATATAAAAATAAATAATAATAATAATAATAATAATAATAATAATGGATTTTTTGACAAAAACCATCTAATATAATAGACATTATTGGTTTAACCACCTTTTCCAATTTTTTAAAATTTAACTACCTTATATATATAATATTATAGTTTTCACTACCAACTGGTGGTTTTCCGGCAAAATATAGTGGTTTTCCGGTAACAAAAAAGTGGTTTTCCAGTCAAAATTGGCGGTTTTCCAGCCAAAACCACCGGTTGGTAGTGAAACCTACACGTATTATATATAGGGAAAATTAACAAGAATAATCTAAACTATTGCCCGTCTTCTGCAATTAATCCCACCTTTGTTAATTCACAAAATAATCTCAGCTATTATCCATCCTTCACAAAAATAGTCCCATATAATTTTTAACTTGTTAAACAGGTAAAAATTGACAGGTGGAACGATACTATTGGTTAAGCATAAAAAAATAAAAAAAACAAAACCCTCCACCCACCCAGCCATGTTCCTTCCCCATTCTGCCACCCCATCCAACCCTCTCCCCCACCCTCTCCCTAAAAACGCCGGCCAGTCCACCACAAACTCTTTTTTCTCCCCTTCCTTGAACGTCGGCCAGGACCGTAATCTCTTTCCCTTCCCCGAAACGCCGGCCAAACCCCCTTCCCCTTCCGGAAAATGCAGGCCACCCCATTCCGGCCCCCTTCCCCGTGAAGCGCCGGCCAGCCTACCCCAACCACCTTCATTCCCGAAAACACCGGCCAAACCACATTCCCTTCTAAAACGTCGGCCAACACTTCCTCTCATCGATGGTTACCACTCACCACGCACCGGCTTCGCAGACAACAAATTCCCCTCGTCGATCCTCCCAGCTTCGGCTCTAGCGGGTAGGTGGTGGTGCGGGAGACAAGGAGTGGGTGGTTGGGATTTTCGGGTGGGTAAGTGGTTATTTCCGGGCTAGTGGTGGCTGGAAAGGGAGGGTAAGGTGGTTTCGGGTGGGTTGGTGGTGTTTCTGGGTTAGTGGTGGCTGGGAACGGAAGTATAAGGTGGTTTTGGGTGGGCAGGTGATTTTTTCGGTTTTGTAGTGGCTGTGAAGAAGAGTAAGATGGTTTCAGGGGTAGATGGTGTTTTCCGCGTTTAATGGTGGCTGGGGAAGGGAGAGAAGGGGGTTTCTGAGTGGATAGGTGGCGGTTTTTGACGGCAATGGTGGCTGAGAAGCAGAGGGAGGTTTTTTTTTTTTTTTTAACATTTTTTCATTCTTGGCCAATGTCATTATGATACGTGGCGTTCTCAACTCCGTTTAACAGGTTCCAAGTCAAGTGGGTCTATTTTGGAAAGGGAGGTAATAGGTGGGATTATTTTGAGAATAAGTGAAGGTGGGATTAATTATAGAAGATGGCCAATAGTTTGGATTATTCCTGTTAATTTTCCCTTATATATATATAAGGTAGTTAAATTAAACAAAAATTAGAAAAGGTAGTTAAACCAATAATGTCCATTATATTAGGTGGTTTTTGCCAAATAGTTATAAAAGTAATTAGTAAATTATATTAGACTAATACAATAATAATATTAAAAAATAGTTATAAAAGAATGGAGCTGAATCGAAGTGAATTAAACTGAACTGGACTGATTGGGCTGAACTGAAAATAAGATGGGGAGAACAAACCCTTAGTGGTTTAGGCTTTGTTATTTTCAGCATGCAAAAGTAATATTCCTTAAAAAAATATGAGTAAATATCAGTGATGATTAGTTTAATCAATAAAAATAATTTTTTTTTTTCACTAGAAATCCAATTACGATAATTCAATTTCAATCCGTTATAAGTAGAAATAAGCTTCAGTTTTAAATAATTTATACGGCATTAGCAAAGAATTATGATTGAGTATACTTCTAACCGTAGTATTAGTTAAGGAAGATAGCTATTGAAAATCTACCATTAACCGTATTAACTAAAGAATATGAACAAGCTAAACTAAAATCTTAAGCTAGTGATACAACAGGCTAACGCTATGCTAAAAAGAGGTAGACCTGACAATTGGGTCATTCGGATCGGGTTTATTTCGTGTCAGCTGCGTGTTCGGATCGGGTTCTGATCGAATAGGGTAACTTTGGGGTTTTGAGTCTGATTCAGTTCTGAGATTTTTTCGGGTTGGATCGGTTTTGGGTTTGCCTTTTCGTGTCAGTACCAGATCGGGTTATTTTCTAGATCGGGTGGGATATCGGGTCGACTCAATTATATAACTTTGGTTTTTTTAGGCTCGGATTGAAATTGTGTCATCTGGGATCTAACCTTTCATATCTTCCAGTTTTCTGTATCTGTTTAATATCGGGTCATTTTAGGTTAGGTTGACCGATGCCTAATTTTTTCGCGTGATATGAAACTCGTTGATGTCATTATATACGTTATATATAAGAGTATTATTTAATTAAGGAAAAATTGACTGGAATAATCAAAACTATAGTCGCTCCGCTGAAAATAATCTCAACTATTAGTTATTCCTGTATAATCTCAACCATGAAGGAGATGCGCCACAAACACCCCAATGACCTGCGTTAACCTATAACAACAGGTTACTTGGTTCACAGGACGTGCACGTGACCTTCAATAGCATTTTTATTTTTACTTTTTTAACCTTGATCCTCCCACCCACCCCTCCCCAAAGCCCCCAACCCACTGCCACCCAATTTCAATCCCCTCTCCCTTTCTCCCCCCAGAATACAACGCCCTACAATTTCTGGTTACTTGGGAATTTTGTCTCTAGCGTCGTTGCCGGTGTTATACCATGTTGCCAGCATCGTTTTGAATTGGCAACAGGCTATGTCTGGGCCTGAGACTAATTGTCACTACTCTATCTCTCATCTTCCCCCTTCTCTCCTCTTTGTTGCTTATATACTTGTGGGTTTATATCTTGCAGAATGCTAAACTTATGATGGAATATAATCACCTTTTCAAATTAATGTCTTAAATGTTTGATCTTGTGCTTCTTATGTTCTCTAATCCTTTTACTCTCACCATTTTTCTTATGTTCTCTTTTGGTGAAGATTCGTTCGATCTCTCTCTTCTCTTCGTCTTCGTTTAATATCCCCCTACTTCCCCTTTTCTTCATCTTGTTGTTGCTTGATATGGCAATAAAAGCCGCAAAACCGTACAACAACAACATCCAACAAATTCTCTTTCTTCGTGTGGTTTGGTTTTATCAAACCAATCCCAAATTTTAAAATTTACGAGTTGCCATTTATGCACATAACTAGGATTTTCGAATAGTACTTCGTAATTTTCACAATTCCACTAAAAAAGTTGGAAAACGTGGAACTAGTATTAACTAATTCAAACAATATTCATAGCCAATATCAAAATTTTGAGTTTAGATATGAGGATTCCGAAGAATGAAAACAAGTAAAACTTGTGGGGTTGTTGTTCATGGAAATGTTCATAGAGCAAGTTTCAAAAAAAAATTATAGGGAAAATTTTGAATTATACGAATTAAACAAACTTGTCTGAGGTGGAGGTGGTTGGGGTCTTAGGGAGGAAGAAGAGTGGAGGAGGTGGTGGTGGTAAGAGGAGAAAGAAAGAAAAAGAAATTCATAAATTACCCGGTTAATAGGTTTAAGTCCTTGAGTTGTATTTATGGATAGGGGTGTTGAATGAGCCGAGCTGAGCCGAGCTTGGAGTCGCTTAAGTTTGGCTCGTTATACTTTTGCTCGAGCTCGAGCCGTATCTCGAGCTTTTTCGAGCTTAGATTATAAAGTTGTAAGTTACACAAAACTCGACTTGGGTTCAAAATTACAACAAAATAAAGTATATTTATAAGATATAATATATTATAACTAAGTTTATTTATTTTCCTAGACTTATTAAAAATATTCTACTAATATTTAAGGTCACTATGTTAAAAAATATAATTTAAAAATACTTCGAGCCTGTTCACGAACTTCTCAAGCCGAACATGGTTGCGCGTTTGAGGAAAATTTTGAGTCAAACTCAGCAGCTCGCGAACAGGCTAAACTCATTAACACCCCTATTTATGGAGGATCCCCCTCCATAATTGGGATTATACAGAAATAACTTATAGTTAAAATTATTATCAGCAGAACGACCATAGTTTGGATTATTCCAGTTAATTTTTCTATTTAATTATTATATATATATATTAATTATTATCATAATTATTTTTTATTGTTACTAATTTTCATTGTTATAGTTCATATATTGCACAGATCTTTAATCCTAGTTAGCATACAAAAGAAATTAGAAATACAATTGCCCATTCTTTGCAGTATCCGATATTTGGACGTAGTGGTCCATGCTATTTTGTCCATGCGTCGACCAAAGTCGTCTCTAGTCTTTAGCGAAACATCTGTCCGGGTAGCATAACACTACTGGGTCTGGAAGTATCAAGTATGAATGGAGCGAATGGTCATAACGTGCCGATTATTTTCCACAAAACAATTCAATGATATTATGATGATGTATCGAAGTCTTGAAGACGTCAACTATTTTTTAATGGTTCTAGTATCTTTCCTAAGCTTAAGGGTCGTATTCTGACTTGAGTATTGTCTCTCCTCCATCTTCATTTCATACTTCCTTCGTTTCGCAATACTCGCAACGTTTTTTGTTTACACTATCCAATGCAATACTTGAACCTTAATATCTCTAATTATTGATAAGTAAAAATTATAAAAAGTTGATATTATGATAGTATGCATTAAGACGAATCAAATAAGACCCCACTTGACTATGTTTTTTCTTATACACTTGTAAAAAAATATAACATAAGATTGGTTCATGAATAGTGGCTACTATTCTTATGTTGCGAGTATTGCGAAACGGAGAAAGTATGTTTGGGCAACCCTTGTAAAATTATAAGAAATAAAGTTACTCTCAACTCATAATAAAATATAAACGGAAATTTTTACTCAAAAGTAGAATCATAACAACAGTACAAATTTGTTCCTCTTATAGGGTAAGAACTAAAACCAAACCCCAATCTTTACGGAATTAGGAGAAAGAAGTTCATACTACTTAAATTCCATATAATTTTATTGGTTGTTGCCTCTATCTTCATGAATTTGTCCCGCTCAGTTCATGTTACCTTACAGTGTGTTTGGAAAAAAAAAAGAAAGGGAAAGAATGTTAGGGGGAGGGGAAGAGAAAGCGAGGAGAGGGAAAAATGACGAATTTTCCTTCCAAATCTCTCTCATGGTTGAGGGCGGAATTTCTTATAAATTAATCATTTCATAACAAATTCTTATACGTAGAGAGACTATTTAGTAACTCACACATTACTCTTTCACTCCCCAAACCCACTCAAAAGTTGGTAACCCCTCCTCTTAATAGTAAGTAACCCCCCAAAATAACCAGTAACCCCGTTCAAAAAGTCAGTAACATAACCTCTCCTCAAAGATTTAGTAACCCCCCCAATAGTTGGGGACCCCCCTCCCCCCCAACAAACAGTTAGTAACCCCCCTAAAACAGTTAATAACCTCTCTAACCCCTAAATAGTCAATAACCCACACAACACTTAATAACCCCCTAAATCACTTCGTAACCCCCAAAAATAGTCATTGTATGCACGCCACATGGTTTGTTAATCGTACGGCAAGCCACACACAATACTTCCCGTCCTTTCATTTCTTCCCTCTAAATCCCTCACTCCTTCACTTGATATCCAAACAATAGATTTTAGTCATCTCTCTTCCTTCCCCCCCCTTCTTTACCTATCCTAGCTATCCAAACAAACTGTTGAATTTTTGCTTTGGTGTAGTTGATAGAAATGGAAAATCTTAAAATAAAGGAAAATTTGCGATAAACATTTGCGCCAATAGCACCAACTATTCGTTTGGTGCACAAAACAGCACAAACTAAAGAAGGTACAGTGCACAACACAAACTTTATGTGATGGGTGCACAAAACAACACAAGGAGATTTTGGCCTAAGATTCTACTTAGAATTCATGTTGTTTTGTGCACCCATCACATAGAGTTTGTGTTGTGCACCTACCACAATATTCGTTTGTGTTGTTTTGTGCACCCGTTACATAAAGTTTGTGATGTGCACTGCACCTTCTTTAGTTTGTGCTGTTTTGTGCACCAAATTAATAGTTGGTGCTGTTGGCGCCAATTTTCCTTTTTTGGTATTTAACAACTTTAAACAATTTTTTTTGCGAGATCAAACTTTTTTTAAAACATAAAACTTATTTTTGTAAGGTGAAGTATGTTCATATTGTTCACCTTTTTGTAATCTAAAATTTTTATTAAAATAAAAGTATTACATCATTAAAATCTATGTAATCTGGTGCTAGAGCTTTGAAAATTCAAATCATTGTTTATGACTTACGAGTTCAAACCTTCTTACATATATTTAGAGATACAATAGGGTCGTGTCCTGGGAGAGAGTTACCACAAAGCAGAACAGAAAAAACAGCTTACTTCGTACCCTGAGACCTTAGTTGTCATAGATACTGTTACTGTTCTATACAGCTTGTTTGAGCCACCACCACCTGAAAACACGGCTACTTTTTCCACCACGTTCCCACTTCCCACCACCTCTTAGCTCATATTTTCAGTTTCCCCTCTGAGTTCGAAGTACCTTCGATCAAACTTCTTTATACTTCATTATAAACATGACTTATTCAAGTCTCACGATTCCAGTATTGATTTTGGCCTGTTTAGTTTCAGCACTACTACTCACCACAGCCCAAGTAATCGCCACACACTGCTCAGATAAGTGTGGAAACATAAGTATTTCATACCCATTTGGCATTGAAGAGGGTTGTTACTTTAAAGAAAACGATAACCAAATTTATCCCTACTTAGACTCCATTGCAATTATAGTACTACTCCTCCAAAACTAATTTTTGGCAGCAATATTGAGATACTGAACATTTCTGTAGCACAAGGTGAAGTCCGTATGATGGCAAATGTCGCTTACAATTGTTTTAATAAAAGTGGGTACGTTGATCATTGGTTTAACTGGATCAACCTGGTAGCCTTTACAATATCCAGCACAAAAAACAGGTTAGTCGCCATTGGCTGCGACACATACGCGTGGTTTACTGGGGTTCGAAGTGGAAAAAGATATTCCACAGGATGCATGACTGAATGCGTCGAGCCAGAAGATGTCATTGACAGGGAATGCTCCGGGATTGGATGTTGTGAAGCGTCCATTCCCAATGGAATTAACAACGTCAGTGTTGAAACATACAGTTTTTCTAATCATAGTTCAGTATATCAATTTAACCCATGCAGTGTTGCATTTCCGGTGGCAAAAGATACTCTCAAGTTCTACAGGAATATTTTGACTCGCAATGAAGGGTACTACAATGACTTGCAACTCCCTGTTGTATTTGATTGGGCCGTCGGACAAAAGAGTTGTTCAGCGGCCAAAGCAGATGGGAGCTGCTTGTGTAAACAGAACACAGTGTGTTCTGATTCGCAGTATGAATTGGGATATCGTTGCAATTGCAGAAATGGCTATTCTGGCAATCCTTACCTTCCTCAAGGGTGTACGGGTAAATAAATCAATACAATTTTAATTATACATTCGGGTGTATCCCGACTATGGTACATCCAAAGCTAATTTTTTGTTCAAATAGAATTAGGTGCACCATGCTCATGATACACCTGGGTGTATAATGCATACTTTTGTCTACAAATTTTATTATACACCAGGGTACCATGATCATAGTATATCCAAGACTATTTTTTTTGTTCAAATAGACTTGGTTGTACCATGCTCATGGTACACCCGGTTGTATAATGCATTATAAATCAATTAGTAAATCATGATTAGTTATTACAAGTTTATGTTATGACAGATTCTAACGATAGAGAATAGAGAACGTAAATCAATAAACAACACGGATAGATTTGAAGTGCTTCACTAGCAGTATGCGAGCTACGTCCACTAGATCAGAGGAAGAGTAGTTTTATTATGGGAGAGAATTGAATGCAGATGTGTTTGTCAACACTCATATTAGTGAATACGGGTAAACTTTAACTCTAAGGGCATGCGTTTGGATGTGGGTAATGTATTAAGGCGGGTAATAAAAGTCAAACATAGGAAAACTAAAGTATTTAGGGGGTTATGATAGAGGGGATAGAGTGGTGGTGGAGAGAATGTTATGGTGTTGATAGGAAGGAAATGGAAGAAAGAGGGGAACTATTACCCTTCAAATGAGGTAATAGTTACCTAGGGGTGGTGGTGGGTAATTATTGCCCGTATAATGAGGGTAATAGTACCCCTCTTCTTCTATTTCCTTCCTACCAACACTACAATATCCTCTCCACCACCACTTTTTTTTGGGAAGGTAATTTAGTGGACCCTAACCAGATCTCAACTAGCACAGTTTTTGATCCTGGTATTTTGCAAGGCCCGACATTTGGGAGTAGGGAATGGTAAGGGAATCCCCACCTCGAAATGCCCCTAGTGGGATTTGATCCCATTACCTTGAAGTTGGTTTGCCTATGTTTGAGTTTTATTACTCCCTTAATACATTACCCCCATCCCAAGCATGCCTAATGGTTTGTATAAGGGCCCTTAGAAGTTAACCTAATTAAAATAGGACTAGAAACTCAAAACACAATGTCAGGTTTAAACCTTATATAACCAGAGTAAGGGGATGTTGCCCACTCACCCCTACCACGGTCTCGTGCATGGTTATTCTAACCAACAGATTAATTCAAGGCATATTCAACGGTTTATAATTAAAATCATGCACATTATATTTTTATTTTGTAGTTTTTTTCCTTAGTTTCGAAAATGCAAACTGCCTTAGATATATTGGGAGAGAAAATGTGAAAATAAGATAATAGGGTAAAGTGTTATCTTTCTCAAAGATGACTTTACAATATATATATCATACAAATATTTAAAGCTAACTAATTCAGGGATCCTATCTTTTAGAAATAAGTTAAAAGATCTACCAAAAAAATGCACACAATAATATCTTCAACACCACAACTTGAAAAGCAGGAGATCAAACTGAGCTTTGCCTAGAGCCTTTGTAAAGATGTCGGCAAGCTGAGATTAGGTCGGCACATAGGATGGAGAAATGAGACCATCCATAATAGCATCACGAAGAAAATGACAATCCACCTCAATATGTTTAGTACGTTCATGAAAGACATAATTCTTAGCCAGATGAAGCCGGAATGACTATCACATAACAAAGGAATAGATTTGGGATGATGAACCCCCAAACTCACAAGAAGGCCCTTAAGCCAATTCAACTCACAAGTAATGGCAGACATGGATCGATATTCTGCCTCGGCAGATGAGCGAGAGATAGTATCTGCTTCTTGGTTCTCCAAGAAATCGGCGAATGCCCAACGAAAACTATCCATCCGAAAAAAGAACGGCGATTCATAGGACAAGCAGTCCAATCAGAGTCACACCAACCCTGTAGAGATAAATCATTGTATCTCGAAGAAGAATGCCCTGACCTGGAGTGCCCTTCACGTATCGAACAACACGTTATACAGCCTCCCAATGCTCTAGTTGGGAGCCTGCATAAACCGAGACAAAATATGCACACAATATGCCAAGTCAGGACGAGTGACAGATAAATAGATGAGACGTCCCAGAAGACAACCATAAGAAGCTGCATCCTCGATGGTCGGACCAGTAGCATGACCGAGCTTGTGATGTTGGTCAATAGGAAAAGCGCTAGGCTTAGCACCTAGCAAACCTGTCGCAACAATAATATCCACAGTATATTTTCTTTGGCATAGAAAGAGACTAGAGGCACTATGAGCAATCTCTATGCCAAGAAAAATACTACAAGTGACCCAAATCCTTCATCTTAAAACAATCACTCAAGTAAGCTTTGAAACTAGTAAGTGTAGAGAAATCATTACAAGCAATAATAAGATCATCAACATATATTAACACATTAAGATGGACGAAACCACGAGCATATGTGAATAGGGGATAATCAGAGTAAGACTGAGAGAATCCATATCCTTGGAGGGCAGAGACAAACTTAGCAAACCAATAACGAGGTGCCAGCTTAAGTCCATACAAAGACTTCCGCAGACTACATACAAGAGAAGGATCGGCAGTAGCAAAATAAGGAGGAGGTTTCAGGTATACCTCCTCATCTAGATCACCATGAAGAAATGCATTGTGAACATCCATCTGATGAAGTTTTCCAATGTTTCGAAGCAGCAATAACAAGAAAAGCGCGAACTGTAGTCATCTTGGCCATGGGAGAAAAAGTCTCAGTGTAATCAATGCCAGCTTCCTGATGATTACCTAAGACAACAAGTCGAGATTTGAGACATTCCACTTCTCCATTCGACTTATACTTGGTGCGATATACCCACTGACTGCCTAAAGCCCGTTTCCCAAATGCAAGCGGTACCAAGGACCATATACCATTGTCCTCCAGAGCTTTTATCTCATCATGCATAGAAGCCAGCCAGCCATCATGTTGCGTAACGTCTTTGATGTTCCTGAGGTCAGTGTTAGAGACAATAGAAGCAATAAATTTTTCGATATTTCAAAGAAAAATTTGCACAATTAATTTAGTGAGTTAAAGGATAAGGAGTACCTGAGGAATACTGAGAGATCGAGGATGAAGGAGATGGACTAGCAGCAGAATAGTGTGAGTAACAGAGTCATTAGAAAAACGAGTCAAATTTAAGCCTATGACCTTTGCCCAATAATTCAGATGAAGAAGAAGACTCATGGGGGCAGCAGAGGCGGGAAGTGATGATCGCCCATTAGGAGAGGAAGAAAGAGGGGAAGATATGGGAGATGGGTTGCGTCTGGGCTGGGTAGATGTGCGGGCCGTAGAAGAATAAGTAGGGGCGGTGATTGATGGGCCGCAGTAGAGAGTGACAGAAGGAAGTGGCTGTGCCACGGATGGAGAGAAGGGCGCAGGAGAGATCTGGGCCGCGGGTGGAATGGGATCATAAGTAGGTGGGTTTGTTATGGAGAGTATATGTGGGTTGGAGCTCGTTTGTGAAGGAGATGGTGGGCTGATATGTTGTGGGATGATTTGTGGGATAGGAGGAGAGAAGGGCTCAGGTGTGGGATGACTTGTGGAGATGGGCTGGTGGAAGAGGAAGTTCAGCAAAATCATCATGAACATCATCCATATTAGAATTCAAATGCACGGGATGTTTAAGATTGATTTCGCCAGGATTTAGAAAAGTGAAAATGTCTTCAAAAAAATTCACATCACGGGAGACAAAGAATTCTCTTTTCTCAAGGTCAAACAAGCGTCATCCCTTCTTCCCAAAAGGATACCTCACAAACACACATTGTCTACTACGAGGTGCAAATTATCTTCATGTGTATTATGGTTGTGAGAAAAACAAAAACAACCAAAAGTACGAATGGGATCATAGGAAGGAATGACACATAGAATATTTTATAGGGAATTTTATTATTAAGAAGAGGAGAGGGAAAACGATTAATGATATGTGCGGCGGTTGAAACACCCCCCCCCCAAAAATGATAGTAAATGAGCCTGAAATCGTATGGCACGTCCTACATTCAAGATACGTTTGTGTTTACGCTCGACCCTCCCATTTTGTTGTGGAGTTTTCACACATGAGGTTTGAAAATGATACCATTGGCATTAAAATAAGGAAAAATTGAATCAAATAGCACAAACTATACGTTTGTTGCACAAATCAATACCAACAATAAAGGTGCACAAAACAATACAAACTTTTTCTAATTGTTGCAAAAAATGACATAAGTGATTTTTTTCGCTTGAGATTATCTATTTGCGGTGAATCTTTAATAATTTAACTTATTTTATTTTGCTATCTTTTTCCCTCCACTTTCAATAAACTTATGGGTCTAAAAATCACCTTATTTCCTCTTTGAAACCCTAAAATACCCCAAATTGATGTTGTCTATCAAACCCTAGAATTGGAGGATGAGTAGCAGATGTTCAAGGAAGAAATCAAAAGAAATCTCTACGGTGTATGGGTAATAAAAATCCAAAATCTAAAATACTAAAGATTCATCGAAAATAGGGAATCTAAGGCCAAAAACCACTTATGTCGTTTCCTACACCAATTAGAAAAAGTTCAAGTTGTTTTATGCACCTTTTTTTTGTTGGTGCTGTTTTGTGCACAATGTATGTGCCGTTTGATCCGATTTTCCTTATAATAATCATGGAGACAATTAAATTCGGTGTTATTATGACTTTGAACTACTTTGGTTATTTGGGAAAATTGACGGTCAACTAAAGCAACGAAGGACATGAACATACGAAAAACTTTAGTCCTGTCCATCAATAAGTAAACCCAAAAAACACGAGAATAATCATCAACAATAGTCAAAAAATAACGTGCTCCACAAGAAGATTCATGTCTATAAGCACCCCCACAAATCAATGTATTTTCTCGAAATGCGATTAGCGCGACTATTACTTAAAGGAAACTAGTCTCTAGAATGTTTGGCACTAAAACAAATGTCACATGCTTTATTCAAACTACCCTTAAGACCACATGAAGGAGGAAGCAACTTCACCACAAGTTTGGAAGGGTGTCCCATTCTCTTATGCCAAAGCTCAAAGTCAGACGACACTCTATGAACGGTTACATTAGTGACCAAGCTACCTCCACAAAAATAGTACAGTCCATCCCGCTTACAACCCGTCCCAATCAGCTTCCTCAGTTGGTCTTGTATAGCACACATAGAAGAAGTAAATTTTATAGTACAAGACAAACCATGGGTGAGCTGTGAAATGGAAAGTAAATTACAACTAAACCTTGGAACATAAAGTACGTCCGTAAGAGTAATGAGATCAGACAAACAGACAAACCCTCAATGAGTGGCAACAACATTTGCACCATTTGGAAGACCAACGGGACAAGATACAATATCAACAATATCAAACAACCAAGATTTCTCATCAGTTACATGATAGGTAGCACCAATATCAATAATCCAAGAATCGAAATGAAACTCAACGTTCAACCCATCATTCAAAATTTTTGTGTTACCAAACATCTCGGCAAGAACTTGTCACTGCTCCGCAGTGAAGAGGTTACCCGCGAATGCAGCTGTCGGATGAGCAGCAGCGGATGGCCGATAGTAGCTGTGTGGGCTTTGGCTGGCGCCCAGCTGCGACTGACGGGTGTACGCGACTGGCCTGCAGCAGACCCGTCTGTTTTGGACGAAGTATTCCAGCCTTCCGGATAACCCACCAACTCGTAGCAAGAAGAAACATCGTGTCCGTGCTTCTTGCAATGAGAGCACGCTACAAGAGAAAAACATTTGGTGTCCTCATGGACCACTATATGGCAATGACTACAAATCGGGCGCTCGCCCTTACCACGACTATGCAGCACGTGGACAGCAAAGCCAAGCACGTCAGCCGGCTTGTCTTCGACAGTGCCGCTAGACAATCGAACCCGCTTATCTTGCACAACCAATTGATAAGCCTGATTAAGAATGGGTAAAGGATCGGTATATAAAATATTGGTGCGCAAGTGAGAATAATACCCAAGTTTAAACCCATTAAAAATCATGTAATTGTCGATTCTCCCGCGTTTGAGCATGGAGAGTACCCGCATTACATTGTGAACAACAATGCCAATCAATTAAAGGCTCATGATTAAACAATTCCTCCTATAAGCTATCAAATTTTCTATAATATTGAGAGACGGACATATTCCTTATTTGTGCACACTTGGCAATGGTCGTCCGCAATTGTTGAATACGGGGGCCATTAACAAGGGCAAAACGAGTTTTCAGGTAGTTCCAAAGACGAGACGCTTCACGAAATTCATATAGGGTCGATTTTACCTCGGGATCAATAGTGTTAGTGATCCAAGAAATGAGCATAACATTGATTTGTCTCCAATAGGACCAAGTATATGGTGGTTCGGCCTCGGTAATGGTGTCGTCTAGAAAACCGAATTTCCGTCTTGCCTCAAGAGTCATCTGAATATCGGCCGCTCAATCATCATAGTTATCAAGACGAAGGCGGGTTGGAGTGACATAGTCTCCCGGTTTGTCGTTGGCGCTAAGATAAAAGGGTGAATTTTGTTGATAAGTAGGCAATGGTGGAGGAGGTGGCAGATCGCCGGCCATGATTGAGAGAAAAAAATATGGCTGTTAATCCTCCCCATCCCTCAGTCGCTCCTCCGTCCTCAACGGCAAAACACACTCACCTTCACCGGCCGAACTCCATCGACAAGGCCTCACCTTTGCCGGCACCAACGGCCTGATCTGAACGATGTCATTGACAGATCACATGGGCCGCCGCGTTGCCGTCTACTGTTAAAACTCACTCAAAATCTGTCGCACAGATCTGAACGCTGTAGGCTGCTGTTTTCGGATAGTTTTCTGGGTAGCATTGGTTTTCTGGTGGTGCCCCTTTTTCTTTTTTAGAAGGAGAAAGGAAGAAAGAGAAGAGAGAGAAGTGAGGGTTTTTGCTTCACTTTCCTTTGTGCTCTGTTTGGTGATGCGGGTAAACAAAGTGAAATGAAAGTAAGATGAAAATGGGTGAGGAAATGAAAGTTAAAGAGTAAAAGTTGTGTTTGCTAAACAGATTTTAAAGGGAAACTAGTTTTTTTGTCCCAGGCGATGTCCTGGGAAAATTCTTGTATTATCTTTTGTATACTATTTTCTTTTTTTATATGTAAAGTATAGAGATACGATAAGGTAGAAATAAGGGGAAAATTGGAATGAACAAACAAATTACAAATTGAAAAGGGATTGTAATAAGAGTTTTTTTAAATATAAATTATAAAAAGAAAATAAGGTAAAATATTTAATGTGAAATTAGATTGGATAACTAAAGCATACGCGTATTAGAGAAAAAGTTTGAGGAACTTATTTTTCTCATAACAAAAATTAAGGTGATGGGATACATAACTTAAAAGCAAAAGTAGATCACAAAAAGAGGTGCAGCCTAGTGGATAAGTCTTAGAATTCTACTTGATAGATCACAAGTTCAAATCTTGTTGTATACATTTTGTAGGCATTTTCATATTCTGCGCAGTAAATGACATGGAGTGACACGTGTCAGATGGCAATGCTTGATTACACGTTTTAATCTCTATTATATAAGTGAAGAGGTGGGGTGGACACCAAAAAGGAAAAATAAATAAAATAAATCAATGAGTTTATTAATTTATTAAATTTTATTTCCAAATTTAGCTATCAGTTTTTTAATAAAAGATGTTCAAAATTTCTAACTAAAATATCTAAAAACCTACAAAGTAAAAACAATTAAAAAAAATATCAACGATTATATTTTCTTGAGATCTATAGATAGACACCCATTTTGCTATACTTTTATATACTTTTGAATTTTTTTATTTTGAAATACATGAGTAATTTTTTTATATAAATATAATCTCATTTATAAGTATGAGATTATATTAAGGTAAGAAGAATAATCCTCTGGGCTACCCTTGCTTAAGGACCCCACCCAGAGGCCCATTACAAGCCATAACCCCCAACCCCCTCCCCCAAATCCCAAGCAAATGCTTGGGGTAAGAATTGATCCCTAGACCAAGCTAGAGAATATGGGAAGACTCACCACTTGAGCCAACTCTAATCCTTCAATGATTAATTGATTGTTCATGAGTGAATGCACATTTGATTAATTGATCCTGATAAAGTATTTTAGCATGAGTGAGGAATATGATAAAGTATGTTCAAGTACTTTTGAATTTTTTCTCATTTGGACAATGAGCAAAAATACCTTACCGGGTACTATATAACAAAAGTTGTAGTTGATGGTGGGAAGTAAGGGATTTTTTCAAAGAAAAATGAGCTAAAATGAATTTAGTTTGAAAATAAAATATGTTGTGTACCTTCATATTTTATCATGTTACAGTAGTCAAAACATACATCATATGCAAATAAAATAAGGATTTTTTTTGTTCAAAACCACCTAAAATTTTCACGTTTTTAGAAACTCCCACCTTAATGAATTTTTCTTTTGAATTTTCACCTATCATTCCTAATTTTATTAGAAACTCCCACCACGTAATGATTTTTGTTAAATTCCGTTAACAAAACCGTAAAGTGGGCCCCACATATGCATTGTATTATTAGTTTACGCTGAAATTGAAGTCAGATTCATCACTTTAAGGGCAAATCCTCAACAAATTTAGAGCAAATTTGGAACGAATTACAACTATTTGGAAAGAATTGCAACTATTTCAAGTTCCATTTTGTTAACAAAATGTATATGTGGGACCCACTTAACGGTTTTTTGTTAATGAAATTTGACAAAAATCGTTAAGTGGTGGGAGTTTTTAATAAAATTGTAAATGGTAAGTGGAATTTTAAAAAAGTCATTAAAGTGGGAGTTTCTAAAAACATGAAAAGTTTTAGTGCTAAGATACGACTATCCATAAATTTATCTACTGTAAATTATAAATTTCATAAAAAAATTATCGTCGCACGCATCGCGTTCATAGAAATCTAGTATATATATAGATGAGCCAAGCTATAGTATTTTGTGAATTGTGAATGCTACCTTGGGTTTAATTTTATAGTTTTATTTTTCAAATAAAACATAGTATGAGTACCAAAACAAAAAATAATGACCGTTTTTTGGCCGAATTTTTAAAATTGAAATAGTTTAAACGCGTATACGTACGTATCCGATATATAATAGTCAACGTTTTTTTAGTCGAGACCGAATTTTTCAAATTTTTGCCGTTTTAAAACAACCTTACATTTTAAACAACCTTACTTTTTAATAAATTGAATTAACTAAAAATGAAATCATACCTTCTTTAATGTTTACTCTTAACAAGTGGACATCTAACCTTTATTGTCTTCGACTCATACAACGAAACAAATCACAAATAACGTCAAAATAACTTCTACTTGAAATAGGTGTTCAACAATAACAAATTGAGACAAAATCACTCTCAAAAATTAAAGTGTAACTGTAAACTCTCATAACCTAACTTATATGATCGGAGTCATGGGAAGCCCTTGACTTAAGTATTGTTTCACATCATCAATGACAAAAAATTATAAAACCTGAATGTAACATTATCAATTGAAATTCTCAAACTTTTGGACAATTTTCAAGCATTCTAACCAATAAATTAAACCTTTAGGTTTCCAAACTCATTCCACAAATACGATGAACCTTGAAAGAGGCTTGAGATAATGACACGAATTTACAACAAATTTAAACGAAAAGAAAGTTAAAAATTGTGTATATATGGTTGTTGCTGATGTTGTTGTGATTGGTATTGTTGGGAGGTAGCTGCAAATATAGTACGAGGAGGAAACAACATGCTAAGTGATAATGGATGTGGAAAGGATCCGGGGCTGAATTGGTCGATGAATAATTTGTTTAATCCTTAGGCTTTTTTTTCCTAAATCCTTATTTCAAGGAGTTAACCTAAATCACATCACAATAGTTAAAATTGACCTGAAAAAAGAGATATGTCCCAAACGGTGAAAGAAAAACTTATAGGTCCTAAATGGTGAAAAACTTGAAACTTTAGGTCCTAGTTATATGCTTAACTCCCAAAACATGTAAGCCTAGACGGCTAGACCTAACCAAACTAACCCTTATCCTATTATTCAAACAAAATTTTTGATTCAATTTTCAATACAAATTGTATACTATTAGAGATATACAACGATAGACTTGATACATGATAACATATACATACTTCAATTACCAGATCTGACGTGAATCAAATTAAACTAAGCGGGCTTAAATTTCAACTTAGTTTGGTGCTATATGATGTTATCATTTTAATTTGCTACACTATTTATGATGCAATTTTTTATAAAAATTTCATTAGATGTTGATGAGTGCAAGATAGCCAATAATTGCGAGAAGGCAGAGTATTGTATAAACACAGTCGGAGGCTATCAGTGCAAATGCCCAAGGGGCCACCACGGCAATGGAACAAGAACTGATCGTTGCATTTCTAATACCAAAGCCGATTGGCTAATACCGGTTTCAACCACTGCAGGTATTCTTTCCGTTACTTTTTGTTTGCCCTATCTTATTAATTTGAATGGCTCCAAAAAAATTGCCCTATACTTCAAATGTTCTACTTTATTTGTCTTTCATTTGGGCCGCATGCAAATCTTCACTCCGCATTAGTATGATATTGTCCGCTTTGGATCTAATCCGTATGAATTTATTTTCAAACACCTTCCCTAAAGGCCTAGTACTGATAGAATCTCTTGCATATAAAGAGCATTTTTATTCCATATTCTTTCCGGCTCCGTTTGTTCTAATGGAAAACAAATTTCATGGAAAAAATCATTTTTCAAGGAACATGTTATGTTATAACAGAGGAGGTGCTACAGAATAAATAAGAATGTGAAAGATAAAAGCACACACAGAGTTTAACGTGGTTCACTAGCAATGTGCTAGCTACGTTCACCACCAGACCAGAGGGAGAATAGTTTTATTAGGAGAGAATCACAGAATACAGAATAGTGTTAGGCAACACTAAGATAATCAGATTGTGAATACGACTATAGGTTTAACCTAAGGGTTTATATAGCATCCTTTGAGTTAATCTAAACAGACATGGACTTAAAAAGCATAAGAGAATATAAGGTCTAGTCAAACCTTATAACACCCGAAAAGCTAAGGGGGCGTTTCCCCTCACCCCCACCAGATATTCAAGACATATCTAACAAATCTCCACCTTGCCTTGAATTCTCCCAAAACCACCAGACCACAGATGTACCAGTTGCAACAGCCAAGTTGCCAGATGTACCAAACTCTCCCTCTGTACCATATTGCTCCTTAAGAGCTCCGATTCCCTGATTGCCCCATTAGAGGCCCATACTCTCATAAATGCTTCATCAGAAACCCCATACTCTGAGATTGCCCCTAAGGGCCCAGATTGTTCCATAAGGAACCCAGACTCCCACTTAAGGGAAACAAACTCTAATGACTTAGAACATTTAGCAAGTCCAAACAATGTTGGAACTTGCCATGTGGGACAGGCTTGGTGAACATGTATGTTGAATTATCAGCAGTACCAACCTTCTTCACCTTGATCCTCTTCTTGTTCCTCAGGAATTGATATCTCACATCTATGTGTTTAGTCCTCTCATGATGGACTTGAGCCTTGGCTAAGCATATTGCACTAAGACTGTCACAATAAACCACAGCCTGATCATGATGTAAACCAAGATCACCAACTAGCCCCTTCAACCAGATTCCCTCCTTAGTAGCTTTAGTCAATGCCATGTACTCTACCTTAGTAGTAGACAGAGTCATTGTAGCCTGTAAAGTGGCTTTCCAACTCACCACTAAACCTCCAAGAGTGAACACATAGCCAGTCATAGATCTCCTGCTGTCCACATCTCCAGTATAATCAGAATCAGAATAGCCAGTGACTGAACATTTTGCTTCATTCCCATAAACAAGACCCATATCAGATGTACCTCTAAGGTACCTAAATATCTTCTTCGCAACCTATCAGTGCTCCTTTCCAGGTTGACCCATAAACCTGCTGAAAACACTCACATCATGTGCAAGATCAGGTCTAGTGCAGACCATAGCATACATCAAGCTTTCTACTGCACTAGCATATGGGACTCTAGACATGAACTCCTTCTCAGCTTCAGACTAAGGTGCAAACACAACAGACAGACGCACATTCACTGTGCTAGGAGTATCTATAGGTTTAGCTGATGACATGGCAAACCTTGACAATATATTCTCAATGTAGCCCTTTTGTGAGATAAAGAGCTTACCCAGATTCCTATCCCTATAAATCTCCATACCCAAAAAAATTTTGTGCAGCACCAAGATCCTTCATCTCAAACTCTAAACTAAGAAGAACCTTCAACCTCTGTATATCAGACTTGGACTTTGCAGCTATCAGCATATCATCTACATATAGGACCAGATAAATCATCGAACCATCAGCAGCCTTGTTGTGATACACACAACAATCATACAGACTCCTAATGTAGCCTAACTCCACCATATAGTTGTCAAACCTCTTGTACCACTATGAGACTACTTGAGTTTATACAAGGACTTCTTCAGTTTGCATACATAGTCTTCTATGTCAAGAACTTCAAACCCCTCTAGCTGAGTCATATAAATCTCTTCCTCCATCTCTCTGTGTAGGAAAGTTGTCTTCACATCTAGTTGCTCAAGTTCTAGATCCTGATGTGCCACCATTGCTAGTAACACCCTGATGGAAGTGTGTCTGACCACTGGTGAGAATATCTCATTATAGTCAACTCCTTCTCTCTATGTGAAACCTCTTGCAACTACATGAGCTTTATACTTAATTCCCTCAGATGGTGAAATCCCTTCCTTCTTCTTAAAGACCCATTTGCAAGTGACAATCTTCCTCTCCTTAGGCCTCTTTACAAGCTCCCATGTATGATTCTTGTCTAGAGACTATCTCATCCCCCATTGCAGCGAGCCATTGTGCAGACTCACTGCCAGAAACAACTTCTTTGTAAGTAGATGACTCATGAAGATCCATCTCCTCAGCAACCTGTAGTAGCATATGCAGCCATATTGTCAAAACTGTACCTCTTTGGAGGTGTGTCCTAACCCAGCTTCTTTGGAGGTCAAACTCCAACTCTTCTAGACATGTCAGAGACTAGACTTGGTTGAGACTCTGAATGACGAGACTCCCTTTGAGACTCTGATCTTCTCCGAGATTCTGATTCCTGATACTCTGACCTCGGAGACTCTGGCTGACGAGATTCTGACCCACTAGATTCTGGCTGGTGAGTTCCCAGACTCTCAGAATCTGCATCTCCAGACTCTGACTGATTATGTTGACTAACTTCTCCACCTTGGTGTTATAAGTCACTCTCATCAAGAGGAACTTTCAACTCCACCTATTTATCAACATTCCCTTCAACAGCAGACTTCACAATGGGGTTAAGCATCGAGTTTTCATCAAATACAACATTTCTGCTATGTATAACCCTTAACACCATCCCCAATGCCCACAAATACACCCTTCTTAGCCCTTGGTTTTAACTTACCCTCCTTTACATGATAGTAAACAATACAACCAAAGACTCTCAATGGAGAATAATTTAGCAGGCTTACTAGACCACACCTCGTAAGGTGTTTTACTGTCAATACCAGTGTGAGGTCCTCTGTTGATCAGATAGCAAGCTCTGTTAACAGCTTCTGCCTTGAATCTCCTAGCCAAACCAGCATTAGAGAGCATGCATCTTGCCCTCTCCAACAGAGTCTGATTCATACGTTCTACTACTCCGTTCTGATGTGGAGTATCCCCTGACAGTGTGATGACGGCTAATACCTTCATCTCTGCAGAACTTATCGAACTCAGACCAACAGAACTCCAGACCATTATCAGTTCACAACCTCTTGATCTTATTTCCAGTTTGATTCTCCACCAATGCCTTCCAATGCTTGAATTTCTCGAAGGCTTCACTTTTATACTTCATCATAAATATCCAAGTCATTCTTGAGTAATCATCCATTATAGACACAAAATACCTGTGACCTCCAATGGATTCAACTCTGCATAGACCCCAGCAATCAGAATGGATATACCCAAGTGTGCCCTTAATCCTATGGACACCCCGCTTTGAAAACTTGGTGCGATGAAGTTTCCCAAATACACAATGCTCACAGAATTCAAGACTCTGCAACTTGTGCCCACAAAGAAGATCCCTTTAGCCAGAATCTGCATTTTCCTTGGTGCTGCACAGGGGGAGAGTCTGGTACATCTGACAACTTCATTGTTGCATTCTGGTACATCTGTGGTCAAGGAGAGTTCAAGTCAAGGTGGAGATTTGTTGAATATGCCTTGAATTATCTTTTGCTTCGAATAACCAAGCACGGGGTCTCCCTGGTGGGAATGAGGGAGCAACGCCCCCTTAGCTTTTCGAGTATTATAAGGTTTAGTTAAACCTTATAGTCTGTTTTGGGTTTCAGACCCCATTCTGTTTAGGTTAACTGCTAAGGGGTTCTTATATAAACCCTTAGAGTTTAAACCTTTAGCTGTATTCATTATTCTGTTAATCTGAGTGTTGCCTAACACTAATCTGTTTTAGTTCGCTCCCTAATAAAACTACACTCTCTCTGATCTGGTGGACGTAGCTACCACATTTCTAGTGAACCATGTTAAATCTGTACAATAAGTTATATTATTCTTTATCACTTCTATTTTATCATAACAAGAACAAGGAAAAATTGCATATTACCACCTTTTATGTACCCCTTTTTGTAAATTAACACCTTTGAGTTTTGTTTTTATTACCACCTTTTAACTAAAATATTTCATAAATTCCCACCACATAACGGATTCCGTCATGTTTACCGTTATGAGGGGCCTACCTTTCTCTCTCCTGGTTTACCACCACCTCTCCCCCAACTAACTAGCCCTAACCACCATAAAAATCACCCGCATTGCACACCCGCTACTCGATTCGTCATCCACCACAACACCAACCTCCAATTTCGTCAACCACCACACACCCACCTCTGATTTTGTCAGCCACCCACCACACAACCTCCGATTTCTTTTGTTTTACTCCCATCTAGCTACTCTACTTCCCCTTTTCCCCCACCGCATACACCGCCAAGACACCATCACAACAACCACCAAAACTCTGTCAACTACCCCAGTACGCCGGAATCACCCACCACCAACTTCAGCCCCCTCATAATCAGTCATCACCTTCACCAACAACAACTTCCATCTTCATCAGTGGTTTGGTTATTTCTACTTTTTCAGCCATGAAGTAGGAAGAACAGAGGACGACGGGCAACAAAGGAGGGAGAGAGATGGTCGTAATGGTGGTGGTTTGTGTGGCCATGGTGGGCTAGGTGTAGTGGGGGCTACGGGTGCTGGTGTCCTGCACCACCTTGGTGCTGTGGTGGGGAAAAAGGGAAGCAGAGCAGCGAGAGGGGAGTGAGAGACATAGGAGTAGCCATGGGTGTCGGGCTGGCGTAACCGAAAGGGTGTTGTGGTGGGTGGTTGTTATGGTGGCTGACAAAATTGGAGTTGGGTGGTTGGTGGCTAATGAAATCGGAGTTTGGTGTTACGTTGGCTGACGAAATCGAGTAGTGTGTGTGCGGTGAGGGTGGTTTTTCTAGTGGTTGGGGCTGCTTTGTTAGGAAAAAGGTGGTGGTAACCTAGAGGAGAGAAAGGTGGGGCCCACATAACGGTAAACCTGAAGAAATCGGTTATGTGGTTGGAATTTATGAAATTTTTTTAGTTAAAAGGTGGTAATTTAAAAAAAAAACTGAAAGTTGGTAATTTACAAAAAGTGGTACATACAAGGTGGTAATATACAATTTTTTCCAAGAACAATTCACACCAGTTATGATCACGAAGCCTTTTCATAATTCACCAACTTAGCCTCACTGAATGCATAGATTGAAGAGCATCAGAGCTCTTCACTCCATTAGCAGAAGCAACAACACAGTGGATTAATGGGTAGAAGAGTACACATGTTGACTTGACAACTGGTTATAAGCTAAAATCATCTTTCACCCTGTATGTAAGCAGAATTACTAGTGAAACGCCAATCTGATAACAACTTTTTGTACAACCTGCCCATATTCACAGCCTCCACCTAAGTTTCAAGGAGGCAAACCAGCCCTAGAGCTTTGATGTTAAGCTTTCTCTTGTTAACTTGCCGCCTGATCTGATTACCTCTTCATTCAATAAACAATATCGAAAAGGGATTTGTGACAACAACGTACTTACCTATTGATAAATCTGGATTTCCTAGCTCGTTTGGAGACTAACCGAAACCTGTCTTCATCAACATGTTCAGCTGTCTTCTTGTTATATTGTACACTCATTCTCTTGTTAACTTGCCGCCTCATCTGATTTTGTTTAGGCCTCCAAACCTTTCTTACATTCCCTTTCCTGCAATCATCCTTTGAAGGTTCCGTGCTTTTACATACATAGAACACCAGTGGTTACCATTCATTACATCCTTACATCAACACCATTTTCATTGATAAACTCAATGAAATCAAGTAGCTAAGGGTTAATGACCACCTCAACTAGTGAAGTTAATGTTAGGGTCCAAAACTCCCAAGCCTTCATGTATAAATATTGCTTGCTGTTAAAAAGAGTGCCTCTACTTAGTACCAAATCTGTTTTTTTCTTGGATTTGAATCTAACATGAAACTCCTTTTTTATAAAAGCAACTTTCTCAATTTCATAGACTCAACACTATTCAAATTAATTTCAGTCAAACTATCATCAATTGCATTATCAAGAGATGAACATCAATACACTCATCCATTTACTGAATCGAAACTTGATTGATTGACTTCTTACCTGAATTGTGATGAGTTCGCGCACCTTTTTATAAGTTTGCTTCTCCTCTTTAATCTTTTATGAATTCTTCTCACACGAAGAGGCCTTCTCACATGAACTCATATCTATATATATAAGTGTCTTAACCTTTTTATTTATCTCATAGGTGTTGGTGGTGGCATCATAATTTTGCTTCTATTTGGGTTTCTGTTGCACTGGAAACATGGAGAAAGACAACTCAGAAAAATGCGCGAATATTTCTTTCGACAAAATGGTGGTTTTCTTTTACATGAAAAACTCTCTGGACGTCATGTTGATACGATAAAGATCTTTACTATGAAAGACCTTGAAATAGCTAGTGACAATTACAGCGACGCAAATATAGTGGGAAGAGGAGGTTTCGGCATTGTTTACAAGGGAATTTTGCCAAACAATCAGATTGTGGCAATCAAAAAATCTCTTAAAATTGATCCAAACCAAGTTGAACAATTTATCAATGAAGTTCTTGTTCTATCACAAATCAACAACAAAAATATCGTCAAGTTACTTGGTTGTTGTCTCGAGAGTGAAGTACCACTATTGGTTTATGAATTCATAAACAATGGGACATTATATGACCATTTACATGATACAATGAAAGCTTTGGTTTTAAAATGGCACATACGCTTAGATATAGCAATGGAAGTTGCCCATGTGCTATCATATCTACACAACACAATCTCGACACCCATAATTCACAGAGATATTAAGTCGATGAACATACTCTTGGATGAAAAGTACATTCCTAAGGTAACAGACTTTGGAGCTTCAAGGTTGGTTCCTGCAGACCAAAGCCAATTTGCTACAATGGTGCTAGGAACGCGAGGGTATCTGGATCCTGAGTATATGCAAACGAATGAACTAACTGATAAAAGTGATGTATACAGTTTTGGAGTTGTCTTGGTGGAGCTCTTAACTAGGAAAAAAGCGATTTCTAATGATAGGCCTGAAAGTGAGAAATGTCTTGCTATGCACTTCCTTGTTAAGATGAAAGAAGGCAGATTGTCGGACATTCTTGACAAAACGATTGTGGATGAGGGAACAATTGAGCAAATACAACATATGGCAAACCTAGCTAAATGGTGCTTGATGTTAAAAGGAGAAGAGAGGCCTACAATGAAGGAAGTTGCAATGGAGCTAGATACTATAACAGGAAAAGGATCACATCCATGGAAAAATGGTGAATCGTTTCAAAAAGATTGTGAATCTTTGCTTAGAGGAATTCCAAAATCAGATTATGGGGGTTGTAGTAGTGGCATTGACTCAATATCATATGATTCGCAATTGCTTTCATCTTTGGGAAGTGGCAGGTAATTATGAATGTTGTGGGTGTCAATTGTCTTAAAATATATATACAATGTTGCTAATCTTGCTATAAGTCTAAGATAGGAATATTAGAATAATATGTCATGTTCATGTTTATTATAAATGAGCATTTACATATATTTCTTATTAGCTATGAAGTATTATATGATGTTTGGTAGCAAATTTGTGTCCTTCTCATGTATCCTCTTCTATGAGCGAAAATTATAATGAAATGATATCCTGTTTGTGTAGTCTCTGCCTAGTGGCTTCAGTTTGCAGTTTCTTGTCTATAGGCCCAAAATTATATTAAAAGAATGTCCTATTTGTATGTAGTTTTTACCTTGTGGCTTAAGTTTGTAGTACTTTGTCTATAGGCCCAAAGTAAAGATGATAAAGAGTTTGGAATTGGACCATGCAAAATGATGTTGGATGATTGGATCCAAGTTCAAAATTTATTTTAAGCTTGGATCCAAATCTTATTCACTTCTATTGCATTCACAAATATAAGATCCAAATCAAAAGTCTCGGGGTCTAGAGATCAACAGTATCCATATAAAAGTTTTGCATTTATAAAGGATAAAATTATTTTACTGAAAAAATAGGGGTTTTGTTATTCGTAATCCTTAGCGCCATGTATAAGCATTAAATATCTTAACCAAAATAGTTTTAATTTGGAAATTTATTGGCAAATCACGTATCAATCGATATTACTTATTATTTGTTTTTACTAGTTTAGAAAAGTATTAAATGTTTATACATAGCCATAAGGACTACGTATAACATTTGCCAAAAAAATAGTTATCACTTATCACATCTTAGCTGATTTTAGCTTTACAACACAACATTCATATGGAGTTCGGGTGATCCAAGAATTTTAAAGAGGTGAGTGATTTCTCCATAGTCAATGGAGCCAAAGGGATGAAGGGGTCTAGTTCGGGATTAGTAGGAAAGTAGAACCTGTTTGTGACGAAATTGTTTGATTGCCAAAAAAGTGTAAAATCATTTTCCTTTAGAGTAAAATAACACTCCTAATGATGAAAACCATTTTCCCTTCAAAATAAAGGGAGAACTATCTTCCTTCTTTTTCTTTACTTACACTCCTCCCACCACCTCCTTACTTTCCCTTTCATATTCCCTTTTTCCATCATCTTTCTTACATGGTACCAAACAATAATGGACATCTAATTTTGCAATTGTATATTCCATTGAAATTGTTTTCCATGAAAATTATTTTATGTTTAAAATATTTTACGCCCAACCAAACAAAGCCTTAGTAATACTCCCTCCGTTTTTTTTAATATGCATGTTTTACCATTTTGGGATGTTTTTTTTAATATGTATCTTTCTACCTTTTCCCATAATTGGAAGGTTGGCCCACCTAATTATTACACTTCTCTCCTACTTTTTCTTTCTTTCTCTCTACCTTTTTCACTTTTTCCTTACTTTTTAACCTTCTCTCTTACTTTTGCACTTTTTTCTTGGTCCGCACGTAAAAGCAAACATATATATTAAAAAAATAGAGATAGTACAAAATAAAACTCGGAATATTCATACAAATAAAAGAATTTATAACGTTACGTACAAACCATTTACATATTCAGGACATAACAAAAGTATAAAAAACAGTTTGGCTAATCCATTTTCTGTGTAGGAAGACAAAACTAATATAAAGATATTTAAAATAATGTATACAAGGCTAGAGGCTAGAGGCTAGAGGCCAGAAGTTATCTTCTACCATACCAAAAAACTAATCAAAACTCTCCCTGCAATCAAAGCAGAATAAAACTCAATGACCACCGCCGTCGCTAGGTCCCGACGCTAGTCGTTGAAGCCAATGAACCATGGTGAATTTTGCGCTCGCATAAATTCGAACGTGATCATTGCTAGCAAGGTTACTCAAGTCTGTTGGTAGCAACCTTGTTGCACCAACTGAAGAAACAAAGCCTGAAAAAGCTATGAACAACACCAAAGTTGTCATCAAAATGATGCTTCTTCCCCCATGCACTTCTCTATTAATTTGTTGGTTTAAATTTTCTTGATTTTCGCTTTGGAAACTTTGACCTTTAATTATTTCTGGTAATGTTGCTGACATTATTGGTTGCATATATATATATATATATATATATATATATATATATATATATATATAGCGTTGGATTTGCAGTTGAAATTTGTGTGTAGTGCTTTTAACTGCAAAATATGCATGTTTTGACTAGAAAAAAATGGTAGTATTACTATAATTACTTGTTGAACAAGAACTATAAATAGTCATGTATGGGGTCTGCCCAACAGACCTCCAGCCGGCAGCAGACCACTGGTCTTGCCACTCCACGTCAGAGCGCCAGGAGCAGAGCAGACCTCCCCAGGCAGACTGCTCCGGACATAACCTCTAGGCTGGAGTTTAATGAAGGCCTTGTTCCACCTTGGCCCACTTCCAAAGAGGCCCACTCACTTTACTAGGTCAGTTACAAGTCCATGTCTCATATAAATACCAATGCCCATGCATGGGTAAGGTACGTTCAATCAAACAATCACAAAATACTTGCACTTAATACTCGTTTTCTCTCTACTAGAGATCTTATGCTCAACTTGGACTGACTTAGGCATCGGAGAGGCGATCCTCGGAACCACCCCCGAGGTTTCTCCTTGTTTTGCAGGTAACCACCACCACGAAGGACGTTTGGGAGCCACGTTCCACCAAGTACCCACCACCACATACATTGTAGCTGTCTTGGACAGAAACAATTTGGCGCTAGAAGGAGGGGAAGAGTAGAAAAGCCCAATCTACAACTTCGCAATGGTGGTCCCAACCTCAGAAACACTCGGTTCCGACAGTTCAGGAGGAGAAAGCAACTCTTCACAGAGAGAAACAACCACGAGATCAACTAGAAGGGGTAGTGCTGCTACCACCAGATCAGGAAGGAGGGATAACACTGCTACCCCCATCAAGAAACTAGGCAGACTCAGCAGCCAAGCAGCTTAGTGGTCATGCCCACGCCTGAGCAACTTCAAGCAGCCATCCAAGTGCTGCAATCTGCCCAGCAGTTTATGCAAACTTTTGGAGGCCAACCTGCTCAAAAGAGGAGGAGAACTAGAGCACATGGTTCAGTTCGAAGGCACCTGCAGCTGTCATCTGAAGAGGAGACAGCCGCAACAGAACCCCTATGCGGGTACAACATGACAAACATCACACCCACCCTAACGTCAGAGTATGGCCTATCTAGCCGCTCTGGACCTGGGTACATCAAGAAGGGTTGGCAGGAAGCAGAATGGGATACTGAGATGATGCAAGAGGATCATCCCAGCATGTTCGAGGAACTGACACTCACAGGGTATACAGCCGGTTCAAGCAGGAGATCTGTCCACAGAGGAAATCCAGGAGACGTGGTCCAGAATGTCCAGCCCCGGAGAAGAATCAGGCGTAACTCAGGAGCTGAAGAGGCCCTGTCTACGCCTGGTGGTTGAACGGCCAGAAGGCATGTCACTCTGATAGCTCAGACCTGGTTCAGAACTATCCCCCAGGGGACGATTGCTAACTTTGATGAACTGAAGAAGAGATTCAAAGAGCATTTCGTTAGTGGAAGCAGGAGAAACAAGTCCACACATGAGCTATTGTTGCTGAAGCAGACTCAGAATAAGAGCTTACGGGATTTCATAGGGAGGTTCAACAAAGAGCTGGTGCACATCCCAGAGCTAGAGCAGAAGCTCGCTCTGCACGCTCTAAGGAACGCCTTACCCCACACCAGTAAGTTCAGAGATAACCTTAAATGGGTCACCATGACGGAGCTCAGCGAGGCCCTGGCCCTGGCAGAAAAATACATAGCTGTCGAGGACTTCAACAAAGCCTCGACACCCGGAGCAGGAACAGGCAGACCTGCCAGGCAAGATACCAGGCAGAATGAGCATCAGTTCATGGGAGGCAGACTGAACTTTGGAGGCCCCAGGCCCCATCAGAACAGAGGAAGAGAAAAGCAAAAAGAAGTAGAAAGGGAGGTGGACCGGCTGAGGGCCCAAGAGAAGTATAACAACTACAGCAACCTCAGCATGCCAAGGGCAGAGATCTTTCAGACCAACAGAGATGAAAGCAAGTGGCACAGACCATCTCCCACCAAGAAGCGAAGCCTAGGCCCCAACATGGCAGAGTTCTGCGCTTTCCATGAGGCGCCAGGCCACAGTATATAAGACTGCATAAGTTTGAAAAACGATCTGGAAAGCCTGATCAGAAGAGGCTACTTTAAAGAGTACTTGGCCTGGAATCAGGGGATCAAGGAGAAGGAGCAACAGAGCGAAGGGCAGAAACTGCAAGACAAGCGGGCGGAGATCAAGGAAGGAAAAAAGAAGACGATATACGTCATATTTGGCAGTTCTAGTTCGATGGGGGGAGAGAGGGCTCATCTGAGGCAGCTCACCTACCCCAACCTCTACTCCATCGACCAAGCAGAGCAGAGCCCAGATCTGCCAAACATGACTTTTACAGCAGAGGACTGCAAAGGCGTCAGTTTTCTACACTCTGACCCTCTAGTGGTCACTCTGGAGATTAGCAGCACAGATGTACGAAGAATACTATTAGATGGCGGGAGCGCCGTGAATATCCTTTATAAGGATACCTTCGATAAAATGGAGCTGGACCGTTCAATGCTGAAGCGAGGAGGAACTCTAATCGTCGGATTCACAGGGAACTCCATCATCCCATAGGGGAAAATACATCTGACTGTAACCACAGAGGGGCAGAATGGGGTGAAAAGAACTGTAGTGCAAGAGTTCCTGGTAGTAGACCTCCCATCACCGTACAACGCTCTGATGGGAAGGAAGTTTATTGAGGCAGTACAGGGAATCCCGTCAACCCATCACCAAACCATGCTTTTCTTAAGCAGCACTAGTGAGGTGGGCAGACTGAGGGGAGACCAGAGAGCAGCTAGGTCATGCAATCTGACCTCTCTGAAGAAGGACAAAAGACCTCCCCCTCCTGACCACTCTGGGTCCAGGAGAAAGAGGAGAAAGGAAAAGAAAGAAGGAAAGAAGAAAGAGGCTGAAGAAGCCAAGAAAGGCCAGGTTGAAGAAGCCGGGAAGGAAAGAAAGGAAGGACAGGCCGAAGGGACCGAGGAAAGAAAAGAAGGTCGGCCGGAGGCAGAACAGGAAGCAAATAAGCCTGAACCGGGGGAAGAGACCGAAGAGGTACTCTTGGGACCGGAAGAAGGCAGGACAGACAGAATAGGTAAAGACCTGGATCCTGAAACCAGAGTCAACCTAATCACTGCTGAAGGAGAATGCAGATGTGTTGGCCTTCTCAGCAGCTGAGATGCCTGGGGTAGACCCCGCCACCATCAACCACAAGTTGAACACTGCTGCAGGGTACAGACCTGTAAAGCAGAAGAGAAGGAACTACTCTGCGGAGAAAAATTAAGCCATCGAGGAAGAAGTTCAGAAGCTGCTCGAGGCAGGGTTCATAGAGCCCTGCAAGTATCCAGAATGGATGGCCAATGTGGTGATGGTAAAAAAGGCGAACGGGAGTTGGAGGATGTGTGACGACTTCACAGACCTCAATAAGACCTGCCCCAAGGACTGCTACCCCTTGCAAAGAATCGACCAGCTGGTAGACTCCACCTGTGGTCACGCTCTGCTCAGCTTCATGGACGCATTCAGCGGATACCATCAGATTTTCATGGATCCTGCAGATAAAGAGAAGACGGCATTTATCACCCCTATCGGGGTATTTTGTTATGTCATGATGCCCTTCGGGCTGAAGAATGCAGGCGCCACCTATCAAAGGCTGATGGATCAGGTCTTTGCAGGTCAGACGGGAAGGAATCTGGAGGTGTACATGGATGACGTCATCACCAAGAGCAAAACTGAGACTGACCATATAGCAGACCTAAAGGAAACCTTCACCAACCTCTGCAAACACAGCATAAAACTGAATCCTAAAAAATGCGTGTTCGGAGTACGGTCAGGGAAATTTCTGGGCTATCTGGTCAGTGAAAGGGGGATCGACGCGAATCCCGACAAAGTGAAAGCAGCTATGGATCTGCCAGAGCCTAAAAGCATCAGGGACATCCAGAGGCTGACAGGTAGAATGACAGCCCTGTCCAGATTCATAGCTCAGTCTGCAGAGAAAGCTCTCCCGTTCTTCAAGATATTGAAGGGGAACAAAGAGTTCAAGTGGGAAGAAAAGTAGAGGGAGGCATTCTAGAAGCTGAAGTCACACCTCTCTGGTCTGCCAACACTGGCCAGACCCAAGACAGGGGAAGCTCTCTTCCTGTACATTGTTGTTACTGCTGCAACTGTGAGTGCAGTCCTGTTGAAGGAAGAGAACAAGAAGCAGGAGCCAGTGTACTTTGTGAGCCACACCCTCACGGGTGCAGAAACACGCTACCCGTTGATAGAAAAGGCAGCCTACGCAGTAGTGCTGGCCACCAGAAAGCTGAGGTCGTATTTCAACGCACATCCTGTCACTGTGCTGACAAATATGCCTCTTGAAAAGGCAATGGAGAAGGTAGACAAATCGGGGAGAATCATGAACTGGGCCCTGGAACTAACAGGGTTCAGCATCAAATTCGCCCCTCGAACCGCCATAAAAGCACAAGCTCAGGCAGATTTCCTAGCAGAGTGTGCCTATTAGGAAGCAGTTGGAGAGCCCAGAGCCTGGGAAGTCTTTACAGACGGGTCTGCAACCATCAATGGCTCTGGGGCAGGCGTGGTCATCAGAACCCCGGAAGGGAAAATCATTGAATACGCCTTGAAGTTCATGTTTTAAGCAACCAATAATAAATCAGAGTACGAAGCGGCCATCGCTGGACTACAGCTCTGCCAGACCCTGGAAGCCAAGCACGTCCACCTAAATATTGACTCTCAGTTGGTAACCAACCAAGTCAAGGGGGAGTATGAGGCTAAGGAGCCGACAATGTGATAAGTGATATTTATACCAATCTAAACCCCTTATTTTCCTCTTGTTTAGAGTCTTTTATTCTCTTCTGTTTGCATTTTCTAGCCTATTTTACTTATTTTAGAATAATTGAGTAATTTATAACTCATTTGTAAATAGTAGCTATTTTAATTATCTTTTTAAGGTCTAATATTTATTTCTTATTTGTTTAATGTTTAAGGATCGACCTTGAAGGTTTACATCCCGCCCACCGAGTTTAGCGGGGTACCTTAGAGCAAAAGAACATGTTTTGGAAGTGATTGTGCATAGGGTCAAGTTCAAATGGACATATCTCTCAGCTCACTCAACATTTTCAGGTGATTCCACTTGGAGATGAAAGCTTGTCTCGAGAGCTTTCCAATGACTGGTCATAAGCCCAATTCCGATAGTGATTCATGTTTAGGGTTGGTTGTTGAACAAATGGGGTGCTTCATTGTATGCTTTTGTGATTGATCACCATAGAAGTTGTTTCCAATCTTTACAATGAAGGATCGAAAGATGAAGTTGTATGAGATTCCCCTTTGTTTACTTGACTAAATGGCCATGAAAATAGGAAGTTCTAGTCTTGAGTCAATTGTGTCACTTGTTCTTAATCCTTAGGCTAGGGTTAATGCCATGAAAATAGGAATCAACACCTTGTCTAAGAGCTCCTTCTTAGCTCGAAAGAGTAATTAAGGGACTTTAGTTGACCGACTACTCTCTCCCCTATTCAATGGTTTTCCTTGATGTTCAAGCATGATCCATGGTCACAATGAGTGGTAATGCCCTTGCCCTAGTGTTTTAATCATTTATTTATACCCTTGTTAATCACATTTGCATAGTTTAATTCTTTTTAGTTGCCTTAGTCTTAATACACACAACTCTTGACCCCCTTTGGTTACCCTTAGTTTATTCGACCATAAAAATTCGGTGTTTGACCTTACTTCTCTAAGGATACGACCCTACTTGCCCTTTCTACCTTATTAGAGAGACTGAGATAGGATTATCTCTGTTAGGCTCGACGACGGCCTATCAAATTTTAGCGCCGTTGTCGGGGAAGCATTGTGTCACATTGAATAGTTATGGTTGAATGAGACTAAGTCACTCTCCCCCCCATTGATGAATTTTCTGTCATCGGTAACCCTATGCTTAACTATGGTTTTGTAACCGAGTGGATCTTGAGACGCATTTTCAAGAATGACTAGTTTCTCGATTTCTCAATTCGAGAACGAGTCATTTTGGAGGTATTTTGGTAGGGTGCAAGATTCATTTCCAATCAACTATAGGTGTGAGCTATGGGAGATTTGTGAAATAATCTATGTCGGGTTGAATGACTTTACTCGATGCGTAATTAAGGATATGCATATTGGGGAATTTCGAGCTCTTTCTTTGAATGATGTTTGGGATTACTACATTTCGTTATCTCAAGACACGTATGAGTGGGACATGGGCACAAATTCTAGGCAAGTTCAACCGAACCAAGGTATACCTCCTCCCCTTTCTCCTAGTTGTGATGAAATGCATTCAAAGCATCATAGTTCTTATCTATCAAATGATTTCATGAATCACAACGATGTCTCTCTTGCTTGTAATTTTAATTCTCACATGCCATATCATGATATTCCTGCAATCAATTCTAGTTGTGATGATATGCATTCTAATGTGCATAAAGTGAATCCTTTGCTTAAACAATGACTTTCATGCTTCTAATGTTGATGCTTACAAAGATTCTTCCTCCTTTGTTAATTCTCAAAGATCTTCTCAGTTAACCATGCATGATTGTATTCCTCAAGTGCTTGACGAATATGACAATCTTATTGAATCAAGTTTCGAGGAGCTCAATTATTTTGAGAAGGGAGGAGAGCAATATTGTGAGCTATTTGATCAAATCAAGAAATTGGTGATGAAACGCTACTCTCTTGAATCCAGGTGGAAAAATGATACTCTAGAGTTGTCGCAAGGATGTGAGGATAAGATTCGTGAGCCTAAGAAAGATGAAAAGGAAAAAGATTGTGAAAATGATGTTGATGAATCTAGGTCTTTGATTGAGATTGATGGTGTTTCTTCCTATCAAGAGAACGAGCATGTTTATAGGAAGAATTATGTACCCTATGATGATGGATTTTGGAGTAGTGATGAAGAGGATGAGTCAAACCTAGGTTGGATGAATCTGATTCATGAGGAGGAAGACGAGAAGTTCGAAGACATTTGTGAATCCCTTGATTCCCTTTTTGCTTATCCCTCCCCGATTGACTCTAATGTTCACTCACCTTTTATCCCACCTCAATCATTTAATGACCAAGATTCCCTTGTGAGAGAAGAGACTTTACTTGTGGGTAAAGATGTTAATGATGGACAAGGAGAGAAACATTTGGATGAAGGGGTGTTTAGAAAACCTGATTCGGAGCAATTATGTGATGTGAGTAAGGTTTCAAGTGCGAAAATTATTCCTATTCCACCCTCTCACATCCCTTTTTCGAAGAGACTTGATCTTATTCCTTCGTTCCCTATTTCTTTTCCTTACATTTCCAAACCACCACCACTCAAGGAGTCCCCCACCTCTCTTGGCCCTCGGAATGCTCTTGGTGGCTCCATAGAAGCTAAGGTGTATAGTGATGATAGTTTTTCTTCATTTTCTTTTTCTTCTTTTTATTTTGATTTTGATTCTTCTTCTTATGTTGTTGATTTTTCTTTTGTTTTGCCTCATTTTTTGCTTTTCTCCCCACTTAGGCATAGAGTTATGTATTTCTTTGTGCATACTTTACCTCTAACTCTTGCCTATTTGGTATTTTCGGAATTGTGTGCGGTTGCATATGACAAGTCATTGCGATCATTGAAGTGTTATTTACTAAACAACACCATTTTTCCTTATTAAAAATTTGAATTTTCTTCTTTTCTTGTTTCACATTTTGATTTCTCCCCCTTTTGTTTGTTTCTCTCCCTCCCTCCCACCCATTTACTCTTGTTTGAAGCATTGAGGACAATGCTTTGATCAAGCTGGGGGAGGAGTTCCTTACTTTTTAGTTTATTCTTTGATTTCTTCTCACCTTTTTCTTTTGGAGATGGTTATTTTCTCACTTTTGCAGGTTGGATGACAAGATGAATTTTTTAGTTGAGGTATCATGTTTAAATTCTTGGATTGAGTCCGCATGGTGAGATCCTTCCAACTCTTCTCCTTTAATTTTCTTTGTTTGTCAAATCTTAGGAGTAGATTAGAATTGAAATGATTGTTCGAGACTGTTTGAACTGGATTAGTTGTTGATCGTGGGCGATAGACCCGTGGTTTGATTTTTGATTGGTGGTTTGAATACCCTTTGAGGTTTATTGTAGTATCATTGGCCGCCAAAATTTTGAGGAAGTTATGAGGGGATAGTCGAGAACTTGAATGGTCATCTCCGGTTCTATTCTATGCTTGTAACTAGTTGGCTTGCTTTTGTTTTCTTATTCTTGTATATATTTGGCATGATTTTTGACTTTGTTTTTCTCTTATTTCTTTGATTATTCAAAAATACAAAAAGATTTTTGGTTTGTAGCTCATTTGAGCTTGTGAATATTTTGTAATTTTGATTTGCGTTCTTTTGCCCTTGGGATGTTTTCCGATGATTGAGAATTTTGTGGATTCCCCTATCATGGGTGCTTAGGCGATTAGTAGAGGGGGTATGTTTTCTACCTCGGGTAAGTTTAGAAAAAGTTAGTATGAGATGCCCAATCCTATTCCACCTTTTATCTCAATGAGAAATGATTAGTATGCCTCTTAATTGAAAGTTTCCTTTTGATCAAGTGAACTCCTAAAGTGTTAATAAGCTTCTCCTTTGCGAATGTGTACTTTATTAGCTTGCATCCAAATGTTATCGAGTCAATAAGTGGCATAAGTCATATGTAATTTGGAGTCGGGTCAATAAGTTGCAATGTCCACAAGGCTAGTAGCCTACCCCGCTTTATTACTTTCAAAAAAAATGAAAAAAAAGAGTCATGAAAATGAAAAAAAAAATTGAAAAAGTATCAAAAAAAAAGGAAGAGAAAAAGGTCAATAAGTGGAGATTTTCCACAAGTTCTCTTGTATGCAAGCGCTTAGTAACCCAGTAGCTTGGGGGAGGTGATGTGCCTTATAGGGGGGATCGAGTGATTTTGGCAAATGGACTAAAAAGAGGCATATGAAAAGACTATCCTTGAGGCGAAACGGTGAGCGAGACGGGTTTTGCATCCCTTATTAGCTAATTCTGGCCCCTTGGCTTGGTTTCCTACCTTAGACCTTGTGTCGTCTCCTCGAGAGTTGTCTAGGTCACCTAAGATTTCGTGAACCATATTCGAATAAGTGATTTTCCCAAGAAAAATCCAAAAAGAAAGTGCAAATTGTTATATCTTGAGAATAACTGTTTGAGTTGTGGGTTTAGGCTCCTAGGAAACCCTCACGAGAACTTACTCGTCCTCATTGGCGAATTTGGGGTTTAAAGGGCTTGTCACTTAAGCTAAAAGTGATCGTGATTCCTACGAAAGTGAGTTAGTGTATTTACTTATTTTGATTTTTGACCTTTGTTTTTCTTAGTTAAATAAACTCTCTCTTAGCTTTTCTTTTGGTTTTGTTTTGTGATTTGCTCGAGGACGAGCAAAGGTTAAGCTTGGGGGAATTTGATAAGTGATATTTATACCAATCTAAACCCCTTATTTTCCTCTTGTTTAGAGTCTTTTATTCTCTTCGGTTTGCATTTTCTAGCCTATTTTACTTATTTTAGAATAATTGAGTAATTTATAACTCATTTGTAAATAGTAGCTATTTTAATTATCTTTTTAAGGTCTAATATTTATTTCTTATTTGTTTAATGTTTAAGGATCGACCTTGAAGGTTTGCATCCCGCCCACCGAGTTTAGCGGGGTACCTTGGAGCAAAAGAATACGTTTTGGAAGTGATTGTGCATAGGGTCAAGTTAAAATGGACATATCTCTCATCTCACTCAACATTTTCAGGTGATTCCACTTGGAGATGAAAGCTTGTCTCGAGAGCTTTCCAACGACTGGTCATAAGCCCAATTCCGATAAAAGACGAGAGAGATATGGTCGTTCGAAGTTGAGCTGTCTGCCGAGCGAATGCGGAGCGGGCGCTCCAATATATGCTGGAGCGGGCGCTCCAGGTTTTTTGCAGGATCAGTTTGTGCTTAGAATTCTGGAGCGGGCGCTCCATGTTCCTTTGGGAGCGGGCGCTCCAAAGGGTTTCTGGGCCTTTTTTTCGCCCGTTTTGACTTGTAATTGGGGGAGGTATAAATACCTCACCCCAACTTTAAGACATCATCTTTTTCATACTTTAACAAACCCTAACTTAGTTTTTAGAGAGTAGAAGTCATTTATTGCTTTGAGTTGTTGATTTTGAAGAATTGAAGGTCCATTGATGGTAGTTTAATGTTTGTAAGTTGAATTTTATCTTCTATTTCAATTAATCTTTAGTATCTTTTGCTCTATTTTTGTCTTTTGGTGTTGAATTCCTTCTCTTGCAATTATTGTTGCTTTGACTTGCTTGTTTTCTACTTGCTTTAACTTTTAAAATGGAATCCTTGATTGGAATGTGTATTAGTATGAATTGTGAGTAGTCCACTTTCTAGGGTTTGGGCCAAAACCCTCATTATGGCCATGGTTTGTGCTTGAATTTAGTGATTCATGTTTAGGGTTGGTTGTTTAACAAATGGGTGCTTCATTGTATGCTTTTGTGATTGATCACCATAGAAGTTGTTTCCAATCTTTACAATAAAGGATCGAAAGATGAAGTTGTATGAGATTCCCCTTTGTTTACCTGACTAAATGGCCATGAAAATAGGAAGTTCTAGTCTTGAGTCAATTGTGTCACTTGTTCATAATCCTTAGGCTAGGGTTAATGCCATGAAAATAGGAATCAACACCTTGTCTAAGAGCTCCTTTTTAGATCGAAAGAGTAATTAGGGGACTTTAGTTGACCGACTACTCTCTTCCGTATTCAATGGTTTCCCTTGATGTTCAAGCATGATCCATGGTCACAATGAGTGGTAATGCCCTTGCCCTAGTGTTTTAATCATTTATTTATACCCTTGTTAATCACATTTGCATAGTTTAATTCTTTTTAGTTGCCTTAGTCTTAATACACACAACTCTTGACCCCCTTTGGTTACCCTTAGTTTATTCGACCATAAAAATTCGGTGTTTGACCTTACTTCTCTATGGATAAGACCCTACTTGCCCTTTCTACCTTATTAGAGAGACTGAGATAGGATTATCTTTGTTAGGCTCGACGATGGCCTATCACAATGCAGAGCTACTTGGCCAGGATGAGGTCTTTGATTTCAAATTTTAAAAGTTTTAGAATTGAACAAGTGCCTAGAGGACAGAACGCCCAAGCAGATGCTCTGTCCAAACTAGGAAGCAGCAGTCTGCAGGAGCTGAACAGGTCCGTTCTTGTGGAAGTCAGACCCACCAGCGCAATCTGCGAGGATGCAGAGCGAGTTTTGGAGTTGGAGGATATGCCAGAGTGGATCAGGGGGATCGCTGAGTATAAACACACTGGTAAACTACCAGAGGGAAAGATGGAAGCAAGAAAGCTCAAGCTGACAGCATGTAGATACTGCCTGATCGGGAACGAGCTATACAGGAAGTCTTTCTCTCTACCCCTACTCAAATGCGTAGGACAGAGAGACGTAGACTACATACTGAGAGAGATCCATGAGGGACTCTGCGGGCACCACATCGGGCCAAGAGCTCTGGCCCATAAAGCTCTTAGAGCTGGTTATTATTGGCCCACAATGAAAGCTGACTCTGAGACTCTTGTGAAAAAGTGTGATAGCTGCCAGAAGTTCGCGCCAAACATCAAGCTGCCAGCAAACGACCTCATGCCGATCTACAACCCTATCCCATTTGCCCAATGGGGGCTAGACATTCTGTGACCCTTTACAACGGCCCAATATCAGAAGAGATGGTTAATTGTGGGGGAGACTACTTCACTAAGTGGATAGAGGCAGAAGCCCTATCCACCATCACAGAAGCAGCCATTAGAAAGTTCCTATGGCAGAGCATCATCACCAGATACGGGATTCCGAAGGCTTTCGTCTTCGATCACGGGAGACAGTTTGACAATATGCCCCTATCAGGGTGGCTGAAGCAGTTTGGGATCAAATATGCTCTATCCTCAGTCTGCAACCCTCAGTGCAATGGTCAAGTCGAAGCCGCTAACAAGCAGATCCTGATAGGTCTGCAAAAGAAGCTGGAGGAATAGAAAAGCAAGTGGTTAGAGGAGCTGCCTAACACTCTGTGGTCAATCAGAACCACAGTCAAAGAGTCAAATGCAGACCCCCTTCCACCTGGTATATGGTTCTGAGGCCATCATGCCTGTTGAGATCGGATCTGAAAGTCTGAGGATCAGCCTATTTGAGCCAGGTCTGAACGATGAAGCTCTGAGAACAAACCTAAATCTACTGGATGAATACAGAAATGAAGCTAGGCTTAGAATGGAAGCCTACAAAGCCAGAATCAGTAGATACTATAACCGGAAAGTGAGGGCTAGGCCTCTAGAGGTAGGGGATCTGGTGCTCAGAAATGCAGCAGCTGTGCAGAAAGACAAAATACATGGAAAGCTATCGGCTAAGTGGGAATGACCCTATCAGGTTAGTGAAGAGATAGACCTTGGAACCTACAGATTGAAAAGAATGGATGGCAGCGAACTGAAAAGCAACTGGAACGCCCGAATACTGAAAAAATACTTCGTGTAACCCAGATTGTATCAAAAACTCCTATCAATGAAAGGCCTTTAAGCCACCCTTTGCAAACTATACACTCTCCATTTCGCATTAAACCCCCATCCCCTTATCTGTTCTTTATGAAAAACAAAATGCCAAAATCAGACAGACCATTAGCAGACTGAGAAAAAATATCACAGTCTGGCAAAAGAAAACAAGGTCTGAGTTAGACTGAAGGCTGAAGAGGCCCATCAGACACAAAAGAAAACTATATAATGAAGAAAGGGAGCCAGCCGAAAGGTCAGCTCTGTCCAGAGCCCATGAGGACCACAGAGTGATCGGATGCCGGCTAGACTTAGCGATGTCATAGACCTCTACCTCTAAACCTGCAGGGCCGAAGGCCCGAAAAGCAGCAAGGATAAGTCATAGACACCTAAGGTTAATGGGGATGCCAGAGTTCCAAAGAACCAAACGTACCCTGACACGAGAAGGATGGCAGAAGGAGTTAAAGGGCGAACCCCAAAACTCCCAGAACCATAATAACTTAGGGCGTCAAAATACCTCCTTGGCTCTGCTTATTGTTGGATCTTTGTCACGCATGAGGCAGAGCAGAAGAGTAAAGGGCCCCTAAAGTTGCAGCTCTGAGCAAATTTCACCCGCCACAGAGCCGAGTAAACGAAAATGCTCAGATATGCTATGTGGTTGCACAACAAACTCAACATGCGAGCAGAATGCCCTTGGACCTACAAGATATATCAGGCGAAAGAACAGCAGAGCACAAACACTTAGCAAAAATAAAAGGTTTGGCATACACAAGATAGAAGAGATGAAAGTCAACATCAGAATACAAATTACACTTCTAAGAAATCATTGTACCTTACATGAAAGATCTGGCTATAAGCCATATCAGAATGCTACAGAATACTACAACAACGGCGGCTACCTAACCAAAAGAAGGGAGAAAATACAGATGAAAAGGAAATGTTTGACTATTTAATTACAAATATTACAAGATAAGTCAATTAGGATATCATCGGAGGGCAAAAACAGAGGACTACAGTCGGTTCAGCACAGGCTCCCAGCTCATCCACCTCAGCAGCTCAGACAGGAGTCACAAGAAGACTGAGGCGAAGCGCGAGATAGCCGCCTGAGTTCCTATTGCTTAGGAATAGAGCTGCCATCTCTCGCAGAGCTCCCATCAGCTTGTTGCTCTGAAGACTCTCCCTCTGGAGGCAGAGAGTAGAGCAGCTCCAGGTCTCTGAGCTCCTGGGTAGCAGGAGGTCGCATATGCACCTCACGGGCGTAGGCCTCCTCAAAAGCATCCCAGTTGAAAGAGGGCTGTAGATGCCAGAGGACTCTGCGGACCGCAACTTTGCAATCCTCCAGTACTTGTGCCCGAACGCCTCCTCCATCTGCGCAGCCCGGGCCGTCTCCTCAGTGAGCAGCTGGGCCTCCTTCTTCTTCAGAGCTTCCTCAGCCTCCTTAGCCTGCTGAGCCTCCCACTCAGAAAGCAGCTTGGAGAAATCTGCCCTAAGCTCCTCCTCCCTCAGTCTCAGAGCCTCCTCAGCCTCCTTGGCCTGCTGATCCAACTTAGCAGAGCAGCCTTCATGGTCAGCCTGCACAGCTGAGAGTTGACCCTTGAGCCGCTCTTGCTCCTTCGACGCTGCCTGAAGCCTGGACTCGGAGGTGTTCAGCTTGGTCTCCGCCATTGAAGCGTGAGACAACGCCTCACTAAGCTGGGAAGAGAGCTTAGAGTGTTCGGCCGCGATAGCCTCTGCTTGCATCGCCATACCCTCCATGCGTTGGTTGGCAGTTCGCAGGGTGTCGCGCTCCACAATCAGAGCATCCCTCTCCTCCTCAGTTTCGTGGTAGGTAGACACAATCAGAGAGTTACGAGCCTTCAGCTTGGCGTACTCTTGACTCTGTTGTGCTACCTGAGCCTTAAGCCGATGAAGTTCAAGGAGATCTGCCTCATGTCTGCCCAGCCCTAAAGCATGGCAGAACTCCCCAATGAAGGCGCCAGCCCGCGCAGCCTATATTCAAAGAAAGATAGATCAGATTAACCACAAAAATACTACCATCTGCCAAGGCAGAAAAGTTGAAGAACTCACCAACGGAACGTCCTGCACGACATAATCCCCAGAGAAGCGACCGGCCAGAAGCTTCAGCAACTCACTAGGGTCAGGGAAGGCCACGGACGTCTGCTCCTGCCCCTGAGCCTCTTGCTGGTCATCCACCGATCCCCTCTGCAGAGAACCTGAGCCAAAGGAAAAACCAGTAAGTTCCACATAAGGGAAAAGGCCGGAACTGAGGCCGGGTAAGGGGTACGCACCTTTGGTGACCTGATCCTCTTCAACATCAATGATCTGAAGGGGGTCAGCAGGGAGTCGAACATTTTTCTGAAGGGGAGCTCCTTCCTCACTCTGCCTCCTAGATGGTCTCTTCTGGGAATGCGAAGAGACCTCAGACTCGGCTACAGTCTTCTGAGCAACCTCTGCAGGAGACTTAAGCTGACCCGCAGTTGGAGCAGAGGTCTGAAGAGCCTCAGCAGACTGCGCTTTCTTAGCCCGCAACTGCTACTGAAGAAGACAAAAGGTAACAATGTCATCACCAAAATAAGGCACAGAGCGAATTGAAAATTGTAAGACAGAAGAAAATAAAAGAAAGCACTAACCAGATGCGCCAACTGCTCAGGAGTAGGAGCAAGGACCTGCTTGAAACCTCTGGGAGGAGGAGGAGCAACCTTCCTTCAAGGAGGAGTAGGCTTCTGGGCAGAGGGAGTAGACTTCTGAACAGGGGGAAACACGACAGTCTCCACCACTGGGACAGAAGTGGAACTCTGCTGTTCCACCCTTTCATGTTGGAGAGGCTCCACCACCTCCCCCTGGGTGGTCTGAGCAGGCGTAGGGATGGCCTGCCCAGTGGGACCTATCAAATCATTCACAAAGCAGAAAAATCAAGAAGTTTCAAATGAAGAGAAATCTGTAAGGAAGAGTGGTCTGGGTCTGAAGAAGACACATACCTGATGCAGCCTGGCCCTCACCCTAGCCCTCGGCAATCTGAGTCGTGACAGTCTGAGCAGTCTCTGCCTCAGCCCTGTCAAACTCCGTCATCGCTTGGTGAGACTCCTGACCAGCTCCATCAGACTGGGCAGAACCATCCATTGGAGTGGGTTCTTTCTCAGCCTTGTCCAACCCGGTCATCGCTTGGTCAGGCTCTCCCATGGGCACATCCTCCACCACAGGTGGATTTGAAAATAAACAGAACAGATGAGAAATCTACAACAGAATGCACACAAGCAGAAAGAAGAGACTGATCACCGTAAATAGTACCTGGTTGCACAGGAGGAAGCTGTTGCAGGGGTTCAACAACCAGAACGGTCCCTTGTAGAGTGCTGGCTCCCCCTGCATCATCATCGTCGTCGTCGTCCTCCGGCAGATTCACTGCACGCCAGGGACGTCGAGTTTGTAGAGGAACAGCCGCCGCCTCCTCCTCGTCACCAGACTCAATCTCGGTGATAGTGGCAGAAGGGCCAGTCGGCGGCCGAGACACCCCTGAATACCTGTCCACAAGCTCCGGACGCTTGGTCCGAAGGGAAGGATGGTCCAGGGGAGTAGTGTTAATCTCCTTGATAAAATCAGGGAGGGTGTAGGTCCATGGATCTGGTATCGGACGATACCTCCGACACACCGAGGACTGACTAAGACCCAGCTCCCAGGGGATGGCAGACCCCAGAGTCTCTGCAAAAAATCAGAATATTCATCAGGAACTACTAGTCAGACAACAGACAGAAAATAATGGAAAGGGGCAGAGCATGTTCACGAGCTCAAGACCCACCCTTAATCAGAGCACGAACAAACTTTCTGCATGGAGCTGCAGAACAGCACAAACAATGAGTGCCATGGGGCACAGCAGAACGGAAAATGAAAATGTCAAAGATAAGAGCTGGCAGAGCACTTACCGGTAGTGTAGTCGGGTGACAGTTTGCCTATCCTCAGGAAGGCATTCTGACACATCACATAGTGATGCGGCAGCCAATACTTGGGAAGAAACTACTTCCCATCAGCAGACTTGGATTTGGACTTGAAGTAGTAGTAGGCTACCCTCTCGTCCCAGTTCAGCACATGAGAGTCCTTCTGCTTCTGAAAGTAAGGCTCCACAGGGCGCAGAGGAGCCCTAAATTGATAAGGGTGTCCCGCTTCTGTCGGTACCCTAACAAAGACAAAGCTATCCCGCCAATCCTTCAGAGTGAGATCAACAGCATAGACCGTCAGATGGTTGGCTCGTACCGGACCCGTGAAGTATCCATACTCCCCCTGCCTCTTAAAGAGAAACAAACACTTGAAAAGGTCCATGGTCAAGGGGAAGTCCAAGGCTTCACAGACCCAAATGAATCCCAGAATCTTCTTCAAAGACTGGGGATTAACCTGGCAGAGCGCCATCCTATACTCGTAGAGAACCCACTCTAGAAACCAATGGATTGGGAACCTAAGCCCAAACTCCAACTGCTTGAGATAAACGGCAGTGTACCCCTCTGGTACATCTGCCAAGCTCTGACCTTCCTTGGGACCTACCACCCAAGACCCACGGAGCGGCTTGATCTCCGCAGCAATCTCAAGATAATAAGCAGCATGCGCCCGTTTGAACGCATCTGCCGATTTCTTCGCCAAGTAAGGCTTGCCCTTGCTATCATAAAGGGCAGTGAGTCGCATCTCATGATCACTGTAGGCCCACTTGATTCTGGGCAGAGTGGGCTTGAACTTATAGTTGGGAGGGAACCTGTTGGTCTCAGGACCCAACAGCTCCCGGCGTAAGCCGTCCCAGGGGTCAAAGATCTCCCATTCCTCTGGAACCACCTCGTCCATACACCGAGGCAGATCCAATTTCAGAAACGGAGACTGAGTATCCATCGGGTAAGGCTCATCCGGCTCAGATGAAGAGTTAGACACCACACCTTTTCCACGGGAGGCGGCCGATTGAGAAGTAGACATTCTGCACAACACAAGAAGCACAAGACAAATCAATCAGACCTAAAGCCACAATACAAAACAGTCTGACACCTCAGACCTACAGACTGAGCCACCAGACTGGGGGGCAAGGATATGTATGGTAGGTGAAGACCAGAGATAGCCAAGAAATAGGATATTTTCTTGCTTTTCTTGCAAAAAGACACATGCAAAGCAGTCTGACACCTCAGACCTACAGACTGAGCCACCAGACTGGGGGCAAGGATATGTATGGTAGGTGAAGACCAGAGATAGCAAAGAAATAGGATATTTTCTTGCAAATGACACAAACAAAACAATGAAGGCACATCACAGATCTACAGCCCAGCAAATAAAGAGGATAACAGGGTAAACAAAGCAAACCCTAAAAATCCCACAGACAACAGCCAAGCAGGTAGGCAGAGCAGAGCTCAGCTGAAGAAGCAGAGCAGAGCCTACCACCCAGAACAGCAGAGCAGAAATGAAACAACACCAAACAGATCTATGAAACAAGGAAATAAACAATCGCATATGAAGACCAAAGGAGAGAAAACCCTAACTTCCAAAACACAGGCAAATAAGTGCGTACAGAGGGAAAAAGAGGGAAAAACCCATAAACACAGAGAAGATCACATCCAAACCATCCAAGAAGGAAAAATCAAGAGTAGATCCAGAAAAAAGGGTTTACCTGAATAGAGAACGGAAGACGCTGAGAACTGCGAAGACGAAAACCACAAACGCAAAGTATCAACACTTCAAATTGGGGTCCAAGCACAGCCAAATCCCAGAAAAATCAAGAAGCTGAGCTTAAAAATGGCTAGGGCAAGAGGATATTTTTGGGAAGCAACAGGAAAAATTTCTGGGCAAGAGGTTCGAAAGAGAAGAGAATGAAAAGTTTCACAAAAGGTCGATTTAGCCTTTAAATAGGCACAATTCGTCCACTCAGCATTAATTTGCCATCATTACATTCCTTGGGAACTCAAAGAGTCACATTAATTCAATTCAATTCAAAAATGAATTAATGACCCTTGCTCAACACCCCAACCAAATGGGCGGGAAAAATGGAAGCATTCTGGAGTTTGTGAAGAGCAACTCCCAGAGAGTCACGTATCAGTCTGCGAAGAGCAGAACGCCGGACCAAAAACAAACGTACCCAGCATATTGCAATCTGCAAATACTGGGTCCGGGGGGCAAATTGTATGGGGTCTGCCCAACAGACCTCCACCTGGCAGCAGACCACTGGTCTTGCCACTCCACGTCAGAGCGCCAGGAGCAGAGCAGACCTCCCCAGGAGACTGCTCCGGACATAACCTCTAGGCTGGAGTTTAATGAAGGCCTTGTTCCACCTTGGCCCACTTCCAAAGAGGCCCACTCAGTTTACTAGGTCAGTTACAAGTCCATGTCTCATATAAATACTCATGCCCATGCATGGGTAAGGTACGTTCAATCAAACACTCACAAAATACTTGCACTTGATACTCGTTTTCTCTCTACGAGAGATCTTGTGCTCAACTTGGACTGACTGAGGCATCGGAGAGGCGATCCTCGGAACCACCCCCGAGGTTTCTCCTTGTTTTGCAGGTAACCACCACCACGAAGGACGTTTGGGAGCCAAGTTCCACCAAGTACCCACCACCACATACATTGTAGCTATCTTGGACAGAAACAAGTTAATTCTATGTTTTGCATGCATGTATTGTCTGCTAACTTTTACGGATGAGTAGGTGAGCCAAGATTCGAAGTAAGAGATTAGACCAAATACGCGGAATTTATGCTATCCAACCCTGCTTACATTTTTCTTTTTCCATATTCTTCACCGTTCCTTTTTTTTCTTTTTTCTTCTATTGAATTTAGGATATGTTCAAGTCTGAACCAATTGAACAGAAATTAAATTGAAAGAATTAGAAAAATATAAGAAAAAGTATTGTGCGAAACAGAACTAAATAGAATTGAACTAAATTGAACCGAAAATAACGGAATTGAATTGGAAAAAAAAGTTAACAAGATTACAAGAACAAGAAATTATTTATAGCATAAACTGCCATGTGTATTCATGTTAGGGTTATTTCATCTTTTGACATCTAAATACCTAGCTATATAATGGCCCCAACAAGGAAAATGGTAAATACAACCCTTAGAGCTGTACATAAGAACTTACATAAGGAAAATTCAAGAAATTTACAAGTATTAATAATACCGATTTTCGCGTGATTTTTGCATAAATTCTCAACTCAATGCTATTTTAGTTAATGCATATAATGCTTATCGTTACCTTAAATCTGGGTGTATGTGTTACTACTAAAATTTACGTTGTTACTAAAAAATTACAAACTTACAATTGTTTGAACTTATTTTGTTAATTAACGACATTTGAATTTACATAATACATTGACGATTGAAATACTATATTTTGAATTGGATTTTATTACATGGTATGGATGAAAATATAACATTATTTTTCTACAAACAAATTAAATAATTGAAAATGACAGAAAAATTTAGTAGAAATCAATAGTAGTAAATGATGAAGATGAACAATATGAAGCTAATATATGAATAAATCTGGAAAAAATTATAATTATTTTTTTTAGTTTTAAACAAAGGATTCTTACAAATCTAAATAAAGAAATCTTCATAAAACAGATCTTTTAAACAAAGATAAAGCAAAAATCATTAAAAATAAAATTATTTGTAGAATTATTGTAATTTTTTTTACTTTTTAGTAACAATATACATTTTAATAGTAACACATATACCCAGTGCATATGGAGCCCACATACACTGAGTATATGCGTAGCCTTTCTCTGACATTACGTAAACTTTTCTGTTCGTTATTTTCCGCTAAACTCATTCTTTCGTACTATTAATTGCGTGACTATAAAGTCATTCATATTGGTTGACTCCTAACTTGTCAATATCTTTTATTTACATTGAAATTCAGATGTTTTTGTTTGACCATGCTCGTCTAATGGTCTTTCATTTCTTTTTTGGACTCGAGTCGTTGACCAAATGAGCCTGCTGTTGTGCTAAATGCCGCACTATATTTTCTTACTAACGTCATGTATTTAATACGCTAATTACCAATTTACCCAACATTACTCTTTCACACTATTTCTCCTACCACCACACTCACTTTTGACCACTACCACACCACCCCAACCACTGCCGCCACCACCACCACCACTACCCCACTGCCACCGTCGCCCCACCACACTGTCGCCCACCGCCACCACACCGCTGTCCCACCGCCACCACAGCACCGTCGTTGCCACTCCACCGCAACCGCCACAAAAATATGACCGGCAAAAAAAAACATAAAAGTGAGCCTTGTGTGGCACAAGGCTCACCTTGATGGTGAGCATTGTATGGCACAAGGCCATCCACATGGTGAGCCTTGTGTGGCACAAGGCCCACCACACATGGTGAGCTTTGTGCGGCACAAGGCCCGCCTTTTAATCGACAATTTTTTCTTGTTATTTTCAAATTTTATATATGTTTATTGTAATATTTATTTGAATTAAAAATTGTATATTTATGAACAATGATTAATTTAGTTAAACATTAAAAATTAGTTATCTTAAACAACAATAAATTCAATTAAATATTACAGATATACATATATATTTTACTGAATTTAAAAATTACTAGAAAAAAAATTGTTCATTGAAATGCGAGACTTGTGCTACACAAGGCTCACCATGTGGTGGGCCTTGTGCCACACAAGGCTCACCTTGTGGTGGGCCTTGTGCCACGCAAGGCTCACCTTGTGGTGGGCCTTGGGCCACACAACGCTCATTTTTATAGATTTTTTTTTCGCCGGTCATATTTTTGTGCTGGTGGCGGTGGGGTGGCGCGGTGGAGTGGCGGCTGGGTGGTGGTGGTGTGGTGGCGGTGGGGTGGTGGTGGTGGCGGTGGTTGGGGTGGTGTGGTGGTAGGAGAAATAGAGTGAGAAGAGTATGTATAAGGTGAGGAGGTTTATGGGAAATTCATATGTATTTAGGGTGTTACCTAGAGTATTTAGGGCGTCATTTAGTCGTTCACTATTTTTTTATATTTAAGTACAAATAGACCAAGTTCGACATGTATTTTCATTATTTATTTTAGATAGTTTAGGGTTCATTATTGATAGAAGAGTTCTCTAAACTTTTCTTGTATCTTTTTTTTAAAAAAAAGTTTTCCAAAATAAATTTTCAGTTTGAATTTACTTTTATACCACGATCTGTTGTAGCTAGTATGAAAGGAAGGTGATGAAATCCTGTATAATATTTTGAAGAAGTCTCCACTACTCATTACTATAGCAAGGAAAATATGTCCTTAAACATGTGATTCTCTATATAAGTTTCCATATTTCATACCATATCTTAAGTAATCCTGTGGATAAATCTGATTTGCGTAGATTTGGAATTAATTAGAAATTTGATCATTATCTATAAGAAGTCTAAGGTAGTACATTACATTACAATTTGGCTTAAAAGATCAATCTTTCAATTTTGCCTTGACTTACAAATTTTGAAAACATATGTGAATTCTTTAACTTTGACAGTTTCTAACGTGTCATTATACATCATTGGCTATTAAGAACTGAAGGAAACTGATTCCGTGAGTTTTGCATTGCAAACTGCAAACTACATAAAGCTACATGCCTAGAAGAAGGCTACAAGTTAGGAGGTAGATTCTTTAATCAAGGTAATTAAATATTGACTTGCTAAATAAAGCTATACACAATAATATACAATAATAGGAGAATATATGCTGAATATATTCTAACACACCCCCGCAGTCGAAGCTGGAGGTTCGCGTATGCTTAATCTGAGATAGCGGCCCAGTGAGAGTAAGAGGGGGAGAGTTGGGCCTAATCATGTGACTAGATTTTTATGCATGCGATGCTTGCGACAACAATTTTATTATGATATTTTATAATCTACAGTAGATAATTTTATGGATATCGCATCTTACCACTTAAACATTTCATGTTTTTAGAAACTCCCACCTTAATGGTTTTTTTTTAGATTCCACCTACCATTTACAATTTTATTAAAAACTCCCACCATTTAACGGTTTTTGTCAAATTTCATTAACAAAAAACCGTTACGTGGGTCCCACATATACATTTTGTTAACAAAATAGAACTTGAAATAGTTGCAATTCTTTCCAAATAGTTGTAATTCGTTCCAAATTTGCTCTAAATTTGTTGAGGATTTGCCGTTAAATTGATGAAATTGACTTCAATTTTAGCATAAACTAATAATACAATGCATATACAGGGCCCACTTCACAGTTTTGTTAACGGAATTTAACAAAAATCATTAAGTGGTGGGAGTATCTAATAAAATTGGGAATGATAGGTGAAAATTTAAAAGAAAAATTAATTAAGGTGGAAGTTTCTAAAAACATGAAAATTTTAGGTGGTTTTGAACAAAAAAATCCTATTTTTATTTGCATACGATGTGTGTTTTGCCTACAGTAACATGATAAAATATGAAGGTACACAACATATTTTATTTTCAAGCTAAAGTCATTTAGGCTCATTTTTCTTTGAAAACATCCTTTACTCCTTACCATCAACTACAACTTTTGTTATATAGTACCCGGTAAGATTTTTTTGCTCATTGTCCAAATGAGAAAAAATTCAAAAGTACTTGAAAATACTTTATCATATTTCTCACTCATGCTAAAATACTTTATCAGGATCAATTTGATCAAATGTGCCTTCACTTATGAACAATCAATTACTCATGTATTTCAAAATAAATTTTTTTAAAAGTATATAAAAGTATAGCAAAATGAGTGTCTATCTATAGATCTCAAGAAAATATAATCATTGATATTTTCTTTTATTTGTTTTTACTTTGTAGGTTTTTAGATATTTTAGTTAGAAGTTATAAACATCTTCTAAATTTGGAAATAAAACTTAATTACTTAATAAACTCATTGATTTATTTTAATTATTTTTCCTTTTTTTTCTGTTTGGTGTCCACCCCCACCTCTTCACTTATATAATAGAGATGAGGCTGGGAAGTTTGTGGTGATAAAGGCTGAGAAAGAGCATGGATGAGTAATGGATTAATCTGATAATCTAAAAAATCATAACTTGTAGGAGTTGGTTGGTGAAGTGGAGAGAAAGGAAATTATGTTTCAACAAAATGTACATGACGACAAATTATGAATTTACCGCCAGACATATCATAGCATTTTGAGCCATGATGGTTGGGAGCTGGACCAAGATAGGCACAAGGGGTAGATCTTTGCTGTAGTTTGTGTATGGTAGCGGAGGGAAATAAGGGAAAACATAAACACCCAAACACTCGCAAATCAGAGTAAGAGGGATCACTTTGATAGAGGACTTGGGCGGGAGGCATATAATCTAAGACCTTGGAAGGAAGGATGTTTAGAAGATATATCGCCATAGATAGAGCGTGATTCCAAAAGGATGATGGCATAGAAGCATGAGCTAGAAGGGCCCGAATGATATTGTTGCTAGATTTTATGTGTCTTTCGGCTTTACCATTTTTAGGGGAGGTGTGAGGACAAGAGAGACAAAATACTAGGCCATTATGATCAAAGAACTGCTCAAGAGTGCCATTTATATATTCGGTGTCGTTGTCACATTGAAAAGATTTAATATTCCGTTCAAATTGAGTTTCAACGAAAGCATGGAAAGACATGAATAATTGTTTAACCTGTGATTTCTTGGCAATACGAAACGTCCAAAGAAATTTGCTATAGTCATCAAGAAAAAGAACATGATAACGGTGCCCAGAAGAGCTAGCAATTGGAGACATCCAAATATCAATATGAATAATATCAAACGGAAGAAAAGTGTACGATAAAGAATCATAAAAGGGTAGTTTAGCATGTTTCCCAAGAGAACAAGATGAGCAAAAAATCTTACTAGCCTTATTACATTCAATAAATTTACTACTACGAAGAGGGTTGATAATATTATCGCGGGGATGACCTAAACGATTATGTCAAATATCATGAGACAGAGTAATAAAAGTTGAATATTTGGGTGATTGGCTTGAGAATTCGAGAATAGTGGATATAAGTCCCCAACACTGTCAGATCTCATTAGTCTGGTCCTTGTCTATAAATCATTAACAGAAAAACCAAAGGGGTCAAAAGAAATAGAAACCTTATTGTCAGTGGTGAATTTACGAACAGAAATCAGATTTTTAATAAGTTTCGGAGCATGTAACACATTTTGAAGAACAAAGGGAGGATGAGGGGGAGGTAAGTTAGTGCTACCGTGACCGACAACTGGAATTAATACCAAAGACAATTTTATGATTTTTAGTGTTTCAATTGAAATAAGAAGAGAGAATACCTGCATCCGTCGTCATGTGAGATGTTGCGCCCGTATCCATGTAGTAGCTCCTATCGGGTTGAGAGAAGGATAAAGCATGCATAGCAGTGTCAATGTCAGTAGGCGTGTAAGTGGGAGTATAAGGAGCATTCATAACATTGAAAGCTTGGGGTCTGGGCCCAGGTATACTAGACCCAGTAGATGGCCTTTGGGCTGTGTAAGTAGGTCATGGCTGCCAGGAGTAGGAAGGAAAAGGACATGGGGGAATTGTCCATCCTTCCCACTGTGACCATGAGGGTTAAATTTGCGGACGTGGCTTCTGTCCGGACTGACCACCACCGCTGGTCCCACCACCGTCGGCCCCACTTTTCTACCGGAACCCTTGCCTTTTCCTATATTTTTATTATTGTACCGACCTTTGTTATTGTTGTTGGTACTCTTAGGAGTAGAAGAGTTGTCAGGCGTGTCATGGCTAGTGGCAGCAACCATGGCATTGCTCCTTCGGGTCCCAGATATATTTTCGTGCGGCACGAGCTTTGATGGTGCGCTCTGCCATTTTGAGCCTTGATCGATAGCTTTCAAACAAAGGGAGAGGCTCTTAATTTTGAGTAAAATCAACAGTACCAGCATAAGCCTCCGGTAAGGAGGCGGTGAGACGTAAAATCAGCCCATTAGACACCGGAGCATCAACATCAGCAAGCCGGTCTGCAAGATATTGAAGAAATTAAAATTGCAGTAGTTGACTATGGTGGTGTGTGATAAGAGGTTTTTAGTGTGTCATTAAGGCACCAAGAACCGCTTAGTAAACACAATTTATAAACCTAACGAGCAACTACCAAGTACGTAGTAATGGCAAGTCAAGGGTCGAACCACAAGGAAATCGAGTTTGACTATAGTCTACTAAGTCCAAAACTACCTAAGTGAAAGGTTTTTAGGTTTGAGATTGAATAGGTTACCAACTAATTAACTAGCTAATGAATATGAACTAATAGTCAAATAGGAGAATTAATATAATAAGGAAAACACTAGAGTTCGGGCTACTCGTATGAACATGGGCTAGACAACGATAATCGACGCTATGGTGATTCACAACGGAGTCAATACAAGGTTAAGTTCCCCTCTAATTTACTTGAGTCCTCTCTCGAATGGTCCTCAAGAGTAATCGATTAATCAACCAACCAAATCCTCTTTCGAATGGCCTTTGGTCCGTTGATTAATAAATTCATCAAGTTCGGAAAACCCCTAATTATAGGATCCCCTTAATTCCTACCCAATCCCTTGGTCTAGAAATCAAGTCGAAACATGGGAATGACAAAAGGGATTAAAGTTCGATTAAGAACGATAGAAACCCTAAGTGCCCTAGCATAAACGTGATCAAGATCTATCCTAGGGTGTCAAAACACCACATTCAATGCAAAGACAAACAATCGAATCATAAAAAGCATAGATAATCTACATTAAGCCCTTAATTCATACTTTCGCCCAAACCCTAGATAATGAACTACTCACTAACCATGGATTCTAAGCAATTAAGATTCAAAAAATTAAACATCATAAATAAAGCAATGGAATTAAAGAAAAGATATTGAAGAAAAATTACTTGAATTGATTAACAAATTCGATCTTCAAAGATGAAACAATTAAGAAACCAAGTGTTTAGAGAGAGTTTAGGGCTAAGAGAGTGTAATTAGAAACTAAGAGTATGAGATAATGACAAGTCTAAGCTAAGAAAACTAATTAAAAGGTTCATTAAAGTTTGACGGACAAAACGGGTCAAAGCCCGAAAGCAGGCCCACACGGTCGTGTCAAAAACGACACGACCGTGTAGACCTATTACAAAAGTTTCTCACCGTTCCTTCACAGCTACTGCTTCAGTGTAGAAAACACTACACGGTCGTGTCGTTTTTCACAAGACCGTGTAGACCTGGCGTCCAAAATGCCCACAGAATCCTCAAAGTTTCTGCTTGTGTGCTCAAAACACTACACGGTCGTGTCCAAAGTGACACGACCGTGTAGACCTGATGTTCAATGTGCCCCTTAGCATCTTCAAAGCTACTATCTGCGTGCTCAAATGGCTACACAGTCGTGTCCAAAGTGACACGACCGTGTAGACCTGACGTCCAATGTTCTCTGCAAGGCAGTTGCAAACTGATCCTCCAAGTAAAAGACTACACGGTCGTGGCCAATTCCACACGACCGTGTAGAGCTGCTTCAAGTCCTTCCAAGCTCTAGCCTACATTCAAGGGTCTCTAAATACCCAAAGTGCTCCAAATACCTGTTAGTTAGTCTGAAAATTATCCAAAACAACTAAACGAGTAGTGAAGTAACCATTTAGCTCAAAGTAACCAAAACCATGCAATGCAAGACTAAAATGCTCTAAATCTATATGCATCGACTCTAAAAATGCAGCATGGATAAGCACAATAAAGTACTTATCAAACTCCCCCAAGCTAGTCCAATTGCTTGTCCTCAAGCGAACAAACGATAGACATAGGGAAAGAGTTCTATGACCCCTAACAATGATACACATGCCAAGATGAATAATGTAGACCTTCAAACGTTTCCAACATCAAATGCAAAACACTATCAAGCCTCAAAGTTTATAGCACAAGAAAAAGCAACCGATCTTACCACAAGTTCTCCCCCAAGCTTGGCTCAGTCATATAGATAGTAGCTCTCACTTTAGTCGTGCGCACTTCTCTCGTGTGTTTAAGTAGGTCAAATGAACGCTCAAAGCTCAATTCCATCGACTATATCCTACCATAAGCTTGCATATCATCTCACTCGTCGCATAAAGACCAAAGTTTGCATCAAGAATCAAGAGGACTTAGTCAAGGTTGTAACGTAGGCTTAGGGTGAGGGTGTGGTAACATTTGGGATTGTGGTGTTAAAGAGGGGAAAGTGAAACTTCCAACTTAGCACCTTTCTAAAAGCTCAAAACCAACCCTACACAAAATTGAACGCTCTAAACAACCTTCCACAAGCTCTCCTCTTATTTTAGCATCTCAAACTCCCTTATTGCGATTTTTGAACATACCACAAATCCTTTATTTTATATTCTTTTTTTCTTTTTCATTCATTTTTTTTTGTTTTTGTGGATTGTGGTGATTTTTGAGGAAGGGAGAAAATGAGAACTTCAATTAATAGTAAGGAGGCGAACTCAAACAATATCCAAACCCAAAGTCGAACACCTACACCAAGTCATTTTCGTAACACCCATCATTATGTTTCACCCCATCTAAGTAGTTTCACAATCCCCTAGGTAAGGAGATAGGTAATAAGTTAGAGATGTGGTTAACAAAGAAAACAAGCTTAGGCTCACAGGGCCTTCAAAGAAGGATAAGTAGGTGTGGTTGGCCTTTGGAAATGTAGCTCAAATAACATGAAAGCCTCAATCACATTCAAGATGCACACAAGTCAAGCGTATTCATGGAAAATCAATGCAAGTTCTAGAGAATATTCATCAAGGAAGAGCAACACACAACAAGCAGATAAGACTGAAAAGATGTCAGTCTATAAGGCTATAAAAACATGCTCTCACAAAGGATGTAGCTACCAACATCAGTCGAGCCGCACAAGAAGAAGACCAATCATACCACAACCCGATAATTCCTTGGCCTACTAGAGACTATCAAAGCATTTTCTTTTTTTAATTTTGTTTTCAGGTCATCAAAAAGAATACATGCGTACCAAGGGCAGGGTCCAGCCCTAAATGCAATCTATATGCACATGCAATGCTAGAGAAATAATCTACATGCACCCTAAACATGAAACTAAATATGCAACTAATGTAAACTATATATACATCCTCCCCCAAGCTAAACTACATAGTGTCCTCACTGTGAAAAGTCTAATGAAATCATAAGCAAGGGGGGGAAAGAATCCCGACTCACTGGTCGGGAGGGGGGTGGGAACTAGAGCTACTAGGGTACCAACCACTATGCCTACCCCAATCCTGCAGATCAGAGCGAAGCCCTCGGAACTCCGAGGTCATCGCAGAGACACTGTCCTGCAAGGACCGGTAGTACTGCTGAGTAGTGGTCTGGGACTCCTGTAAAGAATGTACCTCTGACCTGAGGGACTGAAAGTCCATCCGTAATCCGCCCATCCCCTGTTGGAGGTCAGTCAGCTGCTGCTCCATAGAACCAAACGCCCCTTGTGGGGCCTGAGCACCCTGTGCTCTCTCTCCTCCTTCTTCTTCTTCTTCTTCTCCTCTTCCTCCATCAACCTCTATGTCAGCCTCGCCGCCCTCTATGCCCCGTGGAGGCCACTCGTAGTCAGGCTCAAAAATCCAGTTAGCCTGATCATAGATGGGGGTTTTGGAAGGATCTGGAAGGATAGCATAATTCTGATGGTTGACCTTCCAACTATACCCTCCATTCGGGCCCAATGGCGAGATCCACCCCATAGTCTGATATGAGCTAAGGTCGATCAGAGTGGATCCTGGGACAGACTGAAATCCTGCACAATCAATACCACGAGAAATAGCAATCAAAGTAATCATCCCCCCCACCAAGATGTCGCAGGATCCCCTGCGGGATACATCCTCAAGGTGCTCCATCAACCAAGCCCCGAGGTTCAGTCTGGTGTCTCCTACAGTCATGTGGTGGAGGAAGTACAGCTCACGGCCGGTAACTACTCCCATGCTATCCCCCCTGGCGAAAATGGTGGTGCTGATCACCCTATGAGACACCCTAAACCCCGGACTCACAACGTGGGAGGCCTTGGCCGAGCTAGGGATGTAAGGAGAACGGGCAGTCAATTGCTGCCAAAAGAACTGCTCATTATAGGAGGACACCCACGCACTCTTAGGCCCTATGACCCCACCCTTTGGCCACCCAAATGCGTCATTAAAGGCCCCTATGTTCATGGTGTAGGTCCGGCCGAGGAGGTTGAAGGTCATGGTCCTAGGGTTTCGACTTCCTTCCGCTCTACGAACGGAAAGAGTGGAGAGGAACTCCAAGGTGAGATTTTTGTAAGTGTAGGCGTGCAAGTTTAGCCAATTCGTCCACCCCACCCCATAAAAAAGTAGTTAAACGACACCTTGAACCCATAGGGCCGCGGCGGCGTTCGCATCATAGAACTTGGTCGGGCGAATGTTTCTCCTAGACAGTCTCATAAAAGCTCTTAGGTGGTCGGGATTTGTGAAATTAATCCCGAGGGTGTCAATTTATGGAGGATGGATGGGGGTGGAGGTGGTGGTGGTGACTGGTTGCGGAGATTTGATGTACTAGTTTTCCTTGCCGGGTTCCTACGGCTGCTAAAGGCCATTATAACAATGAAATGTCAAGCAAATGGTCAAACAATCACAACAAGGCACAACAAACCACAACAAACCACAACAAATCACAACAAAAATCCACAATAAGATGTGCCTCACCAAAGAACAAGCAACACAACCCAATTCAAACAAAATCTATTGTCAACAAACCACAAATTACAACCAATCTTCAATAAATTTCAAACAAAAAGTAAGAAATCGAGAGAGGAAAGTGTATACCGATCTAATGGTGGGAGTAAATCCCGCAAATGAACCTTCGGCAGTGGTTAATGATGATGTTTAGTGAAGATTTTCCTCCAATTGTAAAGAAACCCCTAACCAAGCACTTTCCCCAAATCGAAGAAGTAAGGGTTTGTGGAAAATAGGTTTGTGGAGGAGAAAAGGATTAATAGAGGTAAGTGATGAAGGATTGAAGGAAAGAATGAGTGATTTTGATGGTGGATTGGAGATGAGTGAGTGAGTAATGAGGGAGATGGAGTAGAGAAGGGAGGGTTTTTGAGTGAGAGAGGGAGGGGGTTCGAAAAAAATATGAGTATGATATGAAGAACAATGCCCTTTCCCCGTGTTTAGTACCCGCAACATCAGGCGTACACGGTCGTGTCGATATTGACAAGACCGTGTTGCCCAATTTTTCACGAGGCAGTAAGTATTGAACTGCAGAGCTACACGGTCGTGTCGATTTCGACATGGTCATGTAGACCTGCAGTTCCCCTTTCTCTCGTTCATTTTTTTTTTCTTTGCCTCCCCCTTTTTTTCTCTATTTTTTTACAATAAATGAAACTACACTAAAACAAGAAAAATCAAATAAATCAAATAAATTAAAATAAATCAAACTACCTAGTCCTAAAAGAAATACTTGGGTTGCCTCCCAAGAAGCGCTTCTTTAAAGTCATTAGCTTGACTAAGAGGACTCACCTCTCAATGATGGTGCTTGGGTGAGCCAAGTATCAAACATCCCACAAAACCAATGACATGGTTGACGTGGTAGAGCTTCAAGCGTTGGCCATTAACCAAAAAGGGCCGCTCATCCCCCACAATCTCATATGCTCCATAGGGGGTAGTCTTCACTACTTCAAATGGCCCCGACCACTTTGATTTAAGCTTTCCGGGAAAGAGCTTAAGCTGTGAGTTAAACAACAAGACTTTGTCCCCAACCCGAAATTCTCGTTGTTGTATCCTTTGGTCGTGCCACTTTTTTCGCTCCTTGTACAAGCGCGAACTGTCATAAGCATCAAAACGGAGCTCCTCTAGTTCTACCAACTTCTCCTTTCGAGCTTCCCCCGCCAAAGTAAGATCCATATTAAGCTCTTTGATTGCCCACCAAGCTCGATGTTCAAGTTCAACGGGCAAGTGACAACCCTTCCCATACACAAGACGATAGGGGGTGGTGCCTATTGGGGTTTTGAAAGCGGTGCGAAGAGCCCAAAGCGTATCATCTAGCTTCAAAGACCAATCCTTCCTAGTCTTGTTCACCACTCTCTCAAGCACATTCTTCACCTCTCGATTCGAGACCTCAACTTGGCCTTGAGTTTGGGGATGGTATGGAAGTCCCACCTTATGATTGACCCCATATTTCTTCAAAAGAGCTTCCAATTGCTTCTTAGCAAAGTGCGAACCTCCATCACTTATCAACACACGAGGCACCCCAAATCTAGGAAAAATGATCTTCTTCAAGAGCTTCATGACAACCTTGTGATCGTTGGTGGGGGAAGCGAGCGCTTCAACCCACTTGGTCACGTAGTCCACCGCTACAAGAATGTAGGAGGCACTAGTGGAAAAAACACTTGTTGTTGCGGGCCTTAAAGGGGCTTGTAGCTGCGTACAAGGGTCGTAGCTATTGAAGGCGCAACAAAAGTGGAAAAACAATAGCTGCGTACAAAGACGCAGCTAAAATGGAAGATTAGCTGCTGGCCACAAGCTCAAGCCCGCAGCAAAAAGTGGCAGTAGCTGCGGGCTTCAGCTTATGGCCCGCAGCAAATGTAATTTTTTTTTTTAAAAAAAAAAAGTTGTACAGACATTACAGTCTGCACAGAAGCCACACCAAAGCTGTCACAGCCACAGCAACAACTAGCTAACTAAGTACGAATAACAAAAATAATCTAAGTTAATGAGCTCACACCAAATAGAAAACACAACCTTTGATCTATACATCTTCAACCATAACATATACATGAAAATTAAACAAGTGAAAACAAAAAAAACTTATAATATTAGCAGCAACAAAAGCGCTCTAAAATACTGACTTAAAGCCACACAATTGTTATAAGCTATCTGTTACTCGGACGTTAAGTACAACAAACATTCGCCCGATCATTTCTATCTAAGTGCACCTAGGGCATAAGCTTACGCCAACTGACAGCACCTGGTTTCTTCAACAAAAGAAAGGACGAGAAAAGAATGATTAGAATCTCTTCGGCTCATCTTAACAGTCCATATACCAGTAATTCCTTGATATATAGGAGCCGTTCTTACTATCTTTCCAGACTCACACCATTTCTGATTATCCTCGAGCCACTCCACAGCAAGCAAACATTTGATCCTGCTTTTCATCGTGGTAATCCATAACTGACATATCAAGGATAGGTGCAATATTTTGAATTGGACTCGATAATCCAATCTTCTATCTTCCAATTTTAGGACCATGCCATCCCCCATCTCCAAAATTGCTGCCAAGAAGCCACCTTTGATCAATAATAATGCTTTACTGGGGAGACCATGATAAATACAATCAGATAAACTAATCTTAGGACCATCAGAGCCAAAGGTGAAGCACATGCTCCAGGAGTTTTTTTTAGGGGGTAAAAAGAAAATCGCAGTCACCTCACTACTAATCAAATAAAACAATAATCAGGCAATCTAAGCTTAGTTTTAAAAAAATGTTGGAATAGTTGGTCATTGTACCTGTTGACAAGAACAGCTAGTACAGGATTGTGCTCTTTACTCAGTTGGTTTGAGTGCTTTGATATGAAGCACATGCTCCATATAGTGCCATTTATATATGACGTCGAAGGCATTGCAGAGGGATCTGCACCTCTTTTCTATGCAGGCAATGAATTAACTAAGACAGACTGGCTGTTTTGCTGAAGTCCTATGTCAATCAAATCATCATCGGATTCAGGAGGATAGGTTATTCGCTAGAACAAAAAAAAAAGATTTTTCAAGTTTAATATCAAACCATATATGTAACCATAACATAAAATAGATTACAAGCCATTTCAGGTTTAATCTTTTGCGTATAGTGATTTAACTAAGTTCAATACCTTGTCAATCATATCAATGTCACTGGATGCTGAAACAGAGAAAAGAGCCACGCATTCTTCATACGCACTGACAGCAATGTAGCACCCACTGGAACATATAGCATAAGTTAAACGCCATCAACAAGAAGAAACTGATGGCAAATAGTACAGGAAGAAGAGAGTTGAAGACCCAACTCAGGCCTGATCCTTCGGGCACCCTAGAAGCTGAAGACCCAACTCAACTGACTGATAAATTATATCAGAAGGAAGTGCACATACACGCTCCATGATAGCCTGTAACACATTCAAGAAGAGTATTTCGATGTTAGAAGTTTGGGGTAAAGAGAAACAATTAATAGATAGGCGGATACAAGATAGGACATAGGATAGAAACCAAATTATTCGTAAGGAACTAAGGCTGCCCCGATACCAGATTTTCTAACCTGAAGAGACCCAATAGTGAATAAGCAAGAAAGGCCAAAGCAAGTGTGAAGAACTCTTGGTACAGCCAGCAGCTTTTGGATGCCGCCCCAATCCACAAATACTTGGATGCAAAACTTCTCCCTTTGTTGTGCAAGGGTGTCGCAATCTGGGAGGAAATTCTACATCCTCATTCCCTTATGGCTCAGCAACCCCATGTTTCGGAATATCCAAACTTGCGCTGTCAGAATTCCTACCACCAATCCGTTACACTTTTTAGCATCTTCAAGACAGGGTTAATAAAATTGAGATGCAGCAACTTAATGTGTGATATGTTACTGAAATGACTAACTAACAACTTCAATTGCATTAGCTGCATCAATCACAATAGATGCTGCTTTCAAAGCAGCCAAAAATACAGCCTCTTCATCATTTGTAGATTTAAACTCCTAATAAATTTACAAAAACAACACGTGTGTGAAGCTAAGACTGCATCAGAGCTAGTCTCAACATCACCCAAAGAGCACTGCTAATATTTCTTTGCCTACAGTTTTTGTACTTTATTCCTTGAATCACAAGCTACATGCAGCATTGTAATTTTACTTCGATAATCAGTAAACAAATCTTGGATCTCAAATGAGTCAATTCTCTCCTTACAGTAACTCATAATTTTGTCAGCTCTTCATAAACGAACAAGCTTATTAGTTACCTAGTAAAAACTCTGTTCCCTCATTGACTCATCTTTACTAGGGCGGTTAAATTGATTTTTGTTCAGTGTGAGCTTTGATATAGGTTCTCTCTTAATCATCTTGCAAACTTATAGAGTTCTTCTAGTAATGAAAAATTGCTAATAATAGTACCAGGTATAGAACATGCCAGAAGTCACCAAATAATGATGATAGACTCTTTTAAAACTTATGCATCTAACTAAAAAAAGAAAACAAACTAACCCTAATTAAGCCATTTTGAATTCATACAATACTAAACCTAAGGCCGCGTTTTGATAACTCCGCCACGGAGTGAGATAGTATATGAAACCCTAATTTATGTGAGGATAGCTTTAAAGAAAGAAAAGAATTGAAGGAAGTAAGTAAGAAGACCTGATGGCGTTTCCAGCGAACTGACAGTTATTGAACTAGTCCAAATGCTCCAATAGAAAGACGTGGAGCCAAACGAGGTATAGTTGCAGCAATATTGAAAGGAAGAAATGACTGTGTGCACCCTAGTTCTCCAAAGTTCCTACAGACATATAAACTTACAATTAAAAATACAAAAATGAACAACATTGATTTATAGCATAATAATCTAATAGCAAACCCGACTTCGCAATTAGCCTCCAACTATCAAATACAGTAATAACACATCCTTATTCAAAGAATTCAATCATGAGCAAACCAAACCAAATTGATAGCAAGAAGTTCCTAGCATGATAAAGTTACAAATCAATCAGAAACGCTAAATCAAACCGACATTGATACTTAACAACTATGAATCAACCAACAAAAGCAGACTTTATGTTCATCCTCCATAATGTGATACAGTGATGGACAATACAAAGAACCCAAAATTGATCGCGAAATACGCTATAATGATGTAACAAAAAACCATTTGAAGCACAAAAAACTTTAACTGACTACATTGACAAAAAAAAGTCAATTATCTGATAACCCAGATAATAAAACACTCTCAATTAAAAAACCCAGGAGAGGGATACTATACCTCGTTTGGCTCCACGTCTTTCTATTGAAGATGGAATGGGAAATTCAGCATCATCGACTTCGAAATTCTCGCCATCGGAGGATTTGAGAGTCCTTGAGCAGCGACAATTGATGAAGAGAAAAAGATAACCCTAGTAGAAAGAGAAATGTTTGGGAATTTAGTTGGATTGAAAAGGCTTGAGCATCGCCTTTTCTTTTTTAATTGGATTGAAAAGGCTTAGCTGCAGGCCTTTAGGGAAGCCCGCGTCAAAGTGAATTAGCTGCGGGCCTTAATTAAAGCCCGCCTCAAGATGTAACTTAGCTACGGGCTCTTAATGAGGCCCGCAACTACTGAATACTGGCTACGGGCTGTTCACATAGCCCGTCGCTAATGGGGTGCAGCAATAGGTATCTTTTCCACTAGTGAGGGCACGAAGGGTCCCATGAAGTCAACTCCCCGCACATCAAAGGGCTCAACCTCAAGAATATTTTGTTGCGGCATCTCGTTCCTCTTGGTGATCCCACCGCTTCGTTGACACCCATCACAACTCAAGACAAATCCCCTAGCATCCTTCTGCATGTGAGGCCAAAACAAACCACTTTGGAGAGCCTTAGCAACAGTTTTGCCCGCTCCACCATGTCCTCCACATGCCAAAGTATGGCAATGATTCAACACAGAATGAATCTCATGATTGGGCACACACCACCTAAAAACCGAGTCAGCACATCGCTTGAACAATAGAGGGTCGTCCCAATAGTATCTACATACCTCCTTGAAGAAGCTCTTCCTTTGCTGAGAAGTAAGACCATGAGGTTCAATCCGACAAGCCAAGTAGTTCGCAAAGTCTGCGAACCATGGGACCTCATTATTTATGATAGCAAAGAGGTGTTCTTCCTTCATATCATCATTGATGGGGGCATCCTTTAGATCAACATCTCTCTCATCAAGGGAGAGGCGAGAGAGATGGTCAGCAACCAATTTTTCCGTTCCCTTCTTCTCCTTCATCTCAAAATCAAATTCCTGAAGAAGTAGGACCCACCTAATGAGCCTTGGCTTTGCATCCTTTTTGCTCATCAAGTATCGGACCGCAGAATGGTCCGTGTAGACAATAGCCTTATTGCAAGTCAAGTACGAACGGAACTTATCAAATGCAAACACCACAGCCAACATCTCCTTTTCCGTAGTGGCATAGTTCCGTTGTGCGTCATCCAAAGTCCTACTTGCATAGGCTATCACATGGAGCTTTCCTTCCTGTCGTTGCCCAAGTACAACTCCCACTGCAAAGTCACTAGCATCACACATTAGTTCAAAAGGCAAGCTCTAATTAGGAGCTCGCACAATAGGAGGAGAAGTAAGGGATCTTTTTAAAGTTTGAAAAGCCTTCATGCAAGACTCATCAAGTCTAAATTCAACGTCCTTTTGAAGTAGATTCGTCAATGGTTTGGCAATTTTAGAAAAATCCTTGATGAAACCGGTAAAAACCCGCATGTCCAAGGAAAGCACGAACTCCCGTCACCGAGTTTGGTGGTGGTAGTTTCTCTATTACCGAAACCTTTGCCGGATCAACCTCAATGCCCTTACTAGACACTTTATGACCAAGCACCATACCCTCTTCAACCATGAAATGACACTTTTCCCAATTCAATACTAGGTTCGTCTCTTGACATCTTTTCAACACAAGTTCAAGATTAGCAAGACATGTGTCAAAAGAGGAACCACACACACTAAAGTCATCCATGAAAACCTCAATAGAGTCCTCCAACATGTCAGAAAAGTGCGCCGTCATATATCTTTGAAAAGTAGATGGGGTATTACACAAACCGAAAACCATCTTTCGATAAGCGAATGTCCCATATGGACAAGTAAAGGTGGTTTACTCTTGGTCATCCGGATAAATCGAAATTTGAAAGAATCCGGAATAACCATCAAGAAAACAAAAGTGTGAATGACGGGCAAGCCTTTTCAACATTTGGTCAATAAAAGGGAGGGAGAAATGATTTTTTCGGGTGGACTTATTCAATTTTCTGTAATCTATACAAACTCTCTACCCAGTCATAGTTCTAGTAGAAATAGTTTCCCCTTTCTCATTCTCAAAAATAGTCATGCCTCCTTTCTTAGGAACCACATGAATCGGGCTCACCCATTTGCTATCGGAAATAGCATAGATGATTCCCGCGTCACGCAATTTCATAATCTCCTTTTTCACCACATCTTTGAGGTTGGGATTAAGTCTTCTTTGAGGCTCAATAGAGGAGGCATTACTATCGTTGAGATGGATACGATGCATAGCAAGAGAAGGACTTATCCCCTTAAGGTCATCAATCGAGTACCCAATGACATCCCTATATTTTCTCAATATCTCAATCAGCTTAGATACGGAGATGTCATCAAGAGCCGAATTGACAATAACGGGATAAGCACATTCATCACCAAGGAAAACATATTTAAGGGAGTGGGGAAGGGGTTTGAACTCTACCATGGGAGGAGGCTTAGTACTCTCCTCCTTAGCAACGGAAGTGGCTAGGACCTCAAATCCCGATCCAAGTGTTTCCTCAACGGTAGCACCATCGAGAAGCATAGAGAACTCGTTCACCTCTTCCATATCTAAGCTCGGCTCCTCAGTGATAGATGCATAGAGCTCATCCTCAGTGTGTACTTCCCTCTCAAATCCCTCCATCTCACTCTCCACATGACTAACTCGACAAACTCTCTAAATCATAGGCTTCCTCAATGTCTTGGAGAACTCAAAGACAACTTTTTCATTGGGGACCTCAACAGTGATGGTGTCATTTCTACAATTTATCACGGCGCCCAATGTCTTAATAGCCTCCCTTCCAAGAATGAGAGGAGTTTCGGGATCCTCCTCCATGTCCATGACCACAAAATCACAAGGCACAAACACATGCCCAACTTGGATTGGAACATCTTCCAACTCCCCATGCGGGACCCTAACAGTTCGGTCCGCCAATTGGATCATCTTCCTCGAAGGAAGAAGAGGAAAATGAAGGTGCTTGGCTATGGAGAGAGGCATCAAACTCACACTTGCCCCCAAATCGGCCAACGCACCCTTAGGCTCAAAGTCCCCTATCTTCACAGGCAATGTAAAACTTCCCGGATCTCTTTGCTTCTTGGGCATAGCACGTTGCACAAGAGCACTCACTTGGTATGGCAATGTAATGATCTCATCTTCTAGCTTCCGCTGGTTGAAGAGGATCTCCTTCAAAAACTTTAGATAGGCCGGCATTTGAGACATGGCCTCAAGGAATGGGATGTTGATTTGTAGGCTCTTCATGACGTTAAGGAACTTAGTGAATTTGTCGCTCAACTTTCTCTTCACTAACCTTTGAGGATATGGGACCGGTGGCACATAGGTCTTAGGTGGAGGAGGTGTTGCCAATGGAGCTTCGTCAACATCTTGCTCATGAGTCTCCTCCGTCTCCTTGTCCTCTTCTCTTCTTTCAACATCAACTTCTCTCTCAATTTCATCCCCTTGAGCATCATTCTCAACCTCCTCAACTTCACTTCCCTCACACTCATTGGGCATCCTAGGGCCCTCATAGTTCGTTCCTGTAACACCCCGCCCAAACCGAACCCTTTTTAATATAAATAAAACTCGTTTGAGGGGAAATCAACGAGGGTTCGATTCGGATGGAGCGTTACCGCCGCACTCAACTCCTTGGAATTAAGTGCAAGGCTAAGTAACTAAAACCTATTCATTCCAAACTTAATTAATCCTTACAACCAAATTGAAATTGTTCGTTAAGTACTAAATACTACGAGTTTCAGAGTTCCAGCGGAAGCAAAAAAAATAATATTAAACTAGGTGGATGACAACTTCTAGTTGATCTCCCATATTTCCCCTCGATCACCCACCTGCAAATGAACATTGAAAAAGACAAGAGAGACAAGCTCTCAAAAATCAGATAAACTGAGTAATTCCAACTCCATCCCTTAAAGTACTTAAGTTAAAATAATTGAAAATAATATATAAGTCGAGTTGAAAAGCTTTGCACATAAACATATACAGTTAAAAGGTCACATTAATATAATATTCCAATTCATTTACGAAAGGGAAGGAGAACGCTAGCAAGTCGGTGATACACCACGTAAATCCACTTGCTAATGTGAGCCGGTGATACACCAGGTAAATCCACTCACATGTGGGCCGGTGATACACCACGTAAATCCACCCACAAAATCAAATTGGCCATAAAACAGAGTCCCTAGTGTGCACACCCCCTCTAACTTGGAACACATCAAGATAGAAGGAAGACAATAACTGAAAAATCAGCATAGTAACTAGAAAACCTGTAGGTGGCCGCTGAACCTCCCATACAGGGCAACGTGTTCATCACTTCCTTTTGATATTCCACTTTAAGTGATTAATATATTTTATGAAAATCATCACTTAAATCACATATACATCATCTTATTTAACCAAGTACGAGTATATTCATTCCCACATCCATAACTCAATTTATTCACGGCTTATCCAAAAAGCCCATTTTCATTCATATACAAACCATCACTAGTAAATTTAATAACCCATCATTTTCCAATTTATAATCAATTCATTTTCAATTTCCATTTTCAACTTTAATAACAATAATAGCATAGTAACAATGATAATGATAATAATAATAATAATAAATATAATAATAATAGTGATAATAATATTCATAATAAATAATAATAATAATAATAATAATAATAATAATAATAATAATAATAATAATAATAATAATAATATTAACAATTAATCTTTAAATAAACAAAAGCCGAGGATAAAAGATTAAGTCGTTATCGAGTTTAGTTACGAAGTTAACGATGCTATAATAATCATTGTCATAGTTCATAGTCCATGTTCATGATCCATATCCATAATCCATAGTCACGTATTTAAATTATTTTATACTACGGGATCTATGTTTAGATGGACATCGAAAATTACCTCTTGAAGCGTGCCCGAAGTTAAGCCACGAGTTGATCGCACTCTTGATAATATTCTTCTACTAGATCAGAATCTACAATTAAACGGGATCTAAAATTAGTTTCCTAAATAACCCCTTTATTTTATTTATAAAATAAACAACTTAAATAATTCAAATAACTTAAATAAAATTTATTAATTACTTCAAAAGAGTTTCATAAATCAAAGTTTATGGTTTCAAATTATTTATAAAAATCATTTTAAGTACTTAGAGATTACTTAAACTTTTAATTTTCCAATAACTTAAACAATTATTCTAAATATAGAAAACTAACTTTATTTTATAAACATAAGAAATATATTTAGGTCATTAAAGACTAGGTCAAACATCATTAAGCCACCAATTAATTTTAATAAGTAAATAAATCTTTTTTTTTAAATAAAACGTGATAATAAAAAAAGGGGGAGTTACTGATTCAGTGAATCAATTCAAGGAAGAACAGGGGATAAAGAAAAACAGAGGAGGGCGTGCAAGAAGCAGAGGAGGAGGGAGGAGGTGGTGCTGGGTGGTGGTTTGTGGGCTGCGGCAGCAGGCGGTGGGGCCGCGGTGGTCTGGCGGAGCGAGTTTAGGCGAGTGGTGGGGAAGGGCGAGGCTGAGCGTGGTGCGGGCTGGGTGCGTCTTGGGCGAGCAGCGTTGGCTGCATTTTGGGCGAAGGAGGAGAGAAGGTTGGGTGGTGGTGCATGTGCGTGGCTGTGTGGCGAGGGTGGCGCGGCTTCTGTGGTGGTTTCCGGCGGTTTCAGAGGTGGGGCGAAGGTGGTTCAGTTGGTGGTGAAATTTGTAATATTTTTCTTTTATTTTCAACATTAAGAAGAGGGAGAAATTGAAGCAACCTTAGAATGTACTGGGTTGCTTGAGTAATTGAATGGGTGTAGCTCAGTATTTATAGAGGAATTGGGTCAGATTTTTGAGCTTGGAGTCAAACTCCATCAATGGTGAAGATCTTTAAATTTGAAAATCTGATATTGTTTTGACTACTTTGCTCAGATTTTCCTAAGTTTTAGCTTAAGTGTTGATGAAATCTGACAAGAGTGATGGAGTGTTTGGATTTTTGCTCTTGGATGTGTTGTAGTCACATGAGGGAGGGAGGAAGGTTGAAGAAGGAGTGAAGCAGATTTTTGTTTTCTGATTTTGGTGTTTTTATTTTTATTTTTTATTTTTTTTGTTTGGGCTAAGGTACTTGGACTTTGGTATTTGTTTGGGTTGGGCTCTCAATGGGTTTTTGTCAATGTGGATGGACAATGATTTGAATAAGAATGCCCACAACCAAGTAAATATTTCAATAATAATTAACTTAATTAGAAATAATAAAATGAATAATTAGTTTGTAAAAAAACATATTTAAATTAAATCATTTAAATAGAATCACTAAATAATTAAAAACTAAATAAATCATTTTTAATAAAATCGTTAAATAATTCAAAAACTAAATGAAATTATTTTTAATAAACATTATTAATTCAAAAACTAAATGAAATCATTTATAACAAACATTATTATAAAATAAACTTGAATTATCGGTAAATAAATTTAAGTGGAAAATAATATTAAAGCTTAAGAAATAATAAAAGAAGCTTTGAAAATTCGGGGTATTACAGTTCCCGACCTCAAATGGATGGCTTTGGCTTGATGAAGGTTATGGTTGGGAATAGATTGGCTGGGAAGTTGATTTGTGGGGTTAGAAGGGTTCTTCTCTACCACTTGAGCTAATTGGGTTTCAAACATTTTGTTGTGAGCTTGTAACTCTTGAAACCTTTGGTCATGGCTTTTAAGGGTTTGGGTGATGGTTTGGAGTTAGTGGAGAATTAGGGAGGTAGGGTCGGAGATTGTAGTAGTTCGGGATTTGGCTTAGGAAATGGTGGGTTTTGAGGGGCCTTTTGGAAGTTGGATCTTTGATGAGGGGCTTGGTAAGTGTTAGAGTTTTGAGAGGAGGATCCTCCTTAATTGTAGCTTTGAGTAAACCCTTGTTGAGGTTGACTAAAGCCTTGTTGAGGTGGATTCCACCCTAATTGAGGTTGGTTGTATCCTTGGTTGTAGCCTTGTTGAGGTTGTCTCCACCCTCCTTGTTGATTGCTCCTATAACCTTGGTTACCTTGATACCCCTCTCCTCTACTATTCATTACCGCCACATGCTCTGACTGAGATCCTGCACAATAAGAGGTATCATGGTTTGTATCACCACAAATGTCACAAGAGAAAGCATTCACTTGTGAGGGACTAGATGATCCAAGGGTGATCTTCGAGAGCTTCGTGTCAAGTTGATCCATCTTCGCTTGAATTTGATCCATTGGGTCCAACTCAAACTTTTCACCATTCTTAGGTTGAGCACCTCTCCTTTTTCCAACCCCATGAGTAATTCTTGATCACTTCTTCTATGGTGGCCTCTAATTGGTCTTGCGAGATCTTAGAAAGTTGAACTCCTGCTCCAGCATCAAGATTAGCACGTGACATAGGATCAAGACCATCATTAAAGAACCTCATCAGTAGATTTTGATTGAACTCATGGTGAGGGCACGAACGAATCAATTCCCTAAACCTTTCCCAAGCCTCTGCAAGTGTCTCATCACAATCTTGCTTGAAAGAGGAGATTTGCCTCCTAATATCTGCAGTCTTCGACTCTGGGAAATACTTCTTCAGAAAAGCCAATGTAACCTGCTCCCATGTAGTGAGGGAGTTAGCAGGCAAACTCTTGAGCCAAGACTTTGCCTTTTTGGAAAGAGAAGACCGGAAGAGATGCATCTTGATGTAGTCTGGAGAGACATCATTCGTCGTGATCATAGCACAGATCTCTAGAAATCGATCAAGATGATCAAGTGGATCCTCATCCGACCCTCCACAAAATTGCTCTGCTTTCACCATCCATGTGAATTGAGGGTGAATGCTGAAATTTGTAGTGGTTGTGGGGAGTCGAATTCCACCTTGTAAAACATATGACCCCGGATTTCCAAAATCCCTGAAAAATTGTCCATTTTCCTCACCCATGTCTGATTCACTTTCACTTGTAGAACTTGAGATTGGTGAAGCTGGCGCAGAGCTCAAATTCAACCGTTCCAAACCTCCCCGAAGCTTTCGCAAGGTGCAATTGATTTCCGTATCTAAAGGTAAGATGGGTGAACCGTGAGCTCTCCTTCTCATGTAACACAACAAAGCTAAACAGAAGGTTAGCAAATAACAACACAGTTTAAAACAAAAGAAAAAATCACTCAAGCAATACTAAACTCAAGTAAATTTCAATCAATAGCATAATTTCCCCAGCAACGGCCCCATTTTGATAAGAGGTTTTTAGTGTGTCGTTAAGGCACTAAAAACCTCTTAGCAAACATAATTCATAAACCTAACGAGCAACTACCAAGTACGTAGTAATGGCAATTCAAGGATCGAACCACAAGGAAATCGGGATTGACTATAGTCTACTAAGTCCAAAACTACCTAAGTGAAGGGATTTTGGATTTGAGATTGAATAGGTTACCAACTAATTAACTAGCTAATGAATACGAACTAATAGTCAAATAGGAGAATTAATATAATAAGAAAAACACTAGAGTTCGGGCTACTCGTATGAACATGGGCTAGACAACGATAATCGACGCTATGGTGATTCACAACAGAGTCAATACAAGGTTAAGTTTCCCTCTAATTTACTTGAGTCCTCTCTCAAATGGTCCTCAAGAGTAATCGATTAATCAACCAACCAAATCCTCTTTCGAATGGTCTTTGGTCCGTTGATTAATAAATTCATTAAGTTCGGAAAACCCCTAATTATAGGATCCCCTTACTTCCTACCCAATCCCTTGGTCTAGAAATCAAGTTGAAACATGGGAATGACAAAAGGGATTAAAGTTCGATTAAGAACGATAGAAACCCTAAATGCCCTAGCATAAACGTGATCAAGATCTATCCTAGGGTGTCAAAAAAATGCATAGACATACAATCGAATCATAAAAAGCATAGATAATCTACATTAAGCCCTTAATTCATACTTTCGCCCAAATCTTAGATAATGAACTACTCACTAACCATGGATTCTAAGAAATTAAGATTCAATAAATTAAACATCATAAATAAAGCAATGGAATTAAAGAAAAGAGATTGAAGAAAAATTACTTGAATTGATTAACGAATTCGATCTTCAAAGATGAAACAATTAAGAAACCAAGTGTTTAGAGAGAGTTTAGGGCTAAGAGAGTGTAATTAGAAACTAAGAGTATGAGATAATGACGAGTCTAAGCTAAGAAAACTAATTAAAAGAGTCATTAAATTTTGACGGACTAAACGGGTCAAAGCCCGAAAGCAGGTCCACACGGTCGTTTCAAAAACGACACGACCGTGTAGACCTGTTACAAAAGTTTCTCAGCGTTCCTTCACAGCTACTGCTTCAATGTAGAAAACACAATGACACGACCGTGTAGACCTGGCGTCCAAAATGCCCACAGAATCCTCAAAGTTTCTGCTTGTGTGCTCAAAACACTACACGGTCGTGTTCGAAGTGACACGACCGCGTAGACCTGATGTTCAATGTGCCCCTCAGCATCTTCAAAGCTACTGCCTGCGTGCTCAAATGGCTACACGGTCGTGTCCAAAGTGACATGACCGTGTAGACCATACGTCCAATGTTCTTTGCTAGGCAGTTGCAAACTGATCCTCGAAGTGCCTACACGGTCGTGGCCAATTCCACACGACCGTGTAGAACTGCTTCAAGTCCTTCCAAGCTCTAGCCTACACCCAAGGGTCTCTAAATACCCAAAGTGCTCCAAATACCTGTTAGTTAGTCTGAAAATCATCTAAAATAACTAAACGAGTAGTGAAGCAACCATTTAGCTCAAAGTAACCAAAACCATGCAATGCAAGACTAAAATGCTCTAAATCTATATGCATCGACACTAAAAATGCAGCATGGATAAGCACAATAAAGTACTTATCAGTGTGATCCTTGAAGACGGCATTAGAGAATTCTTCCTCAAGGTGAGTGGCTCGTGAAGCCTTATTGTCCTGAAACAAGGCTTCAAGCTGTTTTCATGCACCTTCGGCTGAGTCATCACGAAGAAGGATAGCAAGGAGTAAGTCAGATGAGATTGTCCTGTATATCCACTGAGTATGGCAGCGTAAAAACGCTTCCACATGGCAGGATCGGCAGCTTTGGCAGCAATATATGCTGCTTTGGCAGGGTCCTCGGTTGGTGGGACAAGATGATCGTAGAGATCATGAACCCGGGTAAGGTTCGTAAATAACGCAGCCTAGCCAAGAGTGATGAAGAGCCTGCTCGTTATCTAATGTTACAGGGACAAGAGATTTCACATTGGTAATAGTGAGTGCAGGGTGAAATTTGGGGCTGTCAATCATGGTTGAGAGGGAGAAGAAGAAGAATGAAAGAGAAAGAAGAAGATGTTAGAGTGATAGGTTCGAAACCGTATCTGATACCATGAAGGAAACTGATTCTGTGAGCTTTCCATTTCAGACTGCAGACTATATACAAACTACATGCCTAGAAGAATGCTACAAGTTAGATGGCAGATTGCTATAATCAAGGTAATTAAATATTGAGTTGCTATATAAAGCTATACACGATAATATACAATAATAGGAGAATATATGCTGAATATATTCTAACAATAACTTATGTCGTATGCTAGCTGGATTGAATGGTAAAAAATGAAGAAATAAAATACTTACTTTGAGACGACAAGTTAAAATAAAGGAATTAACAACCTCCTACATATGATATAATTTTCATTAATTGACAGAGCTTTTATTGTTCGATCGTTTCTCTAAAAACAAACCAAGTGGTTGTTTGGTTGATATGAGAAAACATGGGCAATAGAAATTCCTAGGAATTAGAAAATGGGTGGGTTGTTTGGTTTACACTAAAATGGAAAAATGTAGGAATTTGAAATTCCTAGGATCAACTTCCCACAAAATGGAGGAATTTAATTACCTAGGGTCCCCTAGGTAAGTTGAAATTCCCATGGGAATTTACTTCCCCCATTGTCAACCAAACACTTTAGCCAAATTCCCATGAATTTGATTAAGGAATTGATTTCCTATGAGTTAGAATTTCATGGGAATTTTCACTTCCCACATAAACCAAACGACCACCAAATAATATGTATCACTTTAACTTTATAACATGGTCCATAATATAAATCTCTTAAACAATTACACCCTTGATTTTTTTTGCTCGTTATGTACAATAAATAAACAAATGAAACAATAGTTTTTACATTGAAATAATCTAACTTTTTCCTTTTGCAAACATGATCCATGTTCCTGTTTCATTGACCATATGCATGCATGACCTCCACCATGCACATATTGAGAATAACGTGGTTGCTAGCTAGGTTAGTGACCAGCACCACCATCACTAGGTCCAGAAGCCAATTTCTGAAGCCAAAATGCCAATTTCATCCTTGTGCTTTCATATACTCCAGTAGTAGCATGATACAATGATAAACCATTGTTGGAACCAATATTATCATCAACCGTTAACAGCCGCGCCGCGCTTACTGAACAAAGCATTGAAAGTACATATTATTAGAGATTATTCTCATATCTTTGTAATTATGTGATATATAGTTTTCCATGTATAGCTTTGTAGAGTTTTGGTATGTTTTCCATAGTCTGTATTCTATATATTGCTAATGCTAGTCATCACCCTAATTAGGGGATTTAGCCATCTAATATGGTAATCAGAGCTAGGTAGCCATTTTTTTCTCAAAAGCTTCCTGCATCACGTTAACAGTGCCACGGCACACCTAAACACAGCCGGAACCCCACCATTAGCCACGGCAATGGCCGGCGACTCCAACTCCGACACACCTACGTCGAAAACTCTTCACCCATTGTACACCGTCGGCAACATTCAACACAAGGTTCGTGTTCTTGACAGTACCAAAGTCACGTACTCCGCGTGGGTGAAACTTTTCAAGCTACATGTTCGGGGTTACAAAGTACTCCATCATATAGATGGTACACCTCCACCGGCGAGTATCTCACCGGAATTCGCTACTTGGAACGAAATTGACTCTCATGTGTTACAATGGATTTACGGCTCGATTTCCGACGAATATTGCCTCCGTATTCTTGAATCTGATGCCACCGCTTATGGTGCGTGGGAGAAACTTAAGAACCTCTTTCTTAACCACAAAGGCTCACGAGCCGCAACACTTGAGCATGAATTTAACAACTTAAAACTTGAATCCATGCCATCCCTTGATGCTTATTGCCAACGTCTTAAAGACTTGGCCGACCAATTGACCGACGTTGATTGCACGGTGACTTCACAACGTCTTGTTCTTCAATTGGTTCGCGGTTTACCGGCGGAATTTGATACGAGGGCATCCTTCATAAATCAGCAAATTCCTTCATTTGAAACTGCTCGATCTATGCTACAATTGGAACAACAACGTCGTGCCATTCGTGACGATGTTGCACCCACTCCGGCAGCGCTGGTGGCTCCGGCTTCTCCTCCGCCTGATCAACCACCATGGCCTGACCAACCACGAGGTCAACAGCAGCAACCTCGTGGCCAGCAGCAGCAGCGACGTGGCCAGCAACGCCACGGTCGCCAACAGCATCGCGGACAGCAGCAGCATCCCTATGCTGCGCCTACTGTGCCCTCACCTGTGCCGTATTTTTCTGGCTGGGCCCCTTCTCCTGGTTACTGGACCCCACCCCCCTGCCCCTATCCTACGCAGGCTGGGTGGGCCCCTACGTGGCAGCCTAGGCCCGCTGTTTCCCGTGGACAGTCTTCTAGGTCCTTTGCGCCTCAACGCTCATATGGTCAAGCCCATCTTACGGACTTTGATGCTCTTGAACCCACGGATATTGGAGCAGCGTTCCAGTCCATGTCGCTACAACAACCCGATGATCCAAATTGGTACATGGATACAGGAGCTTCGTCCCACTTAACTGCGGATCCAGGTAATTTTGTCGATTCATCTAATTCGAGTTATATTCGTTCTATATATGTTGGCAATGGTAATTCTATTCCAGTTATTGGATCCGGAACTTCCCTTATCCCTACCCAAACCCGTACCCTTTCCCTTCGTAATGTGCTTTATACTCCTCAAATTATTAAAAATCTCATTTCCGTTCGTCAATTCACTAAAGATAATAATGTGTCTGTTGAATTTGATCCTAATGGTTTTTCTGTGAAGGACCTTCGGAATGGGACTATTATTATGAGGACCAACAGTAATGGGAATCTCTATCCAGTATCTTCCACCACTCCTTCATCTTCTCCTCCATCGGCCCACATCGCTCATTCTTCTCATGACTTGTGGCACGAACGACTTGGTCATCCGGGCTCTCCTGTCATGGATTTTCTTAGGACTAGTTTTTGCATCGATTGTAATAAAGGGCGTGGCTCATATCTTTGTAATTCATGTCAAATTAGTAAACACAAACAACTTCCTTTTTATGATTCTACTTCTTCCACTACTGCACCATTTGATATTATTCATAGTGATCTTTGGACCTCTCCTTTGTTAAGCAAAAGTGGCTATAAGTATTATCTTGTTCTCATTGATGATTACACTCATTTTGCTTGGGTGTATCCCCTAAAATATAAGTCTGAAGTGTTTTCTAAGTTCCTACAATTTTCCTCATTTGTCCGAACTCAATTTAATAGAGCAATTAAATCCTTTCAATGTGACTTGGGCCGTGAGTTCGATAACACTCCCTTTCATCAATTTGCTGTGGCTAATGGTCTTATTTTCCGTTTTTCATGCCCACAAACTTCCTCTCAAAACGGCAAGGCCGAGCGTATGATACGTCGTCTCAATGAAATCGTACTTGCCCTTCTTCATCATGCCTCTCTCCCTACTGAGTTTTGGGTTGAGGCTCTTCACACCTCCGTCTACCTCCATAACATTCTCCCTACTAAACTTCTTCGCTTCCGCTCACCTCTCTCCATCCTCTATCTCAAAAATCCGTCCTATACTCATCTTCGCGTGTTTGGATGTGCTTGTTACCCTAATCTTACCGCCAAGCGCCCTCATAAACTCGCCCCTCGCTCCACTCAATGCATCTTCCTTGGGTATCCCTCCAATTATAGAGGGTATCGTTGTCTTGATCCATCCACGGGAAAGTTCATCCTTTCACGTCATGTGACCTTCGATGAGGAAGTCTTCCCCTTTAAAGACTCCCTTCCATCTTCTCTTTCACCCTCCTCATATCACTTTCTTGATCCCGACTTCACTCCATTAGCCTACTCCCACTCTTCTTATCCCCCTCCTACCACCTCTCATCAACCCAATATTTCAACCCAAATTAATCTGGGCTCATCTCACTCTTCCCCTCAGCCCACACGCTCTTCCCCAGCCCACGCCCCACCTCACTCCTATATTCAACCCACTCCACAAATCCATCCTTCCAGTCCACTAACCCCGGCCCATACTACCATCCCTTCTCCCCAGCCCACGCCTCACACTCCAACTCACTCCACTCCCTCTCCCACTTCCCCCCACCCAGCCCACTACACTCCACAGGCCAATACCAACCCCTTCCATCACACCCGTTGGACGCCCAGCAGCTCTCCCATCCACAACGCCCCCTACTCCCAACACCAACCAGCTCACCACCACTCCCGTCACCCATCAGCCTTCCCCCTCTAGCTACCATCCATCCCGGATCACTCCACCTCCACCTCCTCCGCCACCACCACCTAGGCCCGTCCACCCATGATCACCCGTGCCCAAAATGGGATTTTCACACCTAAAAACCCCCCAAATCTCCTTGTCACCTCTCCCACACCTCTCTCTCCCCCTTCCTAAATCTCCCACCCTTGCCCTCCGTGACTCTAACTGGAATAATGCCATGCGGGACGAATATCGTGCTCTTATTGATAATCACACATGGGACTTGGTTCCGCGCCCTCCTGGTGCTCATATTATTAGGAGTCTATGGTTATATCGCCATAAGTTTCACTCTGATGGGTCCCTGGCACGCTATAAAGCTCGTCTAGTTGGAAATGGTAAAAATCAACAGGTTGGACTTGATTGTGCTGAGACCTTTAGCCCGGTTGTGAAACCGGCCACCATTCATACGATTCTTGGTCTTGCTGTGTCTCGTTCTTAGCCCATCCATCAGTTGGATGTCAAGAATGCATTCCTTCATGGGGACTTGAAAGAAACCGTTTATATGTATCAGCCGGCTGGTTTTGTTGATCCCACTAAGCCACATTATGTTTGCAAGCTCCGCAAGTCTCTCTATGGTGTTAAGCAAGCACCCCGTGCTTGGTATCAGCGGTTTGCTAACTTTGTTTTGTCACAGGGATTTTGCAGTAGTGTTTGTGATGCCTCCCTCTTCATCTACAGGAAAGGTACCACTGTGGCATATTTATTACTTTATGTTGATGATATTATCTTAACTGCCTCCAGCACTGTTCTTCTCAATGAAATCATCAGCACACTCTCTCGTGAATTTGCCATGACGGATCTTGGTGCCCTTCATCATTTCCTTGGTATCACTGCTACTCGCACTTCCACAGGTCTTTTCCTCTCTCAGACTCAGTATGCCAAGGATATCTTAGCACGAGCTTCTATGACGGGTTGTAACCCAGTTGCCACTCCTGTTGAGACTTCTCCGAAGCTTAGTGCCACTGACGGTCCTCCTGTCAAGGACCCTACTTTGTATCGTAGCCTTGCTGGGGCTCTTCAGTACCTGACATTCACTCGTCCTGACATTGCCTATGCGGTACAACAGATTTGCCTTTTCATGCATGACCCTCGTGAGTCTCATTTTCATCTTCTTAAGAGGGTGCTCCGCTACGTGAAAGTAACTCTTCACCATGGTCTTAGTCTCTCTACCTCTAAGTCTCATGCCCTGACTGCCTATTCTGATGCTGATTGGGCTGGATGCCCTGATTCTCGCCGCTCCACCTCTGGGTATTGTGTCTATCTGGGTGATAACCTTGTCTCTTGGTCCTCCAAAAGACAAGCTACAGTGTCTCGGTCTAGTGCTGAGGCCGAATACCGAGGGGTTGCTAATGCTGTTGCTGAGACTAGTTGGATACGTAATCTACTATTTGAACTTCACTTACCTGTACGCACGGCCACTATGGTCTTTTGTGATAACATCTCTGCAGTGTACTTGTTTGGCAACCCAGTACAACATCAGCGAACCAAACACATTGAACTTGATATACACTTTGTTCGCGAAAAGGTTCAGGTGGGTCATATTCGAGTCTTGCATGTTCCTTCTGAGTATCAGTATGCTGACATCTTCACCAAAGGCTTGCCTCGCCATCTCTTTACTCGTTTTCGATCCAGCCTGAGCGTTTGTCTTCCTCCCGCTCCGACTGCGAGGGTGTATTAGAGATTATTCTCATATCTTTGTAATTATGTCATATATAGTTTTCCATGTATAGCTTTGTAGAGTTTTGGTATGTTTTCCATGTATAGCTTTGTAGAGTTTTGGTATGTTTTCCATAGTCTGTATTCTATATATTGCTAATGCTAGTCATCACCCTAATTAGGGGATTAAGCCATCTAATACATATGTATTGTGACTACTATTGTGATCAATACACTAACTCTAATTTTCTTAGTTCTCATTTTCTTGAGCAATATGTACTTTGAGCTTGATTAATGCTGATTAGTATATGAAGTATGAATTCTTAAGCTTGTGAAGTTTGTAGTCAGAATATAATGTTGATAAAAGATGAAATCAAGCTATATAAAATAGCATATGATCATAGTGATTTGAGAGAGAAAGAGTAGGGAGATTCTATGATGTAATTCTTATTGATTGAAAAGAAATGATGAGCTAAAGCTCTTATTTATACAAGCTATGAAGCTAGGTAGTTTGTTAACAATCTAACAAACTCTAACAAACAAATCATAGTTCTAACTACCTAACTAAGCTAGCTAAGCTTAACTAACTAGGCTAGTTTAAGCTTAACATTTTATGTAGGCAGGAATAAAGCTAGTACATAACACATTGAAACAATATTCCATGTGATATGTTCAACCCCCCCCCCCCAAACTAGGCTGTGGAGAAAACAAGCCAAGTTTGGAAAGAAGAGTATTAAACTGAGAATAGGGCAAGATCTTAGTAAAGACATCAACAAGTTGACTGGAAGTAGGAAGATAGGAAAGTTGAATGAGACCCTCAAGCACTTTATCTCTGGTAAAATGACAATCAATGTCAATGTGCTTAGTTCTTTCATGAAAAACAGGATTGCGAGCAATGTGTAATGCTGATTAATTATCACATTGAACAAGAGAAAATTATGTAGACTCAACTAAGTAAATCGGGAATTAGGAATTACATATAAAAGTGTTTAGTACCTCAATTAAGGTTTCTAGGTAAACATAGATGGCGGTGGTGTGGTGGTTGGCCAGTGGTGGTGGTCGTCGGTCACTCACACGGCCCTCCTCAGGCGCATTCCTTCACCCATCTTAATAAAACCCCAATTTTGAGTATCATCTCTAAATAGATAGAGGGTTTAGGTATTTTTGATCTTACCCCATCTTACTCCTCCTCTAATCGCCGGAAAAGTGGCCGGAGATGGCCTGGTTTTCACGCCGGAACCGATACTCGCACGCTTCTCCCTCTTTCTTTCTTCGTTGGCCGCCGTTGGTGGTTGCTGCTGCTCGCGGAGTGGGCAACTCGCCACAGGTGGCGTGCCGTCGCCGCTGCTCTCCCCTCTCTCTTTCTCTCTCTTTCTCGCCTCTTCCTCTGCTCCTCTCTTCTCACCTCTCTGTTCTTTCTTTTCCTTCCTGTTACGTTTCTAGCCCAGCCCCTTTCCCTTTTTGTTTCTTTTTTTTTAAAAAAGGAAATCTGATGAGTCATCCTACTCTTATTTCCCTTCTCACACATATCCCCCTAGCCTCTTATTCAATAGCCACGCCACCCTTCACTTTCCATCTATCTTTTTTTTTTAATAAATAAAATACCCACTCTAATATAAATATACATAAGTATATTTTAATTTACTATTGTAAAATATACATGTCATTAAAACGATAGCTCAAACACGTTTCTTAAATTAATATAGAACTCGATGCTGTTAAAAGTAATTCCACTAAAATAATTTAATATAATTACGTTAATAAATACAACACAGATTTTTTTTAATAATAGTAATAAAATCAAATATAAGTTTTCATTTAAAACACAAGGGTTTCAGCAATTAATTAAACTAATATTATAATTAATAATTAATAAAGGTGCTCTTAAAACAGAGCTATTACACTCTACCACCCTTATAAAAAGTTTCCTCCTCGAAACTTAAAACAATAAGATTTGAATATAGAAACGCTTATCAAAATCAATAACGAAATATTATAATACTATTTGATTTAGTTTCAGGAAAGCCAAGATCTCAGAACTTCACAATCAAAAGTTCAGCCTCCATTCAGTAACATTTTTGTGTCTCGGCTACCCGATGCCTAGGCTCATCGAGGAGCTAAAATATCAAAATGGTAACCTTGTTGGCATTGAACTTAAGTCATTTCGTTTCAAGAGCTCTCGTTTGAAAACTATAATAGCTATTTTCAAACTAAACCAAACTTTACAAAAGAAAATCCTTCCTTTCAAATCCAACGAACGATAATAAATAATTATAATAATAATATAAATAAGATATAATATTAATCGTGGTAACCTAATATCAATCATAACTGTAGTCCCAATCAAGACTATTACACTCTTCCCCCCTAAAAATGAGTTTTGTCCTCAAAACTCCAATCCACGCTTCCACTGCGCACTCTGATTACTAATTCCTAAGGGTATTATGGGTTCACGTAAGCACATAGTGTCACATATTAGCACATAAGAGACATAAAATTCCACCTAATGCTCAATGAGCAACACATAATACTTAAAAGGCGTAACTACTCTCAACGGCTTGATTCATTTTAATCCTGAACTCATTTTAAACTTACTTAACTCTTACGCTCGGATATGAAGATCTGTGCGTACCTAAAAACAATCCCGCTCTGATACCATTTGTAACAGCCCGGATTTACCGACCAACTTAATTAGAGCTAAACACAGCGGAAAGCTTAATCCGGCCTATTACCATCACACTCATCGTCCTAAAACGACGAGTATGGAACTCTAAAAACCTGAACTTTTTAAAACTTTAACTATAAAACATTAACACTAAATGAAGTTATCTAAATGATCTGAATGGTATTAATTAAATAATAAAAGTCTACAGAAAATTCGGCAGAGCTCCGTTTGAAATACGAACCGCCTAAAATTTAACTTAGGACTTGCTTCCAAACTATGAACCTGTATATCATTTTAATATATTTCCAGCAACTATTTCCAGCTTCTACTTTACAAATTCCTATTTTAGAACTATTTACAACATAACTAATAACTACGTTGTTACAAAACCGATCGTCCTCGCCTCAATACATATAAAGATAATTGCAATAAGAATTCCTGCTCCAAGCTTCCACAACTTCATTGCATCCACCTGTAACTAATTAGGGGCTGCCACCCACCCAAGTGACAGGCCACAGAATTGACAAAACAAAACATTTGACTCACATCAGCAACGCGATGAGTACTAAACCCGTAAATTAAGTAATACATGCTTTGGTGGCTTTTGTTTAATACACTCATCACATATATTCACAACAATTCACATAGACTCTATATATACTTCAAATCACTTACTCAACAATATACATCAGTATACAACTCTTATTGAAACCGTAGTTCATAAGGAAAGGTAATAGCGATATAATATTTATTTGAAAACTCGGCTTATTTCCAAAACATTTAAGTTTCTTACAAGAAACATTCATTTCCATTTCTTATCTCGGTGTGAACGCGAGTGGAGAGGGGTACAACGTACCGGCTGTCTCCAAACTGTTGAGGGTCGTCACCCCACCTTTTATGTTCTGCTTGCAAGACTTAACTGGACATGTCCTTCAACGTCAGGATTTCGCCCCTCCTGATTGGGTAACAGCTAGGGAATACCCGCCCTAACCCGGGTGCATGTTCACAACCTCATTTCACCATTCTTATTTATATTATAAATATTCAACATAGTATGTGGCGACTCATTCACCTTATTTCACATATCACATATCACATTTCACCTTGTAACACATTCTCATAAATATCACACTTTAATATTCGTAAATCAAGTGATATATAAAGTAATTGATTTGGAAATCATTTCAAATAATTATAAAGATATTATCAGCATGACTGATATCCCACAAGACCTCTATGGCTAATTCCTTTTCCAATAACATCTCCAATCGAATCACTTCACCGACCTCAACATAGTCATTTACTAATCAGTCGTAAACTCAACCTCCATAATTTACCTTAATAACCTCAACTCCTCTCATTATAAACTCCCTACTAGTGTATACCTCAATAATGGAACAGATCGATACTCATTCTATATTAGAGTCACTCGGATAAGCTAGCCCTAAATGTCTTCCTTTTATTAGATTCTTTTGTGAATCTCCCAAATCAACAACAATTGAACATAACAACTAATTCTCCAATCACAACTAGGACATTTACGTAGCTTGACTAATCGCTAAGAAGGTTTTGCTAATCTTAATACATGGACTTGATAAGATCTAGGGCGATTCAGTTTAGTATCTTACATCTGAGTTTGTATAACCTTTATAAACCATAGTTATGGCTTTATCATTTCCTCGTTATTAACAACAACAATTAGTTTTAGCTATATACTAGTTATGCTGTTAACTTCACTTTCATATTTTAGACTTGCTAATTAATACATACACCACCTCGTTATACATATGTTCTTATTTAGAATTCTGATTTAGAACCTCTTCGACTCTTAGTCTACTTTCAAAATCAACCCTAACCAGTTCATAGACTCGTGAAGAAGATTTTAATATTGATTATAACTCTCTAGTTAATCTGGATTATAGTAATATCATTTAGGGGTCTCTCATTGTATTAAAGAAACTAATTCGCCTTTCGGTTTTCTAGTTTAACTAACACTTTATTCATCTTTCTTCTTAAGTTAAAACCAAACTTTAGCGACCATTGTATTATAAGTTGAATAAATATCACATATACTTAAGTGACTAAAATCTCATATACTTAATTTCCCATTCTTAAATATAGTTCCTTCACTAGTTTATTAATAACCTTACACATATTTTACATTCCTCAGTGATCCACTTAAACTAACTAATTCATTTCTTCGTAATAGAACCAATTAACTCAATCCTATAAACAACTCAAATTATATCACCAACCATCAATGACTAAATTAATCTAGTGCATTTTGTAATTCTAGTTATTTATCATTCTTAATCAACCCATTGATTATTAGACTTTCTAAATTTTGATATGTTGTCATATTACCCGCCTTTATATCTTAATTAGACTTGCTTATGCAATCAACGGTTCTTAACAATCTTATTCACTGGTTGCGTGCTTACTTCCTAAAACCTTGTAAACTTGTTTGAACTTTTAATGTCCTTATTAATGACTTCGAAGGTGAACTCATTCTACCAAGAGAACAACCTAACAACCCAAAGTCCCTTCATACTCATAACTTTCCTCTTATTGTGATTGTTTCAACTCCCTTCTGACATTCAACCCACATAATCTAAACCATACTATCCCATTCCCAACTCAAGACAACTTCAAGGGTGCAGTATGCTACAAAATTCCCAAAATTCCGACTAACAGTAATGTCGTATCTAAGCATCAAGAATCTCACACTATAACTTATTCACCATCAATTCCCATAGACCTAGAATTAACAATCAATTTCGAATTCTGAATACAATATGAATTTCACAATCAGATAACACATAGTTCACAGATAGTCCAAGCAATTGAACAAGAGAAAATTATGTAGACTCAACTAAGTAAATCGGGAATTAGGAATTACATATAAAAGTGTTTAGTACCTCAATTAAGGTTTCTAGGTAAACATAGATGGCGGTGGTGTGGTGGTTGGCCAGTGGTGGTGGTCGTCGGTCACTCACACGGCCCTCCTCAGGCGCATTCCTTCACCCATCTTAATAAAACCCCAATTTTGAGTATCATCTCTAAATAGATAGAGGGTTTAGGTATTTTTGATCTTACCCCATCTTACTCCTCCTCTAATCGCCGGAAAAGTGGCCGGAGATGGCCTGGGTTTCACGCCGGAACCGATACTCGCACGCTTCTCCCTCTTTCTTTCTTCGTTGGCCGCCGTTGGTGGTTGCTGCTTCTCGCGGAGTGGGCAACTCGCCACAGGTGGCGTGCCGTCGCCGCTGCTCTCCCCTCTCTCTTTCTCTCTCTTTCTCGCCTCTTCCTCTGCTCCTCTCTTCTCACCTCTCTGTTCTTTCTTTTCCTTCCTGTTACGTTTCTAGCCCAGCCCCTTTCCCTTTTTGTTTCTTTTTTTTTTAAAAGGAAATCTGATGAGTCATCCTACTCTTATTTCCCTTCTCACACATATCCCCCTAGCCTCTTATTCAATAGCCACGCCACCCTTCACTTTCCATCTATCTTTTTTTTAATAAATAAAATACCCACTCTAATATAAATATACATAAGTATATTTTAATTTACTATTGTAAAATATACATGTCATTAAAACGATAGCTCAAACACGTTTCTTAAATTAATATAGAACTCGATGCTGTTAAAAGTAATTCCACTAAAATAATTTAATATAATTACGTTAATAAATACAACACAGCTTTTTTTAATAATAATAATAAAATCAAATATAAGTTTTCATTTAAAACACAAGGGTTTCAGCAATTAATTAAACTAATATTATAATTAATAATTAATAAAGGTGCTCTTAAAACAGAGCTATTACAATACCTAAATACTAAAGTTTATTATATTGCCATTTAGGACCTTCTCATACTCGAATGTCTATTTACAATGCCCTAGAGTATCTCAACGCTCATTGACGACCTCCGGGATCTTCTTTCGAAATTCCACTTTACCTCCATTTGCCACGTCTTCCGCGAACCCAATAAAGTTGCAAATTATTTTTCTAAACAAGGATATCACTTGACCACAAATATAATATGCATATGATGCTCTTAAAGATAATTTATTATATTTACTTTCTTATTTAGATGGTTTAGGGTTCACCCTTGAGACAAGGGTAATATTTATTCTTCAGATGTGCCAATGCATTACTTTCATTACTACTACACAACACGGATACTGAGTTAGGCACTCCAAAAATTGATTTAGGCATGAAAAATTGTGCTCTCACAAAAGAGTGCTAAATCATTCAAGTGTCTCTCACTTTCCGACACAAATTGATATAGGCACTCCTATGCCTGAGTAATGCATTAAAAATTGTGCTCTGACAAAAGAAATGCTTAAATTAAGCTCTTTGTGAAGAAGCTAAAGGAAGAAGCAGACGAGAACACAGGCAAATGAAGAGAAGAAGGGCGAACACCGTATGCAATTAGCTATAGACGATATCTAATTTTTATATTTTGGAGGTCAAAAAATTACAACTTAGCTAATCCTGTGAACGTTAGCTGAGTCGTTCTTCAAAATTCTGAGCATTGCATATAACTATCATACAAGGGCTCTTCGTGAGAATAGCCTACAGTTTAAAACTGTAACAATGCAAAATTGACTTACATCCTTAAAAGAGCATTGCAAAAGCTCAAAAGGTGGCAATGAAGTCCAATCTCAAGCACTGGCAACCATCTGCTCTTGATCTGAATGTAAGCTTCCATATCCAGGTGCTCCCCCATCTGACACGCCACCCTCGGGTTCTGATGTTCCCTCAGACTTTGCTGACAAACCATACAACCGTCTTCTGAATTCTCGTCGAGCAGTTTTCTCATCTAGTTTCATTTGCTCAAAACTTCGCCCAAGCTTTGCTTCATCCTCTGGTGTGAAGAAGGATACCTCCTTATTCCCAAGCTCATTGTACATCTTCTCAACTTTTAGCTTTCCAGAGAAGGCCCATCTCTGTGTCCATTTTATGATATGGTGTCTTCAATAGGTACTCGTCAATTCCGCCGGCCTTGTCAATGCAACGCAAGGCATGAGCCGTCACATGGACACGAATGTGGCGATCCAGAATGTAACTGAAGAGTCTTTTCTCTTGTACATTAGGCTTCCAAGTCCTCCGATTCCTGATAGTCCCAAAACACAAGATTATTTATGACTTTGCTGTTAGATGGGGGTTCGCACAAGATGAACCACGGAAGAAGTCCTGTAAGCTAAGATTTTGAGCAAGTGTTGAAACATGACGATTAGGAGTTATGATGCGTTTAAAATATAAACATAGACATGAATGAACACTGAGAACTTGAGAAGTTGGGGAAAAAAATTATCTCCGGCTAGATCCTACATTATTGGATGATACGACAGACAAAATAAAGCAAGGTACAAAGTTATCAAGTTGTATCTCAAGTGAGCCATTTTTCTTTTTTTACTTAAGGTAGTAGGTAGCATATGTAAATCATCTTAATACTGTACAATTAAGAAAGTTTTAAGGTGGTGTCAAAAAAAAAAAAATTAAGCTTCCGACTTCCGAACCTAGTAAACAGCAACTGGAATGTGGAGAAGTTTATGGTCTATTAGTGTCCTATAGTTCCTTAACCTCGGGTAAAATACCTATATAGTACCTTTCCATTCAGCAAACATCATTCACAGTCAAGGGACATTAAAAGCACTAGTATCTTAAGAAATCCATCACAATTCTCTAAAAGTTTAGTGTTCGCCTGCTCGGACTTCAGATAACAATAATAAAAAGCATGACAGCCTAACCCTGCTCTAAAAATAAAGATTGGCACAATCAAAGTTCAACAAAAATTTCTGGTCATTTATATCACCCAACAACTGCTTGCAGTGGCGGATCTAGGATTTTCAAGACGGTGGTTCACCACCAATTATTGATTATACATATAAAAAATAATTTTTTTCCCGAAAGTTCTCTGTGATGAATTAAATTCCAAAAGTAAAATAATAATAATAATTCATATAAAATCTGAAAAATCAACTAAGAATTAAACTAAATCAAGCAAACACATCAAAAACTTCAACAAACATTGATAACCACAATCTGAAATCCAAATAAAACATGAGAAATATGAGATTAAACATGAATTAAACTATCCAAAATAGATAGAGTACGTAAACTGAGTCGTTCAGTCGGCACACTCACCTAAAAAAATGCTAAAATATTACTATAAATTACAACATAGTCCTTACGTGAGAGTTCGACGGGAATAATTTCAATCAAAATATGCAAAAGACTTAAAACTAGTAAGAATATACTAATTAAAATCCTCGACAAAGACAACGCGTGTACAAAAAATTAAAACTCAAATTGACCCAGAGTACTAATTAACTAATTAGGCCTTGTTCTTTTGGCCTGCATAAAATTGAACTGAACTAAAATTAATTGAACTGAATTGCATCTAACTGCAACTTTGCAGACAAAAAAAAAGAAGAATCTTATTCACTCATCATTTTTAAATGAGATCTTTTCTCAAGCAATCCATGTATAGAGACCCCAAAGAACACACCATAAACATAATAAAAAGACACTAATTTAAAACATCTCAACATATACAAAAAAAAGAAAGCAATTCAATGATTCACAACCCTCTTGGCTATCCCTGCTGCAGGTGGCGGTCACTATTACAATTACCAATTCACACACCAACTCACACACTAACTCACCCCAACTCTCAAACACTCTCTCTCAAGTCTCACCCCATTACAATTACCAGTTCACCGTACCGCCAGGCGCCGGTGCTCACCATTACAATCTCATAAGTCATAACTAACCTTAAAAATGCAAAGTCCACTACTATTGAGTCATGTCTGCAAATTTTCAGTTCTGTTTCTCCCACCAACTCTCAATACTAGCTTTCTTCACCATTTTCATTTTCTGGATCTAGAGAATTTCTTCCCATCTTCATTTACATCTTTGGCTGCTGCTACTTTCATTGAAAATTTTGGAATTTTTTTTAAAAGGTTGGTGGTGCACGTGCACCACCTTGGTGTACAGTGGCTCCGCCACTGACTGCTTGCTCATAGAGCAGGGTTCAATTCAGTTCAACTTCATTAATTTCAGTTCAGTTCGGTTTAGTTGAACTCCTTTCGTCTCAGAATTTCAGTTGATTTCAATTCGGTCCAGTCCAAAAAACAGACCCGTAGTCTACATATATGCATTCAACAATAGTAGCTCATAAAGGGTAGCATAGCACGTGCTAATGAGAGTAATATAGGAACTAGAGTAAAGTTCGAAAAACGTACTTATTTCCTCCATCTTCACTAACTTGGTTGCCAAACTGAATATGACGACCAGCAAAAAGTCCTCGCTTAGCACGCCCCATGACTACCTTATTATTAGGTGTGTACTTCTTCAATGCCTCTTTCACACCCCTTGTAATGTTATCTTCTCCAACTTTCTTGAGTATCTTACTCATTGTTTCCATTGACCTGAATGCTGTAGAAGTGCATTTCTGGCATAGTGATTTGACATAAAATGTGAGTAGAAAATGTCTAATTATTGCAAGTAATCCGTTACGGAGGGAGTATAATTTTTTAGTGTTTCTACACAAATTTTTGTCCTAATTTAGGCTATAAAAATTAACTCTACCTTACAAATAAGGTGAATTGGTCTGAGTTAATTAAATTTTGACTAGGTCTTGTCTTAATCTTTCTAGTTTGGTGTGTTCTCCATTATTGACTGAATTTTGACCATATTTTGACGTTAATTTATAAGAAGAATTTACAAAGAGTTTAACGTGGTTCACTAGCAATGTGCTAGCTACGTCCACCAGACCAGAGGGATAGTAGTTTTATTTATGAGATAATACAGAATACAGATTACTATTAGGTAACACTAAGATTAGCTGAATAATGAATATGGCTAAAGGTTTAACCTAAGAGTTTATATAAGCACCCTTAGAGTTAACCTAAATAGAATGGACCTAAAACCAAAGTAAAATATAAGGTTTAACAAGCACCCTTAGCGAGAATCCCATGCTTGGTTTTTCGAACCAACAGATAATTCGAGGCATATATACCAAGCCTTTCTTTGAGGATCATACTTAGTTTTAAACGGTTGCATATATAGCTTGTTCTCTAGGAGGAAGAGTTGCAATTTCCCATGTATTGTTGCTTTGAAGAGCATCCAATCACTCACCCATTATTGCTTCAAGCAAATGACTACCCAGAATAGCTTCTTTGAAGTGCTTAGGCTCGGAAAAAACTTGAAGTACCCACCGGATAGACTACCCAATACTAATGGCGAGCATGATAAGCAGTGATAGAGGAATCCCCGCTTAATAAATAATTTTGAATGTTAACCTACCCACTAGGTTGGATGTTTTTATGGTTGATTTCTTGAAAAAAGGCTACCGTAAAGAATTAATAATAGCCAAGAATTTGTCCATGTCAACATATGATATTTATGGCTAATTATTAAAGACATATTTATACGCAACAACATATGTCACTTTATAGTATAATATAGTTCATAATATACGAAAATTATGCTTCGAATTGCATTAGTCGTTGTCAGTTTTTTTGACAATACCATAATATGTTTTGGTCATAGCCATAATTTAGACATATACAGTGAAATTGGTAATGGCTATGACCACAACTTGATTTGGATATCACCCAATTTCACTATCCAAATTACGGCTATGACCAAAACATGTTATGGTACTATCCAAAAACTAAAAATGACGTTAGCAAATTAAAAAAAGAAAGTTAAGTAAATGCCAAAATAATCATTGCTGACTTGGCCAAACATGTGGTTCACATTAATCAACTACCGTGGCCTTTTTCTAAGAAGTCTATAGTAAAATTTTCACACTAGGTTGGGTGTAGCAATGTCCCAATAAGAATACGCCCTCTGTGAAAAGGAATAATAAATTTGATTGTTTTTTAATGTGAGGAGTAAATATATATATCCAATAGATTTTCCTACTGACCATCACCGCAAGTGTTAATGGATACGTGCAATAATATTTTTATGAGCCAATATCATATCAATAACTCATAAACAACTGCAGGACTTAGCTTGGGATCGATAATTTTGATTCCTGTTGGGTGGTGGTTATATTTAGATGCCAAAAGAAGACAAGCTATCAAACAACGAGCAAAGCACTTTGAGAAGAATGGCGGTATGTTGCTACAACAACAAATGTCATCTGATGAAAGCGTTGTAGATCGAATCAAAATCTTCACTATCAACGAGCTAGAGAAAGCCACTGACCATTTTAATGACGATAGAATACTTGGACAAGGAGGCCACGGAACTGTCTATAAGGGAATGCTTGGGGAAGGAAAAATTGTTGCTGTGAAAAAGTCTAATAAATTGGAGGAAAGCCAACAGGCGGAGTTCATTAATGAAGTTATCATCTTATCACAAACTAATCACAGGAACATTTTGAAACTATTGGGATGTTGTTTGGAAACGGAAGTCCCATTACTAGTTTACGAGTTTATCCCCAACGGAACACTTTTCCATCATATTCACAATCCTAGTGAAGAGTTTCAAATCACTTGGAAAATGAGATTACAAATCGCTTCTGATTCAGCTGGAGCACTTACTTATCTGCATTCTTCGTCTTCTACACTTATCTTTCACAGGGACATCAAATCTTCAAATATACTTTTAGATGACAAGTATAGGGCAAAATTATCAGATTTTGGGACTTCAAGAGCTATGGAAATCGATCAAACTCGTGTTGTTACTCGTGTCATGGGTACATTTGGTTATATGGATCCAGAGTACTTCCACTCACACCAATTTACTGACAAGAGTGATGTTTATAGTTTTGGTGTGGTCCTTGTTGAGCTTTTAACAGGACAGAAGGCTGTACGTGCTGCATCAGAACAAGATAGAAGTTTGGCATCATGGTTTCTTTCTCATCTGGAAAACTCTTGTTTGTTTGATATCATAGATTCTCAAGTTCTACAAGAGGGTTCGAAGGAAGAGTTTCTGACTATTGCTAATCTTGCCAGACGATGTCTTAACTTGGATGGAAAGAATCGACCCACCATGAAAGAAGTGCTACTAGAAATAGAGGTGGCCTTGTCACTTCATATAGTTAAGACAAAGGATCTAACAAACAAGCCAAACTGCGCAAAATCAGAGCAAGTGTTCGCAGGAACAACAACAGGTACAGAGTATGGTAGCACATTTTATTTGGAAAATAACGCTTCAAGTTCTGCTGAAGCCTCTCTACTATTTAGTGCTAGATAATTTAGATGACATTTAACATGTTGTAATATATGTCCAAGATTAAATTCTAAGTGTGTCCGCTAAGCAATTATTAAGGTAATAATTAGTGGCAGAAATTAAGCGTGGAATCGAGTTAGTCAGTATGAGTTAATTAGTTTATGTATGTGTCACCTAAGGCGTACCTACATATCCCTGAGTGTGACACATGATCTTCTCTCTCTTCCACAAGATGTGGTTTTCTTTTGCTTGAGATGTAATACTATAGACTAGAAAATGTTCTTAGACAATCTCCGTAATTACTATAAGTAACTAATTAATCTCCTAAAATAAAGTAGCATCTTAGGACTACTTAGAAGTTAGAGTATTTAGTCAATCTATGGGGAGTAAATCGTGGGCCATGATTGAATTGGAGAATCGGAACCAAGACGAAGATGACCGCATAAGTAAGGAAGAACTTAGATCATATGTTCAAGTTTGAATTAGCCCCACTCGATCGTATTTCTTCGGGAAAATCCGTTGTCATACTCGATTAATCGCTTTTTTGTTGTTCAAAAAGTATGGTTTCATTTTTGTAATTTTCTAACTGTTCTAAAGTTTTATAAGTTGAATCAATCAGATTCATTTTTGTCCCGACATGTTTATGCTTATGCAATAAGGGTTGCATTCATTGAGTATTCAACTTTGTTAGATTCCCCTTGGGAAGGGAGCTAGATTCTTCTAGATTATCAATTTTTTTTGGAACAAAACCCCAACCCTAATTGAGTCCATCATATTCAAATTTGTGATAGAGGTTTTGTGAAATCTTCTAAGATGTCAATGGATACAAGAATTGGAGTTGGTTAAACGTATTTACCAAATAACCTAATCTTTTTTTTGTAAGATCCACTTGGCTTAGTATTACTTATTTGAAAAACAAGTGCAAAGTCGTTTCTACACTTTACAACAGATTATCGATTAATATGCTAATATGATTGGGCCTACAAGTAGAATAATAAATCTTTTATGGTCACAATTTATAACACTGATTAAAAGAGAATTAAATCCCCAAATTTGGCATACAGTTGTCGGTCATCTAGTAGGATTAGGGCTTCTCTGAGTTAAGCTAATCAAAGGAGAACTATAGGGTTTCCTACTTTGAGGTGGATTATAAGTGATTATTCCTTCCTATATATATGGATATATCGATGAAGGAAAAATCACAAGGGTAAGTTAAGGGTAAGTTTTAGGAAAAAATGGTGCGAACAACACTAACTATTGTGCTCTCGGTGTTTGTGACTTCTTTGGTCGAGTCTTTTGTGGAACAACCAAAGTTATTCTTCGCACCGTACACGAATAATAAATGACGATTTTGTGTTGCCGAAAAAAGAAATATAATAAAGATTAATTATAAAGTTGAAATAAATGACCTCCATAAAGTAAGTTAACAACAAACAGATCAACTTGGAACTATCAACCACATAGAATACCCACTAGCCCGGTACTAATAAAAAGCGTAATAAGTAGTATAATGGAATCCAACTCAACGCGATTAATAAGTAGATGATTCACCATGCCCTCCCCAACCAAGGTAAATATGGTGGTAAGTCTAATATGGTGCGAAGTCGATGAAATAATACCACTTGTTATTCATAACTAACACCCTTTTTAACACACTTACTTAATGGCCTTCTTTAAGTAAATGCTATACCCTACTTAATAAGTTCTACACCCAACTACGGTAATAACTAACCTTTCATTTTCCACATTCATAACTTCCATGTTCCAACTTGATTCTTACTCCAAAATCAAGTAGGAGCAATTATCCAAAAAAAATAAAAAATGGACACCATTTAATGTGGTACACATAGTTTGTTGGGGAAGTCGACGGAAGACCCCCACAAGAACTCTAAGTCAACTTTATGTGATTGCACTAGACACCTTTTCCAAATTGGTTGGTTGTTGATATTCAAGAATCACAAACAACTTTCTTCAATTTTCATGGATTACTATTTATTTGTAAGTTTACTTGTATCATATAGATTTACAATGGTTATATCTATATACTTCCTCCGTTTATATAAGTGAAATACTTCATGTTTTCACGTTTACAAATACATTATTTCAAACATTAATATATATAATTATCAATAACTAAAAATTATAAAAAATCGATATTAAAAAAAGGGATTTTTTGACAATTACCACCTTTTCCTTACAACTTTTTAAAAGTTATCACTTTGTTTTTATTTATTTTAAATTACCACCAAAACGTTACTATTTTCTTAAAATTTCCCACATGTTAAAGAAAATCCCGAATTGCACCGTTTTGTGGGCCCCACATATGAACTGATTCATTTTCTTTCCTCCAACCCCTTTCATTAGTCTGTTTAACCATTTATCAATCTTAAGAAAATCTTTAATGAAATGGACTCTTACCACGAATCAAGCAACATAAACTAATTAAACAATAATTAAAGCAATAACAAGAATTTATAAGTCTTAAACAACAAATACAATCCCAATTAAAAAAAAACCCAAATCTCACTCAATTGCAAACCCTAATTCCAAGCAATTGACTAATTGGCATGAGAATATGAATTAATCGTAGATTACTTGTTAGAAATGTCGAATTACGTACAAAATTCAAGCATCAATTATGTCATATCAATGTTAATTTTAAATTCCTTCCATAATTAAATACAAACCCTAGAATTCATAATTGAAAAAAAAAACTAATTTCTAACTTAGACATGGCGAGTTACCTGAGTTTGATGACTAAAGTTGAAATGGATGTAATTTACTTGGAAATTTCTCCAAAATTGCTTATAATTTGCCCTTTAATTGAAGAAGAATGTTTCGTTCTTCACTAAAATTGTGAAGAAGACCATCAATTCATATGTGGGACCCAAAAAACGGAGTAATTTTGGATTTTCCGTTAATACGTGGGAATTTTAAGAAAATAGTAACGTTTTGGTGGTCTTTTAAAAAAAATCAAAGGTGGTAACTTTTAAAAAGTTGTAAAGAAAAGGTGGTAATTGTCACAAAATCCTAAAAAAAATCAAATTGAGACGAATCTAACAAAATCCTACATAACTATGTTTTTTCTAAAATGTAAATTACCAAAGCTAACTAAAGTCTTAACTGTGAACAGTAAATACTACTCCCTCCGTTCCCTTTTGTTGTTCTCATTTTCCGTTTTAGGCCGTTTCTAAAAGTTGTTCTCATATTGAATCTTTTCCATTTTAAGAACATTTATTTATCCATCTTACCCTTTAACAACCAAATATTTACAACACTTTTTACTTTTTGTCTTACACATGGGCCCCCTTTAGAATAATTTCTTTCTCAATCACTCACTTTTCTTTCTCTCTTTCTTACTTTTTCAAAAGCAAAAAGTACCAAAGTACACTATATACAATATAAAATTCAAAAGATTCTCATCCACATTAATTTGCATTGGTTTTCCCCCATATTCCATATGGGATCATCAAAAGGGAACGGATGGAGTATGAAATGTGTCATTTATCTAGAAACGGAGTAAGTATTATTTTTTTGGTATAAATGAGCTATAAGGGCGGTACATATTACAAATGGGGGAGGGGATTCGAACCCGTGACCTATTATACACATGCCCTTAATCTTAACCACTAGCTAAGACCTATTCAATACTTAACCAGCATTTCGCATTGTCATCCTTCTTGAAAATTGCAATTCCCTATGGGTTTTTTCACTCATCACATGGGTAATTCAAGCTGTATGCTTCTAAGTATTGTAATACTTTCTGTATTAACGCCATTCATCTTAGCAGATGAAGTGGTATCACGGCAAGTTCTCCATTCAAACTGTTCAGATAAGTGTGGAAACATTAGCATTCCATATCCATTTGGCATTGAAGATGGCTGTTACTTCATAGATTATACCGATGGATTTCCTTACAAATACAAAATCTCGTGTAACCAAAGTGAAACTCCTCCAAAACCGATATTTGGTACAAATCTTGAGGTGTTGAAAGTTTCACTAGATGGGGAAATAAGCATCAACAATTATATATCTTATGATTGTTACTATCAATCAGGCAAGCCCTCTGACAGATTCTCCAGCTGGATAAACCTGGTGAGGTTTACTCTTTCTAGCACGAAAAACGTGTTAGTTGGAATTGGCTGCGACACCGATGTCTGGTTTTCGGGGTTTCGACGAGGAAGACCATATAACACAGGTTGCATGACTCAATGCAGCGACCTAAATGATGTTGTTGATGGTGCTTGCAATGGGATTGGTTGTTGTGAAACCGAGCTTCCTGATGGAATTTCCAACATTACATCCAAAGTTCAAAGTTTTTCCAATCATACTGAGGTGCCATTTAATCCATGTAGTTCTGCATTTCCTGTTGCAAAAGAAGCATTCAAATTTTTGCAAAGGAATTTGACGCAGGACTTGAACTTTTACCTTGATAACAACATGAAGCTTCCAGTAATCTTCAATTGGACAGTTGGAAGAAACAGTTGCTCAGTGGCTAAAGCAGAAGGGAATTACATGTGTGGAGAAAACACAATGTGTTATGATTCAGAACATGAACTTGGATATCGTTGCAACTGCAGGGATGGTTATTTGGGGAACCCTTACCTTTCTCAAGGCTGCACAGGTAATATTCTGATTTCATTTTCTTTGTTAATCTATCTCTGTAGATTATATACTCCTTCATTGGCTCCATTGCACAGCTAATTCGTTGCTTTAATTTATTTTTGGTAAAGTTTTTGGCTTTTACATTTGCTTAGTCCACCATTTAAGGGTCTGTTTCGTTCTCCAATCTTATTTTCAGTTCAAGTTCATTCAGTTTATTTTAGTTTAGTTTAGCTCCATTCAATTCAATTCAATTCAGTGTAGTTCAAATCTGTTTTTTATTTAATAATTTTGGTTAATATTAGGGAAATGATATTCATTGCTTTAGGGCTATGTTTAAGGTGTCTAAATATCATTTTGCTAATTGTATTAAACTGAACGTATTTTTTTGCTAATTTGTAGTTACTCTGTTTCTAAAAGACCTCCCAATTTTGACCAATTTATTTCTCACAAAAAGACTCTAAATAGGAAGAACATGAAAAGTAAAAGGAATAGTTAATAGTTATCAACTGCTGAATGGTGTATATTCATTGAATATTTCCTCAGATGTTGACGAGTGCAAAAATGAAAATGAATGTGAGAAAGCAGAGTATTGTATCAACAATAATGGAAGCTATCACTGTCACTGTCCAAAGGGCTACCACGGGAACGGGACCCATTCTGATCGTTGCATTTCTTCTAGAAAAGCTTGTCTCACACCGGTTTTGATCACCGCAGGTAATACTACTTTACGAATGGCCCCGCATTTTTCTTGTCATTTTACAAAGGGAGGTAAACTTTAATATGCGTTCTCAATATTACTACCTCTGTTCCATATGTATTGCAACATAGGGAGTTTTACGCCTCCCAACACACTACTTTAAACGCTAATATCTCTAATTTTATTTAAGTAAAAATTATAAAAAGTTGATATTAATTAAGCATATATCGAGACGAATCTAACAAGATCCCACGTGACTATATTTATCCTTATGTATAAATCACAAAAGAAGGTCAAAAGAGAGTGTATAAATAGTGCAAAATGTCAAAGGTTGCAATACATTAGGAACGGAGGTAGTATTACCTAAAATTAACTGTCTTTAAGTATTAGATAGGGAGAGACACACGAAAAAGAAAAAATATTCTTGCTGATTCACTAATTAGATAATTAATTGCTTCTCTAATAAAATATATATGTGTTCGTATGCATCGTATGCATTTGAGACTAGTTAGGTATCGCTGACACCTGATTGTGATCTTAATTAACTATCTAAAAGCAACACCAAGATTCGAAATGACCCGATCGGACTCCTGACTCGAATAAAACATATTTCAAAGACACAAGATTCAAAATAGATCTGATTCGAGATCGATGTTATCTAAAATTGACCCAAATTTTGAATGATCCAAAATTCTAAATTTTAATTTATATTAATATTATTTCAATATTCTTTTTACTATTTTATTATTTACATTCAACACAAGATCTTTTGCCCCTTGAAGAGTAAGAATAATTGAACTATTGATTAGTGAAAATTATTATTAAAAAGAAGTTATGTGACATAAAGTACCATTGAGGAAAACTAATAACCTTTACATAATACTCCCCCGTCCCAGCAGTGGCGAAGCCAGAATTTCAATTTGAGAGGGGCCGAAAATAAATAAGCTAGTTTTTATGTTTTGTAAGAAATGAAGAAGCGGAGAGTTAAAAATAAAGGAGGAAAAATGTCTGTCATGGGGATTGAACCCTTGGTATAGAGTTGTCACTTGTTATTGAAATTCCAAAAAAACCAACGAAGCTATAAATCTGTAAGTAAATTTAGTGCAAAACAATTTTTAACTTGGACCAAGGGGGAGGCTGGCGGCCTCCCCCCCTGTCTCCGCCCCTGAGTCCCACAATGTTCTTCCCACTTCATTATTTTATACCTCACATATATTCAAGAAGTGGGAAGAACATTGTGGGACGGAGGGAATACCATTTGTCTATTTATTAATACCAATATAAAATATGTTGTTATTTTGCACAAATATCAAGAAAGGTTAATGTATATAGTTCTAGAGAGAAAAAAAATAAAATAAAAAGTTCAGATATATGCCTAAAAAAAGTGTTACACCTATATTATAATTGTCATATATGATGAAAAGTGTTGCATTTAAATTAGGCGGTCATACCAGCGAAATTGTGGCTCACAAATAGGGGGTTTGAGTCTCACACTTAAATTTCAAATATTTTATCTTTGATTTTGGTCTTCGAGTCTCATATTTTGATGTTAACGTAACAAATGTTGGGATTCTGGTCTCAAATTTTGGACCAAGATTCACATTTTTTGAGCTTTGCGTTTCATGTTATGATCTTTTAGATATTTTGAAAATGGGGTCTTAAAATCCAATATGTGAAACTAGATGCATAATATAAGAGACTAGAGATCCAATATTTGATACTACGAATCTAATATTGAGATTTCAGATTTCTTTTGGTTCACCGCAAGTAACATTGGTATCTTATACGTTTTCTTGTAGGCTGTGGTGGTGGCATCATAGCTTTGCTTGTGATTGGGTTTCTCTTGCATTGGCAACATGGGGAAAGGCGACTCAAAAAAATGAGAGAAAATTTTTTTCAGCAAAATGGTGGCTTACTTTTACATCAAAAACTCCATGGACGAGATGACGATATCCTAAAAATTTATACCATAAAAGATCTTGAAAATGCTACCAACAGTTATAGCGACACGAATATAATTGGAAGAGGAGGGTTTGGCATTGTTTACAAGGGAACTTTACCGAATCGTAAACTTGTAGCAATAAAGAAATCTATCAAGGTGGATCCAAATCAAGTTGAGCCGTTTGTGAATGAAGTTCTTTTATTGTCAAAAATCAAGAACAAAAATGTGGTCAAGTTACTAGGGTGTTGTCTAGAGGATGAAGTACCATTATTGGTATATGAATTCATCAGCAATGGAACATTGTATGACCACTTGCATGAAGGAGTAAGGGCATCCATTTTCACATGGCATATGCGTTTAAAAATAGCATTAGAAGTTGCTGATGTGCTATCATATCTACACAACGCAATTTCACCAAGGATCATCCACAGAGATATGAAGTCGATGAACATACTCTTAGATGAAAGTTACACTGCTAAAGTAACAGACTTTGGAGCTTCAAGGTTGCTCCCTATGGACCAAGGGCAATTAGCCACAATGGTGCTAGGAACATGGGGGTACTTGGATCCAGAATACTTGCAAACGAGTGACCTAACGGAAAAAAGTGATGTTTACAGCTTCGGTGTTGTCCTGGTAGAACTCTTAACTAGGAAAAAGGCGGTTTCTAATGCAAGGCCTGAAACTGAGAAATGCCTCGCTATGCACTTCCTTCTTACGATGAAAGAAGGCCGCTTGTTGGACATTCTTGACAAGAACATTGTGAATGAGGACACAATTCAACAAATACAACAAGTGGCTAATCTAGCCAAAGGGTGCTTGATGCTAAAAGGAGAAGATAGGCCTACCATGAAGGAAGTATGTATTGAACTAGAGACAATTAAAAGAAGGGGGTCACATCCCTTGAATGACAATGGTGCATCAATTCAAGAAGATTGTCAATTGTTGCTTGGTGGAAATTCAAGATCAGGCACAGGTGGTTGTAGCAATGGCATTGATTCAGACTTATATGATCCACTTTCACCTTTAGGAAGTGGCAGGTGATTATGTTTTTTCAATAAAAATTACAAAATTAAAGCGTTACGTCTTACAAAGTGATGACAGATTAAAATACAAAGTGTTTTAAGTTTATGCATAATAATTGAGTAAATCAGTAGATTTTATGCTTTCGTACACAAACTATGTAATAATGTTTGCTCTCTTAAGAGTGGAAGTGATTGGATAATAATGTTCTATTTGTATAATATATAATGAGCTCTCTATATGTTGAAGATAATAAAGTACACTAGGTGTATGCTAGTGTATCATAGTTAGTATATGCTATCATCACATACAATAACAACTCTTGTAACAACTTAGTAGAGTTAGTTACATAACAACTACATTGTTAGTTAGTTTGTTAAATGATCTCATCTTAAGAGATTCATAGTATAAAAGCTTCTTGTAAAGCTCTAGCTCATTTCATACAAAATAATGAAAAATAAAGCTCTTGATTCTCTCTCAAACTAACTCGCTTTTTCTCTCTTATTCTCTCTTTTCTTTCTACATAAAATGATGGTTGATCTCATATAAAATAACATGGTATCAGAGCTTCAGGATTTAATCAAGCAAGCACGAATTCTGGTGTGTTTTTGATTCATTTTATCAGTTCATCATTGATCAGTTTGTTCAGTTCTTTCGTTCATCAGTTCATCATCTTATCAGTTCATCATTGATCAATTTGTTCAGTTCTTTTGTTCATCAGTTCATCTCTTGATCAAACTTCAGTTCTTATTCAACTTCTCATCTTAATTCTTTTGTATTTCTACATTGAAAATACAGTTCTTATTCATCTCTGCTCATATTCTGTTCATCTCAAACACATATCTAGTTCAGTTCATCCTTCTAGATCAGTTCAACATTCTATCAACAATTCAAAACCAATTTCAAGCTCAGTTCAAACAGATCTCATTTTTGCTGTTATTTCTCTTCATTTTTCTTCCTGAAAACTCTTTTCATCCATATAATGGCTTCTTCAGAACAGAATTCTACTCAAAATCAGAATCAACCACTCATAAATCCTATTCAAGATCCTACTTCTCCTTTCTTTATTCATCCTTCAGACAATCCAGGTATGAAGCTAGTTTCTAATAAGTTTGATGGAGATGCTTATGGTGATTGGAGAAGATCTATGATCATTATTTTTCAAGCTAAGAACAAGCTAGGGTTCTTAGATGGAACAATTGTTAAACCAGCAAATAATCATGACAGTTTTAAAGCATGGGAGAGATGTAATAGAATGCTTATCTCTTGGATTCTTGGAGTGTTGGATCATAATCTAGCTAAAAGTGTGTTGTATTTTCATACAGCAAAAGAAATTTGGGATAACTTAGAAGAACGTTTTGGTGCAGCATCAGGCACAGTACTATATGCATTAGAGCAGTCTCTCAATGAATTGAAACAAGGAAATGATGATATTTCTACTTTCTATACTAGAATCAAGAGAGTTTGGGATAAATTAGATGATGTAGATCCCTTACCTTCTTGTGTTTGCACTAATTGTAACTGTACCATCACACAAAAACTTCATAAATCACAGCAAGATAGGAGGTTGATACAATTCTTAATGAAGTTGCAAGACAGTTTTGAAGTTGTAAGAGGTAATATTCTACTGCAACAACCTCTTCCTACCATATCTCATGCTTATAGACTACTTATGCAAGAAGAGAAACACAAACAACTCTATAAGGGATATGGAAGTGGAGATACCTCAGTTGATCCTATGGCTTTTGCCTTACAAAGAAGAAGATATCCAGATTCTTTCAATGACAGAAGACAATATGTCACAAGGAAGGTCAATTATTATTGTGATCATTGCAAGATTCCAGGGCACGGTATTCAGAGATGCTTCAAAGTCAATCCACAAAACTATTCTTCCAACTATAACAACAATAATAATCCTAGATTTGACAGAGGAAGAAAAATGGCTGCTGTTTCTCAAAGTGAGACTGAAATGGAGGTTCCACAGCACCCACCCTCAGATTCTACATATTCTGAGGCTACTCTGCCCATCACTCATCAGCAATACATCCAACTCATGGACATGCTAAACAAGCAAGCTTCTCTCTATACTCAGAGCAACAATGATACCTCTCAGCTTATGTAGCAGGTAAATTCTGTTTTCTTACTACTAACAAGAAAACCTGGATAGTTAATAGTGGAGCAACCAATCACATTTGTTGTGATTTAGCTCTTTTTGCTGAATATCATTCCATTAATGGAAATGATCAATAAATAACAATCCCTGATGGCAGCAAAGTTGCAGTTACACACACAGGGACAGTACATATTGATGATCTTCTAATTTTAAAGAATGTATTGTTTGTTCCAAACATACAGTTCAACTTTATTTCTATCCCTCAACTTTGCCTAGATATGAGTTGTACAGCTCTTTTCACTAATGATGAATGCTTCATTCAGAGCAACTCAATGAGTCCACAGCAGCTTGGTAGACGGCAGAATAGTCTCTATTGCTTATCAGATTTCAATAAAGGAGAAACAACTACATCAGCTGCCCTTACTTCCCTTGCTTCAAATGAAAAGAAGATAAAGCTTTGGCATCTTAGGATGGGTCACATGCCTGTCTATAACCTGCATCATCTCAAAGGTTTTTCTACCTATCAATCTTGTTCTCTAGATTGCATTTGTCAAGTATGTTCTATGGTTAGACAACCAAGAGTTTCTTTTCCTCTTAGTACCATCAAAACTCTTGCTCCTTTTGAGTTGATACATATAGACACTTGGGGACCTTACAGAGTTTCAACACATAATAAGTGTTCTTATTTTCTCACTATAGTTGATGATTACACTAGGATGACATGGTTATACCTTATGAAGTGTAAGACTGATGCTATTGAGCTAATACATAATTTCTTTTCTTACTCAGAAACACAGTTTCAAAAACATATTTTGAGTGTTAGAACAGATAATGCTTTGGAATTATGTGAAGGTGCACTGAAATTATTTTTTCTGAAAAAGGGCATTATACATATACATCAGAAATCTTGTAGGGATACACCTCAGCAAAATGGAGTGGTGGAAAGAAAACATAGGCATATTCTAGAAACAGCTAGAGCACTGTATTTTCAATCCAAGATTCCTATTCAATATTGGGGTGAATGTGTCCTTACTGCTGTTCACTAAATCAACAGAATGCCTCTTAATGTTTTACATAATCTCACACCTTATGAAAAACTGTTTGGAGTTGCTCCTGATATTGAACATCTTAGGGTTTTTGGTTGTTTGATCTTTGTCTCTACTTTAGCTCATAACAGATCCAAACTACACCCTAGAGCAACACCTCACACTTTCATAGGTTATTCTTTTGGACAAAAAGGTTATAAATTATTAAATATGGAAACTTTCACTATTGTTGTATCTAGAGATGTGGTCTTTCATGAGCAACACTTTCCATTTCATCTTTCTCAACCTAAACATAATACCTCATTTAAAATCTTTCTCCCAATCTCCACATCAATCATAGATTTTGACTATGCCACAATACCTGATGTTTTTCAGTTTGTTCCTACTGAAACTGAATCTTCAGTTGATAGTACTCACACATCTCCTTCCTATATTACATCTCCTCCTATTACACCACCTTCACCTAACCTTCCTTCTAGTACACACTCTTTCCCTTTACCTGTTTCTTCCTCTATACCTGCTTTCACTACCACTCCACCACCTCAAAACACTTCTCTTCCTTCTACACCTATTAGAAAGTCGACTAGACCTTCTAAAGTTCCTACTTATCTACAAGATAACTACATTTGCTCAAAGAAATGTCTCACTATTTCTGATCATTGGTGCAATCTAGTTAGCTTTGATCAGATTTCTTCCTCAACCAGAGTTTTACTCATTGAAGCTACTGCATTGACTGGACCTCTTACATATCAGCAAGCATCTCTTGATCCTAGATGGATTGAAGCCATGAACAAAGAGCTTTTGGCTCTGGAACAGAATCATACATGGATCTTAGTTGATTTACCCAAAGACAAAAAGGCCATTGGTTGTAAATGGGTCTACAAGATCAAATTAAAAGCTGATGGTTCAGTGGAAAGATTCAAAGCAAGATTGGTAGCTAAGGGATAACCAGAAGTATGGGATTAACTTTGAAGAGACTTTCTCACCTGTAGTTAAGATGACTATAGTAAGGTGTATTCTTGCTATTGCAGCTCATAGACATTGGTCATTGCTTCAATTGGATGTGAACAATGCCTTTTTACATGGGGATTTATTTGAAGAAGTTTACATGACAGCTCTAGAAGGACTTTCTACAACACCTAATAAAGTCTGCAAACTATTGAAATCCTTGTATGGTTTGAAACAGGCAAGTAGACAATGGTTTGCCAAGCTAGTTAGTGCTTTGGTTGCTTTGGGTTTCAGTCAATCAAAAAATGACTACTCTCTATTTACTAAACACTCTTGTGGGAAGATAGCAATTACAGCAGTCTATGTAGATGATATTATTCTTACTGGGGATGATATTGACAGCATACATACTCTCAAAGCACATCTTGATGTAGCTTTTAGCATCAAAGATTTGGGAAAGTTGAGCTATTTTCTTGGCATGGAAATCAACTATATTTCAAGGGGTATCACTCTCACTCAGAGTAAATTCACTAAAGAGCTCTTATCTTCATGCAGTTTTGATACACACAAGCCTGCTGTCACACCTCTTCCTATACATCTTAAGTTGAATGCAGTAGATGGACCTCTTATCTCCAATGCTGAAGAATATAGATGTCTTGTTGGCAAATTAAATTTTCTCACACATTCTAGGCCTGATCTAGCCTATACTGTGCAGCATCTTAGCCAATATATGCAAGATCCTAGACAGCCACATATGGATGCTCTTCAACACACTCTGAGATATGTCTCACACACAGCAGGACAAGGTATCTTGTTGAAGGGTGGTGATCAGTTAACTCTCCAAGCATTTACAGATTCAGACTGGGGATCTTGTATGGATACTAGAAGATCTATTTCAGGTTATATTCTACTCTTGGGGAACTCTCCTGTTAGTTGGAAATCTAAGAAACAAGGTACAGTTTCTAAGAGCTCTTCAGAAGCAGAATATAGAGCTATGTCTACAGCTGCCTTTGAGATTGTTTGGTTGACAAGATTGCTTGAAGAGTTAGGGGTGTCTAAGCTTCATCCTATTACTCTACACTGTGACAACCGAAGTGCAATACATATTGCAAAGAATCCAGTTCACCATGGAAGAACAAAACATATAGTGATTGATGTACATTTTACAAGAGATAAAGTTTTGGAAGGGTTAATACAACTCTCTTATGTACCTACTTCTTCACAACTTGCAGATATTCTCACAAAAGTCATTCCATCACCACAGTTCAATACTCTTCTCAACAAACTAGGAATGTCTCAACCTATGCCTAGTTTGAGGGGGGTGTTGAAGATAATGAAGTACACTAGGTGTATGCTAGTGTATCATAGTTAGTATGTGCTATCATCACATACAATAATAACTCTTGTAACAACTTAGTAGAGTTAGTTACATAACAACTACTTCCTCCGTAACATAATGTTTGCAACAAGTTATTTTGCACGTTCTTTAAGAAAGTGATTTAATGGTATAAACTAGCAAATTAGGCAAAATAATTTTAACACAAGTAAGAATGAGATTATAGATTACTAGTCTTAAAATGGGTTTGACTAATTTGCTTGTTTACACCATTGAATTGCTTCCTTAAAATGCGTGCAAAGTGACTTGTTGCAATCATTTTGTTACGGAGGAAGTACATTGTTAGTTAGTTTGTTAAATGATCTCATCTTAAGAGATTCATAGTATAAAAGCTTCTTGTAAAGCTCTAGCTCATTTCATACAAAATAATGAGAAATAAAGCTCTTGATTCTCTCTCAAACTAACTCTCTCTTTCTCTCTTATTCTCTCTTTTCTTTCTACATAAAATGATGGTTGATCTCACATAAAATAACACTATATGTACTAAATGTATTCACCATTGTCTTTTTTAAAGTTTAAGTATTTTGACACTCAATTCTCCTCGACGTGTAAGGAAAAATATTATCGTGTTGACTTTGGTAAATCCGTCTCTTAATATTTGCTTTTTATGATTGTTACTATTACCTAATCATATATGATGTGGGCGTACTTTGTAAGTATGTATAAATAATCTTTTATTTCGAGATCTCGCGTCATCAAGAGATGATATTTGACTAAATTATCATATTGTTGCCTTCGGCTTTGTGGGTATGTCGTTTGCAACTTTCACAAGACCTTCCTCATCCTCTAGGGCAGTCCTCACAATTACATTATGTTTTTCCAAACTTGAACTCTTACAACTGGATATATGAAGATATATTAAAAGCACATCCCTCTGTCTCTTTTTATTTGCTACATATATCATAAATGAATGTACTCCCTCCGTCCCATAATATAAGGTTTATTTCTCATCATTTACTAAATTTAAGGGTTGGGGAAGATATTAATTATGGTTAAAGGAAAATACAAAAAACCTTCATGACAAATTTTAAAAAGGAAAATGTGTGGTTCCAATTTAGATGTTGTAATTTCGTCATCTATTGTAGTCCATATTTGTACCATAAGTCAAGGGTAAAATTATTAAAAAATAAATACTCACTGAGGTTAAAATTGGAAAAAAAAAATTGGCCTATAAGGTACTTTGGGAATAAACAATATTTTATAAATAGAAATTTTATATACAAGACTAACAAATTTGAAGGAAGACTAACAATTTTGAGATACTCAACAAGGAATTCAAATTTTATAATATGGGACGGATGGAGTAAGAATTTATTTGTTGTATGTCTTTTTTTCGGTTTGTGGCACCTATAAGACTTTTACATACTAAACTTTTTTTTATCATTTACCTATATTATTCTTATTTATTTTTACCTTTTTTAGTCTTCTACGTATAAAAGGAGAAAGAGTAAAAACAAACTTACAATTGTAATAGCAGATATTTTGGGGTCTTGCAGACTTGTGCCAAGAATCAAGTCAAGGTCGTCTCTGTGTTCTGGCGAAACCTCTATTCTATCATTTGGGTACAAAGTACAATAATTGCATTCTGCTTCTCGTATAACGTCCTTATTCTCATACGTTTTCCACATCCATGATCTATTTCAATGATAAATGATTAACTGTATCCAATACGTCAACGACCTTTCAACGGTACGATGCTAATGTCTTTCATAAACTTATGATGGAATTCAACAATGGTGGACTAGCTTTATTCTAGCCTTTGGAAAATTGCCAAATTTGTTCTTACTTAATTAACAATTGAGAGTTTTTTTTACCCATCTATTGGGTTATACCTACCCATATATTGGTTTATCTCTGTACATGCGAGAGTTTGGGACTTTGTTTTTTGTTAATTGTGTGATTCTAAAGGTTCCTTTGTTGATCAAATTTTGCGCGGGGTTGCAACAAACGTCAATACTTCATTTACAATCAGTTGATTTGAATTCGGTTCTACTTTAAAACTACAACAGATCGATAGACCCCATGTAGAAGGCTGCAACAGACAGCAATATAAGATAACAACAGTGAACTAATTAAGTAAAACAAATTTGGCAACACTAAGATAATCATAATAGTAAATGATACGGCTAAAGGTTTAACCTAAAGGTATATATAAGCACCCTTAGAGTTAACCTAAAATAAATTTGGGCCTAAAACGCATAACAAGATATAAGGTTTATATAAGCACCCTTACACCCCCATGCTTGGTTATTGAAACTAACAGATAACTCAATGCATATCTAACATTTAATTTTATGATTATTGATTTGCTACCACTTGTGAAAAGATGGTGGATAGAAATTTTCCTACTTAAATATCTCAAACAACACAAAATTAACGCATTTGTTTTCTCGAAATTAAATTAATAGAGATCATTCTCCTATGATTCTGCCATACTTCAATTTCTCCATGTAATGGATAATCTTTTTCTTTTAAGATCATGTTAAGAGGAAATGTAAAACGAAGATCATCCAATAATGGACACGAATTTCAAGAATCTCTATAAATGAGTACCAATAAGTCGGGGTTTTTTAACATGCACTTGGACGTGACTTTTTCGGCTTTTTTAGGTTGTAGACAACGTATTTAGGTTGTAGACAACGTATTTTCGAAAGACGCGACATCTTCACATATTGCGTAATTGGTGGAAATTTCTTAAAAATTTGCAGTTTAAAGGTAGTAATTAAGAAAAATTAAAATGTGATTATTTACAAAAAGTGGTAAATAAAAATGGCAATATACAATTTTTCACATTCTTTATTGTCGATTCAATCTGTCAAGTATCAAAATGTAGAATTTTGAAAACTACATTCATGTAATAAAGAAAAGTCAATTGTTGGGTCGTGACTCTTGTCAGTAGTGTGTCGGAAACATCTACATATAGATTGTAAACTCACAATACACAACACAAAACATCTTACTTGTACCCTTAATTAATTGTCATAAGCTCGATCATCTTGCTCAAACTCTCATATTTTGATCTTTCTTCTAAATATAAACAGCCTTTTGAATAAACTCCTCTTTCAGCATGAGGTATTCAAGTCTCACGCTTCCAATATTGATTATGGCGTGTTTGGTGCTAACGCCACTCGTCACAGCCCAAGTAATCGCCCCATACTGTTCACCTAAGTGTGGAAACATAAGTATCCCTTACCCATTTGGTATTGAAAAGGGTTGTTACTTTAATAAATACTTCAAAATCCATTGCAATTATAATACTAGTACTCCAAAACCAATTTTTGGTAAAAATATTGAGATACTGACCATTTCTGTAGCACAAGGCGAAATCCGCTTTGAGTTTAATGCTTCTTACAATTGTTACAATTATGGCAGAAGGCAAACTTATAGTTGGTTTATCTCGTTGAACCAAATACAGTTTACACTATCTAGCTCAAAAAACGTATTAGTCGCCATGGGCTGTAACACCTACGGGTTGTTTACTGGGCTTCACAGTAGCAAAAATTACACCACAGGATGCATAACTCAATGCGTCGAGCTAACGGATGTCGTAGATGGAGAATGCTCTGGAATTGGTTGTTGCCAAGCCTCCATTCCCAGTGGAACTAAAGATGCCTCCATTAAAACCTACAGCTTTTTTAATCAAAGTTTAGTATATCAGTTTAACCCATGTAGTGTCGCGTTTCCAGTGGAAAAAGATGCTTTTACGTTCGATCAGAAGTTTTTGAATCAAAAAGAAGAGTACAACAAAGAATATGCGCGTGCCTGTAGTATTTAATTGGACCATTGGGCGAAAGAATTGTGCAGCGGCCAAAGCAGACAAGAGCTGCTTGTGTAATCAGAACGCAGATTGTTATGATCCGGAGTATGAATTGGGATATCGTTGCAAATGCAAATATGGTTATTCCGGTAATGCTTACCTTCCTCAAGGTTGCACAGGTATATATTTACGGTGTTTTCAGTAACTAATAACTGCCATCTTATGAGGTTTAACTTTAGTCACAAATAAATTAAGTCATATGAACATGTTGCGTAATGAGATTAGAGTAGTCGTACCATCATTTTTATGTTAAAATCTGATAGCAAAAAACTGGAAACTTCTCCACACGATTCTGAAATTTCATATGGTTCGTACTTGAAAGGGTAGTGAATCGAACCAAACAAATTCGAAAGTGAACTTACTTTGGTGCTTCATGTTTTAATTAGCTAAATTGTTGTTTGATGGATTTTCTAATGATATTTCATTAGACATTGATGAATGCAAGAAAGCGAATGACTGCGAGAAGGCAGAGTATTGTAGGAACACAAATGGAAGCTACTACTGCACATGTCCAAAGGGCCATCAAGGGAGTGGAACAACAAATGACCGTTGCATCTCTAATAAAAAAGCTGACTGGATCATACCAGTTGTTTCTGTCCAAAAGTGTTGTACCTCTTGCCGACGGAGATGAGCGGTCCGAGTCCGAGCTCCGGCCAAGAACCTGCAAATGAACCCCAAACCCCCGGGAGTGTCCCGAGGACGGGCTCTCCGACGCTCAAGTCAGTACTCATTTTAGATAGAGAGAGTGTGGATGTAGGGAGAGAGAGTGGATTCTCCCATCCTTTTACCTTAGCCCTATGAGGGACTTATAAAGACAAGTGAGCGTGGGCCTTGTGTCGTTTGGGCCTTGAGCCGTATATTCGGGAGAGAGTATTTATCCCATACACCAGTTTTGGCCACTGCAGGTATTTTAAGAAGAACGATCAAACTTTAAAAGTGTTTGCATAAAATCATGTTCTATAGTATTCCATATCCTTCTTAGTTCTTATTGCACTCAAAACAATATTACCTTTTGACGACACTTACATAGTGAGGCCTTGAGGGTGATGAAATTGCTATATGATGGGAAGAATTTTCCGAACTACTTTCTGGTATATTAGTCTTACCATATTTACTCATGACATTATATACGTCTCATTACAAGGGAAAGCTTTAATAAATACCACACTTTGGACACTTATTTTGAATAAAAATCTAAGTTAGCCATACTTCGTTAGTAGCACATGATTTTACAGAATTTTACCTTCTTACCCCCTTCATTCATCTCCACCACCATTGAAACATCAGACCACCACTTCCACCATGTAGCGTTGTCGTAGTTGGTTGGAGGGAGTGGTGGTTTCATAGTTGGTTGGGGTGAGTCACTTTTTGGATGGTGGTGGTGGTGGCAGTGGCCAGCATGGTTGTCGCATGTAGTTAGAGAGGTGGCAATCGGGTCATTTGGGTCGTGATTGCGTCGGGTCAATTCAAGTCAGTCTGTTTAGGTTTGCCAGTTTCGGGTCGGGTCAATTTTTGGGGCAAGTCCTGATCAGATCAATACATTTGGGACGCACGTATAGAAAAATCAAAAAAAAGTTGTAATTCAGTTTGTTTTCCCTCCTGAATCCGTTCAAATTGCGTTATTTTCTTTGATAAAACTCTATGTATTTGGTTTATTTTCCAATGACTGTCTTTTTTTCGTATATCACGTGATATGGGTCTTTTAACCTGAAAACAAAACTTTTAATTTATTTTTTTCCTGAGATAAATACAATAAGAAATTTTTTGAGTATTCTAGTAAACAAGGAGTATTAATTGACAATTTACTAAAAATAAAATAACAATAATATTGAAAATTAAAAGAGTATAGCTATAAAATCATAAATTAAACTACAAATTTCGAATAAACATTATTCGGTTCAGTATTGTGTGAGCTCAATCTCGGGTCGAGTCTGTTCCAGTTCAGCATATTTCGAATCAGGTTTGGGTCGAGTCATTTCGAGTCTCAGGTTGATTTTGGGTCATCAAGTTCGTGTCTAGTTATTCAGGCCGGACCGTTCGATCAGGTCAACTTTGTCAGGTCTACATGTAGTAGATGTGGGTAATGGTGGTGGGGAGAGTCAAAATTGTAAATTCACGTATCACTAACAGAACAAAATTAGCGGCATAAATTTGGTGAGAACCATGAAAACTTGAAAAAGGGGTACATGTTACGATTACAGCAATACATGTTAAGATTAAAAGGTACATGTGTTTTGATATCAAAGTTGCCAGTTCAAAAATGCCATAAATGAAAACAGTTTTCACCAAATGCTAGTCCTATAGATAGATAGATAACTAGTCTATAATCAAATTTTGACATTTTCTTCTCATAGGTGTTGGTGGTGGTATCATAATTTTGCTTCTCGTTGGGATTCTCTTGCACTGGAAAAATGGTGAAAGACGACTTAGAAAAATTCGTGAACGTTTCTTTCGACAAAATGGTGGTTTTCTTTTGCATGAAAGACTCTCAAGACGACAAGTTGATACGACAAAAATCTTTTCCATAAAAGATCTTGAAATTGCTAGCAACTATTATAGTGACGAAAATGTAGTCGGCAGAGGAGGTTTCGGCATCGTTTACAAGGGAAGTTTGCCAAACAATCAAGTTGTGGCTATCAAAAAATCTCTTAAGATAGATCCAAACCAAGTTGAGCAATTCATTAATGAAGTTCTTGTTCTATCACAAATCAACAACAAAAATATCGTCAAGTTACTTGGTTGTTGTCTAGAGAGTGAAGTACCACTATTAGTGTACGAATTCATAAACAATGGGACATTATATGAGCACTTGCACGATGCAACAAAAGCATCCATTTTCAAATGGCACATACGCTTGGATATTGCATTGGAAGTTGCTCACGTGCTATCATATCTACATAACACTATCTCGACACCCATAATTCATAGAGATATTAAATCGATGAACATAATGTTGGATGAAAGGTACACTGCTAAGGTAACAGACTTTGGAGCTTCAAGGCTAGTTCCGGCAGACCATAGCCAATTTGCTACAATGGTGCTAGGAACATGGGGGTATTTAGACTTATACAAACGAGTGAATTCACTGAAAAGAGTGATGTTTATAGTTTTGGCGTGGTTTTGGTGGAGCTCTTAACCAGAAAAGAAGCGATTTCTAAATACAGGCCCGAAACAGAGAAATGACTCGCTATGCACTTCCTTGTTAATATGAAAGAAGGTCGATTGCTAGACATTCTTGACAATACCATTGTGAATGAGGGAACGATTGAGCAAATACAAGGTGTGGCAAATCTAGCTAAATGGTGCTTGATGTTAAAAGGAGAAGAGAGGCCAACCATGAAGGAAGTTGCAATGGAACTAGATTCTATAAAAGGAAAGGGGTCACATCCATGGACGAATGATGGATCATTTCAAGAAGATTGTGAATCTTTGCTAAGAGGAATTTCACAATCAGATTGTGGGGGTTGTAGTAGTGGCATTGACTCAACTTCATATGATTCACACTTGCTTTCATCTTTGGGAAGTGGCAGGTAACTATGAATGTTGTGGGTGAGTCAATTGTCTTTACCAAAATATACAATGTTGTTATAAGTCTAAGATAGGAATATTAGAATAATATGGTATATTCATGTTGATTATAGATGAGCATTTACATGTTTCTTATAAGATATGAAGTACTATATGTTTGGGAGCAAAATTGTGTCCTTCTTATGTGTCCTCTTCTATGAGCAAAATTATGATAAAATGATATCCTGTTTGTTTGTAGTCTCTGCCTAGTGGCTTAAGTTTGTAGGCTTCTTGTCTATAGGCCCAAAATTATATTAAAACAATGTCCTATTTGTGTATAGTTTCTACCTTGTGACTTAAGTTTGTAGTTACTTTGTCTATAGGCCCAAAGTAAAGATGATAAAGAGTTTGGAATTGGACCATGCCAGATGTTGTTGGATCCAAGTTCAAAATTCATTTTAAGCTTAGCTTGCATCCAAATGCTATCTACTTTTATTGGATTCAGAAATATAAGATCCAAATCTAAGTCCGCGGGTCTAGAGATCAAAATTCTGATCCACTTTTATTGAATTATTGAGTTCATTAGAACTTATGTAACCGTCCTCGTTCTTACGAAATTGTTCTTTGAAAAAGTCACAGTCCTCAGGTTGGTCGATGTGGGTGGCTTGACTGTTCTTTTTTCAATTTTATTTTAAACTATGGCGTTGACAATCTTTCAAAAGATCATTATATTAATGATACAAAATAAAACTTGAAATTTTCATTCAAATATAAGAATTTATAACTTTACGTACGAACCATTTACATGTTTTAAACATAAAAAAAGAATAAATTTATAACAGTTTGGCTAATCCATTTTCTGTATAAGAAGACAAAACTAATATAAAGTAAGTTTAAAATCTTGTATACAAGGCTAGAGGCTAGAGGCTATCTTCTACGTATCATACTGAGAAATCAAAACTCTCCCTGCCATCAGAGCAAACTAGAGTTCAATGACCACCGCCATCGCTAGGTCCCGACGCTAGTCGTTGAAGCCAATGAACCATGGTGAATTTCGCGGTTGCGTAAAATCTACCGTGATCATTGCTAGCAAGTTACTCAAGTTTGTTGGTAGCAACCTTGTTGCACCAACTGACGAAACAAAGCCTGAAAACGCTATGAACAACACCAAAGTTGCTATCAAAATGATGCTTCTTCCCCCATGCACTTCTCCATTAATCTGTTGATTAAAATTTTTTAGGTTTTCTCTTTGGAAACTCTGAACTTTAATTATTTTTTTTGGTAATGTTGCTTACCTTATTGGATGCATGCATATATATATAGCGTTGGATTTGCAGTTGAAATTTGTGTCTAGGGCTTTTAAGTGCAAAATGCATGTTTTGACTAGAAAAAAATGGTAGTATTACTATAATTACTTGTTGAACAAGAACTATAATTAGTCAATTCTATGTTTTGCATGCATGTATTATTGTCTGCTAACTTTTACGGATGAGTAGGTGAGCCAAGACTCGAAGTAAGCGATTAGACCAATTACGCGGAATTTACGCAATCCAACCCTGCTTACATTTTTCTTTTTCCATATTCTTCACCGTTCTTTTTTTTCTTTTTTCTTCTATTGAATTTAGGATATGTTCAAGTCTGAACCAACTAAATTGAACTAAATTGAAAGAATTGGTAAAATGTGAGAGTAATAGTATAGTGTGGAACTGAACTAAATAGAATTGAACTGAATTGAACCGAAAATAACTGATCTGAATTGGGAAAAAAAAAGTTACCAAGATCAAGAAATTGTTTATAGCATAAACTGCCATGTGTATTCATTTTAGGGTTATTTCGTCTTTTTAAATCTAAATACCTAGCCATATAATGGCCCCAACAAGCTAAGGAAAATGATAAATACAACCCTTAGAGTTGTACATAAGAACCTAAATAAGGAAAATTTAAGTAATTTACAAGTATTAATAATGTTGATTTTCACATAATTTTGGCCTAAATTCCCAACTTAATGTTTATATACAATGCTAAGGACTGTACATATCATTACCTTAAGTGATTAGTGCTAGGGCTGGCAAAAACTGATCTGACCTGCTAACCCGACCTGAAATAAGCAGGTTTGGGTAAATTTTTTCTACCTGATTATCTAAATGAGATTTCCCGTCTTGAGCTGTTAATTAAATGGGTTAGGTTAAGGTTGAAATTTACAACCTGAATATAACCTGATTTGACCCATTTATATAAAATTAATCCCAAAATACTAATTTTAATAAATACTAAAAGGTGTTAATGAAGATAGAACCGTCTAAAGATGAATCATAATTATCATATTTTAAAAAAAATAATCAAAATGTATTCATTTTATGGTGAAATTTATTTTAAATTATTATTAATTATAATTAACTAAGATAAAAAAATTTATTTAATTAGAGATAAGTGGGTTAAATGGGTTAAGTTGGTGACATGTTTATTAAATGGGTCGGGTTAGGGTTGAACTTTTTGACCTATTTAATAAATGGGTTAGGTTTGGGGTGAAGATTTCTAACCCATTTAATACTGACCCGAACACGAACCTGACCCAATCCGACCTGTTTACCACCCCTAATTAGTGTTATTATTAATATTATAACTAGTAAGAACTAACGAAATATCATACAAAAGTGATTGACAGTAATTAGTATGAACTCTTTTAGCTCGTATAATGTCTCCTATTTGAATGTAAAAATATGGCAACAATTTCCCCCTGTTGCTAAAATTTCATATGCAAGACAAGAGTTTCTGATAAGTCATAGATAGTCCTGCGTAATAAAGGTCGCTTTAGAGAGTGAGGATTATGCGCTTTCGTTGCAGTTTCTTTGGCTGTGGATGTTAGATTAAGCATGACTTTACGTAAACTTTTCTGTTCTTTATTTTCTGCTAAACTCATTCTTTCGTACTATTCATTGCGTGACTATAAAGTCATTCATATTGGTTGACTCCTAAGTTGTCAATATCTTTTATGTACACTGAAATTCAGATGTTTTTGTTTGACCATGCTCGTCTAATGGTCTTTCATTTCGTTTTTGGACTCAAGTCCTTGACCAAGTGAGCCTGCTCTTATTATTTTTTTATATTTAAGTACATTTAGACCAAGTTTGACATGTATTTTCATTATTTATTTTAGATAGTTTAGGGTTCAGTTTTAAGAAAAGAGTTCTTTATACTTTTCTTGTATCTTTTTTAAAAAAAAAAAGTTTTCACAGTAATTTTTCAGTTTGGAATTACTTTTATACCACGATCTGTTAGTAGCTAGTATGAAAGGAAGGTGATGAAATCCTATATAATATTTTGAAGAAGTCTCAAGTACTCGTATGATTCTCTTCATAAGTTTGCATATTTCAAACCACATCTTAAGTATTACTATGGATAAATCTGAATTGCGTAGATTTCGAATAAATTAGAAATTTGATCATTATCTATAAGAAGTCTAAGGTAGTAAAATTATATTACAATTTGGCTTAAAAGATCAATTTTTTGAATTTTGCCTTGACTTACAAATATTGAAAACATATGTGAATTCTTTAACTTTCACAGTTTCTAATGTGTCATTATACGTCATTGACTATTAATAACTTATGTCTATGCTAGCTAGATTGAATGGTAAAAAACGAAAGAATTAAAATACTTACTTTGAGACTACATGTTATAATAAAGAAACAACCTCCCACATATGATATAATTTTCATTAATTGACAGAGCTTTTATTATTCGATCGTTTCTTTAAAAACAAACCAAATGAAATGTATCACTTTATAACATGGTCCATAATCTAAATCTCTTTAAACAATTACAGCCTTGATTTTTTTGCTCGTTATGTACAATGAATAAACAAATGAAACAGTAGTTTTTTACATTGAAATAATCTAACTTTTTCCTTTTGCAAACATGATCCATGTTCTTGTTTCATTGACCATATGCATGCATGATACTCCACCATGCACATATTGAGAATAACGTGATTGCTAGCTAGGTTAGTGACCAGCACCACCATCACTAGGTCCAGAAGCCAATTTCTGAAGCCAAAATGCCAATTTCATCCTTGTGCTTTCATATACTCCAGTAGTAGCATGATACAATGATACACCATTTTTGGAACCAACATTAGCATCAACCGTTAACAGCCGCGCCGCGCTTACTGAACAAAGCATTGAAAGTACATGAAGGGCCACTATTGTGATCAATACACTAACTCTAATTTTCTTATTTCTCATTTTCTTGAGCAATATTTACTTTAAGCTTGATTAATGCTGATTAGTATATGAAGTATGAATTCTTAAGCTTGTGAGGTTTGTAGTCAGAATATAATGTCTATATATAGTATCAGTTTGGCTTCAACTTTATTTGAATTAATGCACCTAACCTCTTTACTTGTTTGACTCAAGAATATTTTGTTTCAAAAAAATAACGGTTTGTTGTTCTTGCTCATATTTAATGTACCATGAAGTATGATATAGTAGCTTCCTATATCACCATCATTGTAATGTAAATACTTTATTTGAGACAAAAACCATTACAAGTTACGATAATTTTTCTAATCGTAAGATGTTCAATTATTTGAATATATCAGCTTAATTCATTCCGCACACGAATTGAAACGATGTAGGTTGGCATAACGAACTGAGGACGTATACTTTTGTAATTCAATGTACAAAAATAATTAACTTCGTTTTATTTTGGTTTATGTAGGAAATCGTTGGCTAATTCAAAAGCAAAACATAGTATGATATATCCCTTAGTTGGTAAATTATTGTTGGAAGGTATCGAAAAAAACCCAGAACTAGATCTTGTCTATATTACCATTTTTTGTATCTTTCTATGTGCTCGAAAGTCGGAATGATACAATTTCATCAGTCGATAATGTACAATATTTTGTGCACCTTTTCTTTCCCATGTGATTAATTACAATCACCCTTTGAAGTTTGAATCACAATGGCGACTCTTGAAGAGTTTGTACAAGACTACAACTCTACCAGTCTACCATTCTAAATTGTAGTTGGCTTCTAAAAAGTTTCTACTGGTTATGAATTCCTAATAATGCATGAACTATACTTATATAGAAGATTAGGAGGACTGGAGGAGGCTTAAGGTATTCATGGAATAACAAATACTATGCTTTTCAATCTTCAAGAGTCAAATTAGACTATTGTAGCCTTTTAGGGTATTTGAATTGACTTTTGACGTTTGATTTTATTCTTTTCCATCTTATGTTTGATGGACTCATAAGAAAAGTTGATAAGTAAGTAGGTGGCAAAATTATAAAGCCTCACATCTACCATCAAATTCCACCCTTTTTTAATAATTTATATATTAATTTTAATAAAATTCCATTTTTTAAATTTTAACTTTTAAAAATTTTTGACGTACAATCTTGACTGAATTTCAATCAAATTTTTTGTGTTGAAATTATAAAAATATAGTAGCTCATTTTGCTCTGTGTGCTTTAAAATTTAAATAGCTTACTCCAAATGATCACGAGTTCAATAGTTTATTGACACAATTTGTTTCAATTCTTCTAATTTTTTTTCTTTAATTTCAGGGTCTACACTTTTGTTGAAATTTAGAATGCCTGATTTTAATGATTGATTACAATGGTAAAAATAGGTTTCAAAACCAATTTTGAGTCACATTTGCGAAATAAATTTTCGTGAAAAGATTACGTGCTTTCGGGTCTCGTAGTCTCAGGCTTATATTATAGTACTTTGATAGGAAAAGATGAAAGGATTTTAGAAATTAAACTTATGGAATAAATGAAAGTGTCAGATTGTATGAAAAACATCAACTATGTACGGGACCTTCTCATACTCGAATGTCTATTTACCACGTCTTGGAGTATCGAAACGCTCATTAACGACCTCCGCGGTCTTCTTTCTAAATTCCACTTTACCTCCATTTGCCACGTCTTCTGCAAACCCAATCGAGTTGCAAATTATTTTTGTTGGACCACAAAGTAATATGCATATGGGTTCTTAAAGATAATTTATTTTATTAACTTTCTCATTTAGATTGTTTAGGGTAATAAATGCTACTACAATACTTTCATTACTACTTCACAACACTGATACTGATTTAGGCACTCCAAAAATTGATTTAGGCATAAAAAATTGTATTCTCACAAAAGGAGTGCTAAATCATTCTAGTGGCGATCACTATCCAACACAAACTGATGTAGGCACTCCTACGTCTGAGTAATGCAATAAAAGTTGTGCTGTCACAAAAGAAATGCTTAGATTAAGCTCTTTGAGAAGAAGTTAAAGGAAGAAGCAGATGAGAACACAGGGGAATGAAGAGAAGAAGGGCAAAGCTGTATGCAATTAGCTACACACGATAATTAAATTTTATTATTTGGAGGTCGAAAAAATTACAACTTAACTAATCCTTTGAACGTTAGCTGAGTCGTTCTTCAAAATTCTGAGCATCGCATATAACTATCATACAAGGGCTCTTCATGAGAATAGCCTACAGTCTAAAACTGTAACAATGCAAAATTGACTTACATCCTGAAAAGAGAATTGCAAAAGCTCAAAAGGTGGCAGTGAAGTCCAATCTTAAGCACTGGCTACCATCTGCTCTTGATCTGAATGTGAGCTTCCATATCCAGGTGCTCCCCCATCTTGACTCACCAGCCTTGGGTTCTGATGTTCCCTCAGACTTTGCTGACAAACAATACAACCGTCTTCTGAATTCTCGTCGAGCAGTTTTCTCATCTAGTTTCATTTGCTCAAAACTTCGCTCAAACTTTGCTTCATCCTCTGGTGTGAAGAAGGATACCTCCATATTCCCAAGCTCTTGGTACATCTTCTCGACTTTAGCTTTCCAGAGAAGGCCCATCTCTGTGTCCATTTTATGATATGGTGTTTTCAATAGGTACTCGTCAATCCCGCCGGCCTTGTCAATGCAACGCAAGGCATGAGTCGTCACATGGACACGAATGTGGCGGTCCAGAATGTAACTGAAGAGTCGTTTCTCTTGTACATTAGGCTTCCAAGTCCTCCGATTCCTGATAGTCTCAAAACACAAGATTATTTATGACTTTGCTGTTAGATTGAGTTTCGCACAAGATGAACCACGGAAGAAGTCCTGTAAACTAAGATTTTAAGCAAGTGTTGAAACATGACGATTAGGAGTTATGATGCATTTGGCAACCAAAACATTTAAAAATAAACATAGACATGAATGAACAGTGAGAATTGGAGAAGTTGGGGAAGAAAATATCTCAGGCTAGATCCTATATTATTGGATCATACAGCAGATAAAATAAAGCAAGGTACAAAGTTATTGAGTTGTATTTCAAGTGAGCCAAATTTTTTTTTACTTAAGGTAGCATATGTAGATTGTCTAAAAACTGTACAATTAAAAAAGGGTTCCCACTTCCGAAACCTAGTAAACATTAACTGGAATGTGGAAAAATTTATGAGTGTCCTATACTTAACCTCAGGTAAAAAGCCTATATAGTACCTTTCCATTCAACAAACATTATTCACAGTCAAGGGACATTGAAAGCATACCATCTAAGAAATCCATCACAATTCTCTAAAAAGTTGGTGTTCGCCTTCAGATTACAATAATCAAAAGCATGACAGCCTAACCCTGCTCCAAAATAAAGATTGGCACGATCAAAGTTCAAGAAAAATTCTGGTCAAATTATATACCCCAACAACTGCTTGCTCATAGAGTCACAGATTTTGCAGAACAGCTGCCAAGACAAGAATATATGTACTTGGTTCATTACTTTACACTCAAAGAGTAAAGCTAAGGGCCGGAGTTGTGACAGTGATGATTATCACAGCACATTAAAAGTCAGGGACCAGCATAGGGCTCGTGGCCATTACGTCTGAAGCTTTGCCATCCAATGAAGATCCAAGGAAAGAATGAAGTAGTTCTAGAATAAACTTTGTGGAGATTTTATATGGCAGAGTTTTACATTAATGAGGAAATTTAAGTTTAACAATAGATACTAGAATACTCTGGTAAAGGTGTTTGAGAATGGAAACGCCACGAAATCTGTCAGCGGAACAATTATTTGGTTATGTTATTTTGGGCTTTGCATGGAATCTAACTATTGCCATTGGAAGTTGTTATAAAGCAGCCAACAATCTTGTTGAGACATCATTAAGTCACGACATCTTGTTGGGCACGTAAGAGCTGCGTAAAGAATTATTTTATTTTATTTTTTGAGGGGAGCGTAAAGCATTATCTTGAGTAGTCCATGCTGCCTGCCTGCGTCGCCCAGTTCTATTAGCAGGCCCTTTCTTTAGGAAATTGGTTTACTTCCGGCATCATATCCATAGTAAGCGCATTCATTATGCTTAGCAGCTCGAACTAGGAAGAAAGTGATTTTGAGGAAAATCAGTGATCCTGATGGATTAGAATGCTGCGGACTGAGAAGAGGAACAGTAAAGGCCCTGAACTCAACTTATCTTGACTGAAATGAACTTAATTTCCAAATTTTTCAGTCCAAGAAAACAGGGCATAAGCTTCAGATTCTACTTGGTGACTCTGACCCCAAGAAGAGGACTTTTAGGAAGAAAAAGAAAGAGAACTGTGCTGATGTTGACACAAATCACAACCTACATTCCAAGATGGTGAGTCAAAGGAGAAGCTCTCAAGGTAGCGAACAAGCTGGAAGAGGACAGCTTCTTAGAGAGAAAAGTGTTATTTCCAGTACAACCGCTTTAGGCAGGGGAACTAGCAAGAAGAAAAGAAAGATCAAGAATCTGTTAATAAAGTAGGACACGAGTCAGCCTACGTCAAAAATTTTCCTGGAACCAACTTCTAGAGGGTTGGTCGGGTGCAGATGTACGCCAATCATAGAAACTAAGCAGGGAAACCACCAATATAGATGGTCAGACGTCTCTAAAATGATCAACTCAGCGATGCTCTCTGGTATAACGGTTAAGATAATTAAGATCTTTTCGTGAAAGCTTTACAAGAGTTTTTGAGCGAACGGCAAAGCATAAACTGTTGAGATATACTTCCTCCGTTTCACAATAGATGAATCATTTGTACTTTTAACATTTGCCAATGCACTATTTTAAACATTAATATCTTAAATTATCAATAAGTAAAAATTATGCAAATAATACACATTGAGACGAATCTAACAAGATCCCACATGATTATGTTTTTCCTAAAATGTAAATCATCAAAGTCAATCAAAGTCTAAACTGTGAATAGTAGACAATATGCAAATGATGCATCTATTGTGAAACAGAGGAAGTAATTAAGATCTTTTGGTGAAAGCTTTCCAAGAATTTTTGAGTGAACGGAAATCAGCCAACGTCAAAAATTTTCCTGGAACCAACTTCTACAGGGTTGGTCGGGTGCAGATGTACGCCAATCATAGAAACTAAGCAGGGAAACCACCAATATAGATGGTCAGACGTCTCTAAAATGATCAACTCAGCGATGCTCTCTGGTATAACGGTTAAGAGATAATTAAGATCTTTTCGTGAAAGCTTTACAAGAATTTTGGAGTGAACGGCAAAGCATAAACTGTTGAGATAAAATTAAGATCTTTTGGTGAAAGCTTTCCAAGAATTTTTTGAGTGAACGGAAAAGAATAAATTTCAAGTTCATTACTTTAACTCCTAAAATGAAGTGTTTCTTCAAGGTCTAGATTCATAACGATCTTGTCAATGTCTAGGATAGTATATCTCCATCCAAAAGATAGTGACTCAGGGCTTTTCACAAGTATTAAGGAGTTCAAACAATGAGTAGGATTTAACTAGTATCATATTGGGATTGCGGCAAGACGAAAGATGATGGGTGTTGTTTCATCCCAAGGCACCCATAAAATCTTAGAGTGCGTATACTACTTGGAAGCTTCTGCAAGGATCTGCTCTATTCTTGATTACCTAGTTATAACCAAGTTCATGATAACTAGTCACTATATACGTCCAATTGATACCATCCGTTGGTCCTTAGGGTTAGCCCAAAAACGTCCAAATTAAAATGTGGCTTTCAAATTAAGTTCCAAATTAGTGGATATTACCAAAGGTAACAGCGATGTTTTAGGCAAAAAGGGTTCAAAATGTGCACTCCACATTGCTTGGAGCCTTGGACTCCTCATTTTACTAAACTAGCCGAGTAAAGACGTCCAAATTCTTTGTCAAACGACGTATGCCTTGTTCTATTGGACTGGATTAATTGAAAAACATTTCAAATCAATTCACTTCAGCTTCATTAATTTCAGTTCAGTTCGGTTTAGTTAAACTCCTTTCGTCTCACAATGTCAGTTCACTTCAATCCGGTCCAGCCCAAAGAACAGACCCGTAGTCTACATATATGCATTCAACAATAGTAGCTCATAAAGGGTAACATAGCACGCGTTAACGAGAGTGAGGCCCTGTTCAGTTCACCTTAAAATAATAATATTCAGTAAAAATAAGTTCAGTTCAGTAAAAATAAGTTCAGTTCAGTAAAAATAAGTTCAGTTCAGCAAAAATAAGTTCAGTTCAGTAAAAATCAGTAGTGCAAAGAAGAAAAAACAACATGAATCAGTAAAAATAAGTTCAGTTCAGTAAAAATAAGTTCAGTTCAGCAAAAATAAGTTCAGTTCAGCAAAAATAAGTTCAGTTCAGTAAAAATAAGTTCAGTTCAGCAAATATAATTTCAGTTCAATAAAAATAAGGTGAACTGAACGGGGCCTAATATAGAAACGAGATTAAAGTTCGAAAAACATACTTATTTCCTCCATCTTCACTAACTTGATTGCCAAACTGAATATGACGACTAGCGAAAAGTCCTCGCTTAGCACGCCCCATGACTACCTTATTATTAGGTGTGTTCTTCTCCAAGGCCTCTTTCACACCCCTTGGAATGTTACCTTCTCCAACTTTTTTCAGTATCTTTTTCATTGTTTCCATTGACCTGAATGCCATTTCATCCACTACCTTATCGAATTCACAAATCAGTCCGAGGTTCGAGATGCACCATAACATGAATTAACCACAAAACATCAAAAGAACAACAATGAAACTAAAACTACATAAATATATAATCTAGCACATAATGTAAAGGTTAATCATACAATGAATAAATGCAATAGAACTGAAACCCCAAAATCTGAATTTCTTTGAGCTTAGAATTATAAACATAATAAATTAGGAAGTCTAACTCAAATATATGTAAGCTACAAACTTCAAATCTTTGAAACTTGTAGTAAAATTAGTAAACAGACCTTGAATTTTTTTGTAAAATTGCCGGTAACCCTTGAATTTATTTTCTCTGACTCTTTATGTATCAGCTCCTCATATTCGGAGTACGTAATTTGATGCTGAAAATCCGAATTGGGTAATGTGAATTGTTAATTTTTAATTTTACTAGAGAGAAAACTGGGAATGGATGAATTTGAGGAGAATCTAAATTGAATCTAGCTTGTAATTGAGGGTTAGTGTTAGAAGATACTCCACTGTCATCTCCACGTTTTTTCTTCTTGAATGTGTTTGGCAACATAAACAAAACAAGGGGACTTAATTAGTGAAATGACAACTTCTCTCATACTTCCTCCGTTTTTTTTTTTAACGTGACACTTTCTATTTTAGTAAGTTTTAAATTAAATGTGACACTTTTTTTTTGGTCAATAAACTCTTCTTATCTCTCTCCTCTCACATGGGTCCCCTTATTTTTTTCTCTCTATCTCTTTCCTTCCCAAAAATTGCCTAGGAGTCCGTGAATTTAAAAGTGTCACATTTAAATAAAAACGGAGGAAGTAGTAAAATAAAGACATTCGGCCTGTTCTGTTCAGCTTATTTTCAGTTCAGTTCAGTTCACCTCTAATAAGTTTAGTTTAGTTTAGTTCAGCCTAATAAGCTCAATTCAGTTTAGTTCAGTTCAGCACAGTTCAGTTCAGTTCAGTTCAGCTCCAATAAGTTAAGTTCAGTTCAGTTCAGCTCCAATAAGTTAAGTTAAGTTCAGTTCAGCTCTAATAAGTTCAGTTCAATTCAATTCAGCTCCAATAAGTTCAGTTCAGCTCCAATAAGTTCAGTTCAGCTCCAATAAGTTCAGTTCAGTTCAGCTCCATTCATTATTTAACCATTTTGTTTAATATATTATTATTGGTCTAATTTATTTTACTTATTATTATTGTTATTATTATTATTATTTATATATGTTATTTGTTATTATATCTTTACTCATTATTACTCTCCCCGTCCCCCAAAGGATTTTCCATTTTTCCATTTATGTTTGTCCCAATTGCATTTCTCATTTCCTTATATGGATATGGTCCACCTACTATAATATTATTTTCCTTACAAAAAGTATTTGACCTCACACACTCTCTCTCTAAATAAACAATTCTAAAAAATACCCACTACCTTACTTTTCCATTTTAAAATGAAAATTGGGCCCCACATCAACATCACTCCTTAAACTTTGTGCCCAAAGGAAATGAGAAATCCTTTGGGGGATGGAGACTCGGAGAGGAGTATTACTATTACTATTATGGCTGAGCAAGGTTTGGGTTGGTGCGCGGTTTAACCAAATTTCATATCAATACGAGTATTCTAATTTGCAATTGCTGTTTCATTTTACCGACCAAATATTCACTATTATATTATACAAGTAAACTACAAAAAAATTAGAAGATATGAAAATTTTACAAAGTTGCTAATAATACTACAGTACTATTTATGGTACAACATTGTCGTTACGTTGCATATTAAAGATACTTTGGCGGTTTGTGATGGGGTTTGGCGTATCTCTATCATATACCAACCCAACACAAATCGTAGTTTGGTTAGAAGCACACATCAACCCATGTTTTAAGCTAATTATTATTATAATGGTATTATTAATTTACTTCTTACACATTATCGTTATTATATCATCATCATCAAGTATTACTATATTAATACTAATAATAATAATTACTCATTATTAATTATTATTATTTTCAGTAATTATTATTTATAAAATTAATTTATCATTATTATTATTACTACTATTTATTTATAATATCATTTAATAATATCAAAAATAATACTATCATTATTCATTTGATATTATTCTAAATTATTAGTTTAACTATTAGTACTTAGAATTATTATTACTTATTATTTGATATTCATAATAATTATTATTTACTTATTATTTATATATTTGTTACAATTTAATTCAACAATTCAGTTCAGTTCAGCTCTAATAAGTTCAGTTCAGTTTAGCTCTAATAGGTTCAGTTCTAATAAGTTCAGTTCAGTTCAGTTCTAATAAGTTCAGTTCAGTTCAGTTCAACTCCAATAAGTTCAGTTCAGTTCAGCTCCAATAAGTTCAGTTCAGTTCAATTCAGCTCCAATAAGTTCACTTCATTTCAGTTCAGCTAGAATTAGCCGAAGAGAACAGGCCCATTGGGGGTGTTTGGCAATTGGCCGATGGCTTTATATGCTGGCTGGTTTGACCGGCTGTTTTTAGTGGCTTATTTGACCGGCTTGTATAATTATTGGCTGTTAAAAAAAGTGTTTGGTAAAATTGGTTGTTACCGTTGGCTGTTTAGTACAAAATGGAAGCAAAAGCCAAAAGCCAACCATAAAAACTGGTAAAAGCAGCTTCTGGCTTTTGGTTGAAAAGCTGGCTTTTCAGCCACTGTAAAAGCCGGTTACCAAACACTTTTTGTATATTTGACCGAAAATAATAACCAAAAACCAATGAAAAAGGCAGCCAAAAGCCATTTGCCAAACACCCCCATTATATAAATTACTATGAACACTATAATGTGCAAACTTTTACATTGATATAAGTGTGAAACTACCTTTTGTAAAAGTCATTTTATTGCACTTTTGGTTTTTTTTCATGTGGTATCACTAATTTTTGAGAATTCTACATGGTATCATTGTACTTTAGTCTTATTTTCTGTCGTAACGTTCCATTCATTAAAATGTAAATTAGGGATAAGTAGGGTTAGAATTTTGTCTCGATTTGTATGTTATGATATGTGTACGGGTAAATTGGCTGGATTAAAGTTTTTAACGGTCATTTTGGTCTAATTTGATGTCAAAATTAACAAAAAATTAACAAAATTTTGACCATAAATTTGACCATTGGGGTCAAAGTAACCCCCAAGACCTTATTCAAACATTTTTTATAGCATGCAAACCAAAATACGTAAAATGAGATGAACCCTTAATTCTATTAGACTCCTAAATTGACATTTTACTTAAAGGAATGTTATGATATGGAATAAGAGCAAATTACAATAGTACCATGTAGAATTCAAAAAAAATAGTGGTACTACATAGAAGAGCCAAAAGTACAGTGGTATCATATGGAATATCCCTATAAAATATTATTTACGAAAAACTAGCTTATATCATCTAAAAGGTTGTGAAAATGTATCAAAATCATGTTTCAACGAGTTGAGTTAGATTTGTGGCATTGATACGTTCTATTTGATTCATATACTATGCAATTCGTGTTTTTGCAAATTTCTATATCTTAGGAAAATTTCACGTAACTTTCATATGTAAGTCAATGACGAAAACCTAAGTCAACTTACTAACATAAGGATTTTGGTACCTTTTACAACATTTTAGATCATATAAGCTAGTTTTTCACAAGAAATATACGTAATTGTTACCTCTATAAGATAATTTTTCACAAAATGACTCTCGAATAAAGTAGTTTTCACAAAATCTAACTTTTTTGTACTCCTTTCGTAACAGTTTAATGACAATAATTGTTTTTGCACGCTTTTTAAGAAAGCTATATAAAGGTGTAAACGATCATATTAATCATAATAATTTTAATATCAGTAACTTATAATCCCATACTTACTTGTATTTATAACATTTTGAATAATTTGCTCGTTTACATCTTTAAACCGTTTTATTAAAATAGTGCAAAAGCAATCATTGCCATTAAAATGTTATGGAGGGATTATAATAATAAAAAATTGGAGGGTATGTCTCTCTCAAGTCTCAACCTCAAGAGCCTTATCCATTTGCATCTTACAAGTTACAAGTTACAAGAATTGCCTTGCAGAAGCTTTGACCATGACAACAATGGCTGCTTCTTCTCTACTTTCCCCTCTCGGTAATTCCTCTTCTTGCTTCATTAATTAATGTAAATGACTGTCAAATTTCCATCTTTGAATGCGGGTATCAGAGATTCCATAGGTAGCATCTGGCATTGCGAATGAGGTTAATTGGTGCTGTTTTATTCTCTTATTGGTTCACCATGCCATTTCAAATCTCCCATTTCCTTACTACTCTCTCAATTCTTGTTCTTTATAGGTTTATTAACACTTTAACAGTGGCGAAACCAAGAATTTTCTATTAAGGGGCCGAGTCTATATAACATTTCACGAATATGATAACTAGTGTTTTTTTTATCGTCAACTTTTAATAGGTAGCTAAAATGATCAGGAAGGCCACAGCCTACGCGAACCCCCGGTTCGGCCCCTACGTTTATATATTGTTTTGAACCATGTAATTCATGTGCTCTGCTATACTGGAATATGAGTCTATATGACCATTGTGTTTCCCAGCAGTATTTAGTTCCAGGTTTTTATTATGATTTTGGGTTTTTGATCCCTGAGAATTCACTAAATTTCCCATTTTATTAGTATTCCTACAAAAATAACACTGGTGAATGCGTGATTATACCATTTATACGAACTCTCGAAGACAACTTTGGAACTAGCTTACTTCATTGTTCATTAACACTGGTCATGCTCTTTTCTCGTATAAGTTGGATTCCTATAGTTATCCATCTTCTATCTTTATAAAATTAAACTTAATTAACTGCCTTCTGCTAAAAGCGATTCTTTGAGCAGTATATAGGATATATAAGCAAATTGTGTCTATAACAACAAAAGAGTGGTATATTTTAACAAGAAAGTAGTATGTTCAAATGAATAAGGGGCGTGTTCTTTTCTGCTGAATATAGCTTAATTGAAATGCATTTAACTTAATTGAACTGAAAGGACTAGTAAAATGTATGTTTTCAAGAGTTGAACTGAACTGAAGTAAACCGGAATAACTGAACTGAACTAATGAGCTGAAGAGAACAAGCTTGTAGCTTATTATCGTTGGTTGTATGTGGTTCTTTTATACTACCAAACAATATTATAAACACTTTATGACTTTAGTATGGTAGGAGCTGACCATTTCTCTAGTTGAAGCTGCTTCGAATAACTGAGGAAGCTTGTGGGTTAAATTTACCTCCTTCCGGGGGTGGGGTGGGGTGGGTTTAACAAACTAGATAGACTAATGTGCTTTTGTTTGAGAACACAACCATTCTCACTGATTCGGACTGTTTTGCAGCTTTCAGTGGTTCAACCAATCTTCATAATGAAGCGAAACAGAATGCACAAAGGCTTATTATTCGATGTTCAAATACGAGACATGCTCCTCAAGTGACATATATTGAAGGCCCGAGATTAAATCTACTTAAGCGCAGGAATGTTATTGGATTGCTTCTTGGACTTTCTTGTCTCAGTATAGACTCTCAGAAGACTATAGCTGCAGGCTTGCCTGAGGAGGAAAAGCCTAAGATATGTGATGATGCATGTGAGAAGGAGCTTGAAAATGTAGGTGAGATTGCTTGCTCATTTTAATGAACCTTTGTAGCTTTGACTGTTTGTTCACGTTGACATAAATTGTAGCTATATGGAAGATATTTGCTGATGCATATATTGTTGGTGTCATTGAGCAACCAATTGATGAACAATGTTACATCATTATTTCACTTGGTGCGTTATCGATTAAATCCTGAATTCTTGACAGCTGCAGTCTGGTAAAATTTGTCGTATAGTAGGACATGGAAGACAAGAGAAACGGAGGAGGACAGTTTCACTTTTTTGGATAAATAGTTGGGGGGAAGGGGACGGAAAGGAAGAAGGCCATTTTCCCTCCTTCTTTAATAAGTATAATCCCTCCAAAATTGGAAAGATTTGGAGGGGAGATGGACTTCACCTTTCCCCTCCCTTTCTCTTCCCTCCACTTCCCCTCTCTCTCTCCCCCCCCCTTTCCTTTCCGTCCTTCTTTGCTATCCAAACAAAGCGTAAAGTCTTAACCAAGCATAGTCCTTGTTGAAATTCCTGTTCTTTTTTATTTCTGTGACATGTTAGTATCCAAATAACATGGATGAATGCTAAACATTAAATCATGTAAGGGTTGCATGATAAGTTCTTGTTGTATTATGATGTCTTGAGTGCTCAACATGTCATACAGTGTTCGGTGCCAACTCTTTCCACATGTATCAGCAAGTGCTTGCAAGATGCAAATACCCATGTTGAATTGTACCCTCGTATGAAGTAATTAACTTATTTCAAGTGACCAGTGAAAGTAACGCAAGTGCTCCCAGATTCCAATGGCAACCCAGTGTGAACTGTACCTCCAGTTACCCAACAGCATTATTGTATACACTTTACCCTCACATCATATGTCCCAGATACCCAACAGCATTATTGTGAATCCTTGCCACCAAACTCATGCCTGTGGCTATTAGCTTATTACAGTAGCCACGTATGTGTGTGATATGAATTTATGGAATTCGTTATTCGTGTGGTGGTGTGGGGATGATGAGCCTCTTGCCCTGCAATTATATCCTGACATGCTGAAGCCAATCCATTATAGAATTCTTTTACTTACTTTTGAAAGAGTCAGTTGGAGCAAATGAAGCCTTAAGGAAATAATTTTATTTTTGAAGCAAAAATGTATCCTCCCCTATAGAATTGGGTTTGCAGATATTTTTCCATGAGCAATTCCCTTCTGAGATTATTTAGAACACAATTCCAATTAAGAGATGTTAGGGTCAGTTTGAACATCTACATGCTTAAATCCGAGCGAAAATTTATTATGGAGTGTTCGTCATTCCTCTTGGTGCATGTTCTTTTTTAATATATATTTAGTAGTTTCAGAGCTCAGGCACACATTCAGCAATTGTATTGAGATTGGATAGTGATTGATACTTATGCTCAAACATTAAACAAAATTTCTAAAGTAAGAGGTTTGGCCGGGTGGAGTTGTCAGTTTGACTTTGGCTATTGCCTATATCCTTGTTTCATACCAGTATTCACTCTATTCCTGTTGAATCATATGGTGTGATGTTGCTACTAAAGCCACAAGGTTTTGGAGAAAGATAAGAGAGTAAATATCATATAAAATTGTATTTCAAAATTTTATGTAAGTTCGCTTCATGATCTAGCTGGGAAACTTGTTCCTGGACTGACAACTAAAATTGTCAAGAGTTTCCTTCCTTAATATTCCTTGAAGTGGTTCAGAGTTTTCTCTTATGTTGAAGGTACCCATGGTGACCACCGAATCTGGGTTGCAATACAAAGATATCAAGGTCGGTGAAGGTCCGAGTCCACCAATTGGCTTTCAGGTATACATAAATGCTCGATCAAACAAGTTAAATGAGATAGTAAGATATTTTCTCCCCTTTTTTTTGACCTGCGAAGCTCTAGTCCAACAATTAATAAATAGATCATTCGAGCAGCAATTTGTGAATCTAGCAGATAGATATCCTTATCTACGTCATTTTATTCAAACATGACAAACATTCGGTGTCAGATTTATGAGTGAAATGTCTTTATATATCTTTAGACCAAGCCATTCACAGGTGATATGAATTTGCTATTACAGACGTATTCTTGAAATTTTCATATGACCTGTTTGATTGCAGGTTGCTGCAAACTACGTTGCAATGGTTCCTTCTGGACAGATTTTTGACAGGTAATGACTAATCAAATGGTATCATTCCAATTTTAGTTGAATCATCTTTGTGGATTGTACATTCGTCTTATCTTTGAATGACTATCTCTTGTTTCTTTTTAGGACACCAACTTATATGCTGTCACAACTCACATAGCATCAAATGAATGATTAAGGGATTATGCCTTTTGCCAACTTATGTGTTGGCCAACTAAAAGAATGAACATGGCTGCTACTGCAGATTTCCTTAGGAATTTCTCTGTTGCTTCTTCCTTCTAGATTTAAAGCATTGTGTTTAGATTTTTCATTCTGAAACCTGTTGCTGCAGCTCGCTTGAGAAGAAACAGCTTTACATCTTTCGAGTAGGCTCTGGCCAGGTAAATACCTGATAATCTTCAGATGATTCCATATTAACATGATGGCAATTCAATAAGTAGTCTTTAATAGTATTGTTCACGTATGGAACTAAAGCAAGTCTGTCTAAGTTAGTGAAATTCCAGTTTGTAACAGGAAAAGTAATTATCCCTATTTTTTGGATAGATCAATCCTGTTAGTCCTGTTTTTCAGCTTAAAACTAGAGTAGTCAACCTCCTTTCATCATGATGCTATTGATCTAACCATTAGTTTCAATGAACTACTAATGTTCTTCATGCTAAAATAGGTCATTAAGGGACTTGATGAAGGACTCCTCAGCATGAAAGCTGGTGGTATACGGCGACTATACATTCCAGGATCGGTGAGCATTAACTACACTTTCTCTTTATTTCCCACTTGCCTCCTGGTTTCAGCCATTTTTTTGGTATTGGTGGCTTATATACCCACCATTCATATTTTAATAATAATGAGGTTTGGCCGAGTCCAGCTTACTTATTCCGATTTTTCAGAAATATAATAAAAAAGATCAGTTCATAAATTTCAAAATGTATGACTAAGCCCTGAAACTGGTCATCTCTGGCCTAATAATCTTATATTCTTAGCTAAGCCCTGAAACTGGTCATCTCTGGCCTAATAATCTTATATTCTTAGCTCCAATTGGTGCATTGATGTAAAAAAGCTCATTCCTTTTCTCTTACTTCTGCTGAGCAGTTGGCTTTTCCAAAAGGGCTGAACTCAGCTCCAGGACGGCCTCGTGTTGCCCCAAACAGCCCCGTTATCTTTGACGTGAGCTTGGAGTACATACCAGGTTTGGAGATAGACGAATAATACTCGTGTAGCTGATGAACGCGCCAACTTATGCTTCCTGTTCTTCTACTTGTAGCGACAACTTGAAGGGGGAGCCAATAGCTCTTGTTTACTTCAAAATTCTTTGTGCCTCTCATTACACATCCGTAAATGTATAAATTCAGCTTATTATTGAATTTGCTGTGCATATTTCCGTTGTAGAATGTGAATGAGTGTCAATTTTTCCATCTATAGAAAAATACGCCTGCAGATGTTTTTTGGTCTCATCGTGATCTGCAAATCCGAAAATGTCTTCTGCTTGTGCTGTAATGGCGCTATTCTTTCCTACCTTGTTCTGGCATCAGAATATCTTATGAGGAGACTAGAGCTATGCCTGTTACTAGGCTGTATAATGCTTATGAATGCACAAGGTTAACCTCTGTAATTGTGTATTTGTGCCAATCCTGATGTTTTCCTTCTTAATTAGGAGAATGTGTTTACTGTTTAGTATATGTAAATCAGTAAGCACATGATGCTGTCGTGCAGGAAATTTTGGTGGTTCTGGAAATAATATCCCTGATGATTTTCTTCCTGTGAATTGTTTTCCCCCCTTTTTTTGTAAAACTGTCACAGCAAAGAGTGTATGCCTTGATCTGCTACCAAAATCCTAAGGGCCAAGTACTCTAAGTCAACACAGGGATCACCAGCTTTAAGAGAGACTCTCATATATGGCAGGACATTGGGAAGGGGTGGGATAATTTTGCCAAATCTGCTGTCTGGTCTGTAGGTAGTGGGGACCACATTTCCTTTTGGTTAGATGTCTGGACTAGGAAAGGCAGCCTAAGAAGCATACTTCATGGCCCTTTAACCCCCACAGACCTCACCTTGAAGGTATCTCACTGCCTGAGAGAGGGAAACTGGAACTTTGATAACATTTCCTATGTACTACCTCAAGATGTACTGAATACCATCTCTTCTTTGTTTATTCCTACTGCTGGTACTGATGAACTCACTTGCTCCCTTGCCCAAGGGCGTTTCTTTAACACCAAGACAGCCTATGCTGAGCTTTGGCAAAGATACTTCACCCCAAACACACCACAAATACCTTCACTAATCACTACTCTAGTTAGGGATACCAATAGCTGGGAGAAACCTTGGCATTGCCCCCTACCCCCAAAAGTCAAATTCTTTCTATGGTCTATTTTCTGGGATGCACTGCCTATCAAAACTACCCTACGCAAAAGAGGGGGTACAAGTAAGCCAGTACTGCCCTTTTTGCCCAAACATACGTGAAACTTGGCCTCATGTACTGAGACACTGCCCAATAGCTCAGGAAGTTTGCTCTGATTCAGTAAGATACCTAATCAGTTTAACTTAGACAGTGATGAGGTATGGATCACAAATAATCTTTTCACAAATCAAGATGACACTGAGGCCATCTGGAACACTACCTTTGGGATAGGTTGCTGGGAAATCTGGAAAAAGATAAATGCTTGGGTCTTTCAACAAAAGAACATTAAGGCACAACAGGTGTATAACCAAACCATACGCCTTACGACTGAATTTGAGAAAGCAAATAACAACCAAGAAAAGGAAGCATCACTGGCAGATAGCTTAGAAATACACTACAGTCATTGCATGATCAAAGTAGATGCTTCCTTTTGCCCAAAGACCTTACAAGCAGGTATAGGGGGAATAGTGAGGGACAACAACAACAAGTGCCAGATGGCCTTCTACAAGAAAATGAGAAGTAGTGATGCTACTAGTGCTGAACTCATAGCCATACATGAAGCCTAGACTGGATAGTAACCCAAAACATGTATAATGTGCATATCTTTTCAGATTCCAAAATAGCAGTGGAACATGTCACCCACCCCCCTATCATAAAAGATTGGTATTGCAACTTGGCCTCAATGTGCAGGGACCACCCAGGGAGGAATAGAGCTTTGGCAGATAGAAAAAGTTGGAAGGAGCTGCTTGGAGGATGCGGACAAGCTTGCTAGGTGGGCGAGGGAACAGCCTCTTTGCTGTAATTTTGTTGTAACCATACCCTGCTCCCCTTTTGTGAGCAATAGTTGTAATTTTAATGTTGCTCTGCTTTTGGATATTGCTCATGAGGCTCTACGAGCCAATAGGCTATCGCAAACAATATCTTCTAACAATGCTTGTAATAGTTTAAGTAGTTAATTCATACAGTTCCTTCCAACCAAAAAAAAGAGTGTATGCCGTTATTGCTGCCAACTGACAATCCATGTATCCATCAAATATGCATCAGAACTCAGAAATGTTAAATCTATGAATTCTTACTTGAGACATCATGATCTTACCACCAAACCACCTCTCTTATAGTATAACCATTCTAACTACTACTAAATCTTTAAATGTGACCAAAATCTAATTCCAAGTACTACTAAATCTTTAGGTTTCTTTACGAATTCCATTACTCATCTATTAATCGTTATACAAGTATCGTAGGTCACTGTTTGTCACCTATTTGATTTGCACAAGACTCTAACCTTTTTATTTATTTCAAATGTCATGATCTGACCGTCAAGCCATGTAAACAATATCTTATTTCAACTAATATTAAATCTTAAATGTTTTATTTAAAGTTAAAAAAAGACAAAATTATATGAACAATAGAATATATTGATACTAATTAAAAAAAACATCTGCAACAAATGTAACCAACTAAATGCAACCCCTTTCAAATACTAAAAAGCAACAACTCTGTTTTTTTAGATTGGACTAAATTAAACTAAATTGAATTTAACAGAGCTGAACTGAATTGAATTAAAATATTTTTTAATTAATCCAGTCTAACAGAACGGGATTTACATGTCAGGCTCCTAACTAGCGTTACTAATTTGTAACCACAGTAGAAGCTAAATACATTGGTATAGACTATAGAGTTGTTCAAAAGAAATACAATTAATTACACAAATATACACATTAGTAACACCAAAATAAACATAATAACAACATTATCCAACAAATCATCATCCAAAATTCTAACCTAAGGTAACATAAACAGAAGCGGCTAACCCAACAGCATAAACTCCAATCACACCCCCAATCAAACCACTCCCAACTCTGGCCACCATCCCAACCCCACCAATTCCGGCAACTCCCACACAAACCCTACTCGCAACACTTCTCGCCGCGTTCAAAACGACAGCATCCGCGAACAAAACGACAGCAAACTCCCGAAACTCGTCGGAACTAAGTGTTCCCTCCGACGGTGAACTCCGGCGAATTGAGCGGTACGCGCCGTCGATTTGGGCGCGTGAGGGAGGTGTAGGGCACCACGTTTTGAGGAGAGGGGAGGAGGAGAGAGAGTTGTGGAGGAGAATGGCGGCGTCATGGAGTTGGTAGGCGAAGATGATGTTGTTGTTGTTGTTGTTGTTGTTGTGATCGGGTGAAGTGTGTTGAGTTAGGGTTTGGAGATCGGAGAAAATGGTGTTGCAAGATGTGGTGAATTCTGGGTTGGATCGGAAATGGTGGCGAACTCGTTTGGAGGGTGATATTCCCATTTTCACTCTTAACTCCTGCGTGGTAGAGTTGTACTTGTGTACTAGTAGCCCGTAGTTTATTGTGGATAAATTGATGGGGTCGTACTCATATCCCCTTACCCTTACCCTTACCCTTCCCCGCTATTCGCCCGACTCGCTTATCCGGATGAGATGGATTTTTATGGGGTTTTCAATCCGATAGGGCAGTCATTTTATCTACAGGAAACAAATTGAGATGGGGCTATAGGTAAAGATAGAATTGAAGTGAAAATAAATGAAGTAAACTGGATTAAAAAACACTAATATATGAAAGTGAAAAATTGTCGATACTGAATTGCACTGAAAATAAGTTGGAGAGAACATAACTCTTAGGAAAAATTGACAATAAATACTTAGTTTTTAACCTCTTTTTAAAAATAAATACCTAGGTTCTTTTTTATTTTATATAAATACCTAAGTTGCTTCATTTTTTTAAAATCAATACCAACTAACGGAATTGACCAAAAATTTGACAGAATTGACCAAAACTTAACGGAGAATTTCTTTGTTGGATATTTTGCAGGTCCCACAACACTAACCATTTATACCTACCCTCTACTCTCTTTCATTTCTCCCATTTCCAAGTTCAGTAAACATTCTTCACATTTCAGAGCTTAAATCGAAAGTGAATAAAGAAGAATTGGTTCGACATTTGAAGCACTAAAGGTAAATCTTCTCCATTTGTCGGTTTTGTTCATCACTTTTCTTTTATTAGAGTTTTTTATTTGTGGGTTTAGGGTTCAGACAAATTATTTGATTAAGACAGATTTGCAAAAGAATTTCATTTTTGTTGTGAAATTTGAAGTATGTAGGGTATATCTTTTTTGTAGATGAATTTCAATTACATTTTGAAGTGATTAAAGTTTGTCAATTTATTTTGTATAGGATAGTTGTAAAATGCAAGTGTTGCATTCCAACCAAATTGCTCAAGTCTGCTACAAGTGTTGGGGATTTGCCATGAATGCCCTTGTTCTTTACCATTTGCGTAGCCGTCGTACTCCTCTAATTACTAAGGATTTTCGAAGATGACAGTGAGAAAGATAGAGACAGATAAGAGAGAGAGGTGAAGAATTGAAGTGTTAAAGATGGTGATTCACACGATTTTGAAGAGGATGAGTGCAGTGAATTGGGGTAGTTGAGGGAGGAGAGAGAACTATGATGTTGGAAGATGAAGGGGCATGAAAGATATTTCATGTTTGGAGGGAAATATAGAAGTGGGAGCCACAAAATATCCAACAAAGAATTCTCCGTTAAGTTTTGGTGAAATCCCTCAAGTTTTTGGTCAATTCCGTTAGTTGGTATTGATTTCAAAAAAAATGAAGCAACTTAGGTATTTATATAAATAAAAAAAACTGTATTTATTTTTAAAAAGAGGTTAAAGCTAGGTATTTATTACCAATTATTCCTAACTCTTATAGCCTTATAGCGCATTCAATTAAGCAATAGTTAATTAAGTTCATCAGATAAAGCACCAGTTAACTATAATTGTAGCTATTTGGTAAGCTTGTCTACAGTCTACAATAATCATAACGGCCAAATGAGGCCTACACGCCAAATAACGAGGCTGGAATGCGCAAATCACCTCATGTACGTTGTATTTTAACTTCACAAAAAGTGGGTTATTTTAACATAGACCTACGTCTAAATATGAACATGTGCATACCAAAGCTTGAATTATTGTTGAATTACCAAAGGTAGAACCAATACAAAGACCGACTAAAAACAGATTTTTCTTATTAATTTTTCATAAATACTAGAATAATGTAACCTAGATTCTTGTATGACTGAAAATTTGGACCTCCGAGAAAGTAGTTCGAGAAAATATGACTTAGGATATGAAAAAACTTCAGTCTCTAGTTCCAGCCCATATTTGTAAATTAAAGCAAGAATACCTCTTCCGTCTTCTCCTCAAAAATACACTCCGTACTGGGGACTTAGAGGCTCTGGTGAATTCACTGTTAAATCAGTGACTTGGCTTTCTTACAACTCGAAAATCATTTCAGCAAACAAAATGGGATTTCCAATGGATTTGGAACATGGATATTCAGATCAAGATCTTCATATGACAACTTTTAAACAATGGTCTCCCTACTGGAGATAACTTGTTTTATCCGACAAGTTTCAACTCCCTTAGAATTCCCCTATGTAAAAATGCAACAGAAAACTGAGACCACCTATTTCTCACTTGCCTAACTACTATGTAGGTTTGGCACTCACAAATTGCTAGACACTCTAATTAGCAATAAAAAATGAACATAAAGAACTTCATGCATGAGATTAGGAACACCAACACGCGCAATACCCCCATATTATGCAAGATTCTTTGGAGTATCCGGAAAGAGTGGAACCTAATTGTCTTCCAAAATGACTATTTCAATTTACAAACTGTTTGGCTCCACGCATCCAATGCGCTTAACAATGGAAATTTTGTTTTATGACAACCAAAACACATCGCCTTCCCCCACCCTTTGTAGGTACAAAAATTTGAAGCATGTTGACTGGACGCCACCCCTCCAGGATCCATCAGATTAAACGGTGATGGTTCCTCCACAAACTCCTCAGCAGTCGTAATAGCGACTCTCAAAGTAATATCCTAACAGTCATTGCCTTCAAACTAGAGCAAATGATACCCCTCATAGCAGAAGCAACAACTTTACGGAACGGCCTTCTCCAAGCCATAAGTATAAAATAACAAACATTCTCATAAAAGGTGATAATTTAGTCCTCGTCAACTCAGTCAATGGTGTGTGCCAAACTTCATAGACCATCCAAATACTTCTCAACGACATCAAACAAATCATGCGCGATTTTAATTCGCAATACACCATGTCTATAGAAAAGCAAATCAAGTTACAAATTGTCTCTCCAAATTAGACATCAAATCAACCAATATAACTATTTTATCGATATCCCGTTAAAGCCTGAACTTCGCAAAAATATAAACACTTTAGTTTTCACCCTTAAAAAAAAAATTCCTACGACTGTCATCTTTTAAAAATAAAAAATTTGCTCTCATCTCTCGCAAAAATCCATCCAAAATTTATAAATTTACCGACTGGTCGTTCAATTTCCACACAGTCAGAGTGGTTTTGTTGAACTTGAATGAAATGGGCACTCTCAAATACCAATTCCCCCAACTGGGCATTTCTCAAATCCATCTTACACAAGCTTCAAACCCCATTCACACCCTCTATCCCTTAATTCCACATATGGGTTCCTCCATTTTGAGACGAACAACAACAAGAACAACAATAACAATAACCAGTGGGCTGAGAAAGATGGGTCCCAAAAAACCCTTATGGAGAACTAACTTTCTATCCACTGAAGCAATTCAAGCAGTTCAATCTCTCAAACTTGCTAAATCTCCTGCTAAATTACACCATGTTTTCAATACTAAACTTGTTCGTCTCTTGAAGGCTGATTTGTTGGATACTTTATCTGAACTTCAGAGACAGAATGAATTGGATTTAGCCCTTAAGGTCACACTCCCTCTCTTTTCTTATTTCTTTAATTTCAAGTTTTAATTTTGTAGTGATATATATTTGATAGCTAAAGCTTTAATTCAGTTTAGTTCGAACAAATTTAGTTCAGTTTAGTTCAACTCCAAAGAGCGGGGCTTTCTCTGCTATGTGCTGAATTATTAAGATGAATATTGTGCTTTCAATTGCTATGTATGTGGGTTTCTCTGTTATTTTGCTATTATTTGTACTTTCTTATTGTTTGCTGTTTAGGGAGTTGTGATACTAGATTGTGAAAACTATAGAACATTGAAGGGCTCATTTATTTTGGATTATACTATAGTTAGTTTTGATATTAAGGTGTAATCAAGAACATTTCATCAAGCGGATTTTTTTTTACCTCCATTACTGCTATGTAAACAAAGTTTTGCGGTTGTGCCGTTATACTTAAACGTCTATGACGTGAGGAGGCTGCACTTAACATCCCATATGTCTAACCAAGCTAGTATTGACATAGTGTAGTGGTCGCTCACTTTTTCTCTTTAACTAATTGGTCGGAGGTTCAGATCTAGAACTTTGGGAAGGAAAAGAGATCCTTCGTGAACCCTTTACCATTAAAGCTCCGTTTGATAGGGTGTAAAACACTTTTCTGGAAAAATGTTTTCCTCTATATTCAGTTTTACACTGTTTGGTTGGCAAAGGAGTGTAAAACTTTTTTTCCTCGGAGTAAAATAGCTCTCCCAAAGTCCCAATGATGGAAAATTATTTTCCTTCTTTTTTGTTACCTCCCTTTTACACTCCTCCTACCGCCTCCTTACTTTCCTTTATTCCATCCTCTTTCTTACACGATACCAAACAATGAAAAACTAATTTTGCGATTGTATTTTCCATTGAAATTGTTTTCCGTGAAAATCATTTTACATTGAAAATGTTTGGTTTTACCCCCAACTAAACGGAGCCTAAATGAAGCGCCGTGGACGAAGAGATTAGTCATAGATATCCTTGGTCTCACTAAAAATATCCCATATGTCTTATCTCCATTCTAGGTCCCTGGTCCCATATTCAGAGCTGGCTTTTAAAAGCAATACTCTAGATACTTAAGTTTAGTATCATATGCCTCTTTTTGTTATAGCTCTTCTGCTATATCTAGGAAACTGTAGAAGAAAGTCTACTCGAGATGATTTTGATTTCATGTTTGTGTAAGCCCTCTGCTTTAACATAGTTTTATAGGTCTGTATTGGGGACAAACTTGGCGCTGTGGGTCCTCAACAATGAGATGTTTGAACGTGATATTCAAAGAAGTGGTGTTTGATGATCATCCCATTTTCTTCTTTCGTATCAATTTTATGCTCCTGCTCTTTTGCATTTCTTTCATAATCTTATGAACCGTGTCATCATTAATCAATTCGCATCATCTATATGTTACGACTTCTTTCTACATGTTTGTGTTGTGGATCTCATCTGAAATGAAATCAGGGCTCTAGGTGTTCGACTTTGTGAAAAAGGAGTCATGGTACTCTACAGATCTCTCGCTATACTACGACATGATTCTACTGCTGGGAAAGAACAAGCTGATTGAGAAGGCTGAAGAACTTTTTAATGAACTGAAGAAAGAGGGTTTACAAGCTGATGTACGAGCATATACAGAACTGATTGGTGCTTATTTTCAAGTAGATATGGTGGAAAAGGCGATGGAAACCTATAAAGAGATGAAAGCTTCTGGTTGTACACCAGATAAGTTAACATTGATGATAATGGTCAGAAATCTGGAGAAGGCTGGTAAAGAAGAGCTTGCAGCCTCCGTGAAGACGGACTTTGAAGAATACGTGGATGAACCTGAGAAATTCCTTGAAGAAGTAGAAAGGAAATATGCAAGAGATCCCATTAGCATGTGATTACCTTTTCTGTATCTCATCTTTGCTATGCACTCACAAATTCTACCTATGCTAGGACTCTGGAAACTTTGTCTAGTACTTCCTCCGTTTCGCAATACTCGCAACGCTTTCCTTTAAGGGAAATTTCACAATACTTGCAACCAAGCTTTATTTGGTAAATTTTAGCATGTTAAATTACCATCATACACTTACTTTTACTCATTGTACTAATTAACAAAATACTTTTACAAACTACTTAACATTTTATTTTACTAATTAGAAATTACACTATCCTAATTATAACCCCAAAAACCCCCACTCTCTCTCCTAACTCCTGACCACCAGTTTGCTTCCCTGAAACCACCATGGCACCATTGCCACACCAACAAGCGAAACCACCAGCACTCCACCGACCTCTATTTTCCTTCCTCCTCGCCGAAACCACCACCACCGCCACCAGCACGCGAGAGCATCGACTCCCTTTTTCTCGTCACCCCCTCCCGTGAACCACCATTCCCAGCCTCCATCGTCTCTTTCTAGCCCCGAAACTTCTTGCTTTTTTATATAGATCTACTTTTCGTGAGTGTTTCAGTGGGTTTCTTGCTACCGAAAACTTCTAACTTCGGTGGTGGTATTACATTTTCATTTTAATTGTTTTTATCAAATTTGTTGGATTTTTTATTTTGGTTGTGGTTATGGTGTTAGAGTTGGTTGGGTCGCAGTGGTGGCGCGATTCTATGTGGTTGTAATGGGGATGGTCGACTAGCGGCGGTGGTAGTCATGGTGTAAACAGGTTCACGGTGGTGCAGATTGTGGCACATTTGGGTTGACGGTGGTGGCAATGGTAGCACATTTGGGTTGACGGTGATGGAGATGGTGGCACATTTGGATTGATGGTGGTGGGTTGGTGGCACAATTGGCTTGACGGTGGTGTGGGATGGTAGCTCAATTGGGTTGGCAGTGGTGAAGAGGAAATGTACAGTGGGTGGGTTTTTTTTTGACTTAATTGTTAAAGTATATGGGCAATTTTGTCTAATTGCATACCCTCTTCCCTCCTCCTTGGTTTCTGTGCAATATGTTTGGTTGCGAGTATTGCGAAACGGAGGAAGTATTAGGTTTGTAAAGAAAAAGAGAACACTTGAAGAGAATTCTTTGAAAGTTGAACACTTGTAGCTTGTTTGTTTCTATTTCTACGTTGTTCTGTTCTGGATGAAAGGATCGCTTGATATCCGTTATCAATGATCGATCTCGTCCGATGATTTTCATCTGGAATAGGTGTGGGTGGCTGGCAACAATCAAACACATTTTTTGACTGATGCACTGCCCATATTTTAACTGCAATTGAATCACTATCACTTATTTTGATTGAAAATTGGAGCACCATGGATTGATAGAAACATGTCACTGATTACATACATATCAAGGACTGCAGCCAATACAAAATTATGTTTGACACCCTTATGCCGTGAAGAACCAAGTAATCAACCCAAATGGTACAAGGCCACACTGCCAACACTAAGACCAATTTTCACGACAAAGAAATAACTACTAAACGGATACAATAATACAAGACTAAATATGTCAAAAGAAAATCTTTTACCGCGTTTACTAGCTAGCTAAGTGGCTTGGAGAACTGTTGAACATAGTATGCCACATATATGCTCTTGAAAGCACCATTTCCAATTCTTGATCTGCCCAATTCAAAGTTGGGAGGTGCTGAAGAAACATGACCATTTCCTGGAAATCAAGCTTGTGGATCTTATCCGACCACTGCATGACACATGGACAACAGTTGAGTTTTTGTGCCGTATTCTACATGTATAATAAAACATAACTCCCTTTGTTTTCCATTAATCTACATTTTGATTTTTTTACTATTTACATACTCTATTTTGACCACAATTGTGATATTCGTGTCCAAAAATATATATTGCCAAGTGGATCTTGTTAAAATTCGTCTCAATATATACTTTCACAATATAAATCAAATGAATAAATATTATCATGTGGGGTACTGTTAAGATTTCTAAGCATAAAAGTCAAACTAAGTAAACTAAAAGAAGCAATAATTAGTACATAACTTAGGCATAGAGATAATCCGGGAAAGCCAACTTACAGTCAAAAGAAAACTGGCTGCTATATACACGAGAAAATCAGGCAGTGCATCACCTTCTGCAAGATATGTATCCCAAAGGCGGTTGACGAGGGTGAATGGGATCTGGCAAAATTATGTATTCCATTAAGTCACATCAGAAAGTGAGGGCCTGGGATCTGATGAGATAAAGTATGCTGCTTATTCATACCAGAAATCTAGGACCAAGTCAAGGTTAAGATTATAAATTTGAGAAGTTAAGAATTACTTGATTTCTGGTATGTAGGTCTATGTTAATCTTCTTTAGTTAATAACCAGGAAGTATATAATATGTATAGAAGAAGAGCAAGTATAAGCAAATGCAGAAGATGGAAGACGAACCTCTCGTATTAGAAGACAATTAAACCACCGAAATGCAAACTGAAGGAACTCAAGACCATGCTCTTCCATATGTCTTGAAACAGGTTCTGCTCCAATTTTAATCAAATAAGAAAAAATAAAGAAAAGGAATGAGACAAATTTGGTAAAGAGAGAAGAAAGATGTAATGCATGCGTGACAGGCATCGCAAATTAGCAGCCTTATAGGAGTGAAATGCTAGGATTTGATTGACGGCCACTTGACAGATACAACCCCCCACCCTCTCCACAAGGCAAAAACAAAACAGTGGAACATGTTAAAAACAACTACCCCGTACTAGACGAGAATTACAGATAACTATCTTACTGAAGAATTCCATCCACCTTTCGAATTCTAATAGAGCAACAAAGATTCAACCGCAGCAAAGTAACGTGGCTAACAAAGATGCATGAAAAGTAACAAGCCCCTCAGTGAAAATTGTCATCCTAATTGTTTCTTCAAGCAGAAGCTCAAAGAGATATCAAGGAGTCCTCACTCCTCCGAACATGGAAAAGCGCACACAAATTATAATTTTATTGTGATGCGAAAAAGAAAAGGGAATTACTTTTTTGTGCCTATATAGTAGGAGAAAAGTGGAAGACTAATGTGAAATGGAACTCTAAACAAATGTACAAGTAACTGCTTAAATCATTGAGGTGCCTTCGCAAACCTCTGTTCTGACAAAACTAGATTGGATTGGAATGAACTATAATTGTGAGACAAAAGGAGAGGAGTTGAACTGGAATTAATGGAGCTGAGCTGAACTGAAATGCTTTTCAATTAATCCACTCCAAAAAAAAACAAGGCCAGTACTTAGCTGTGAGCTACTGGTGGTTGGCCAACAGATTAAGGGGAAAATAATTTAAGTGTCTTCGCAAACTTAACTACTCGTAGTACTTAGTTGTGAGCTACTAGTGGCTAGCCAACAGATTAAGGGGAAAAGAAGTTTGTAGTCAAAAGCAGAGCACATATGTTACAAAATACTACCTTATGGTCAACCCGTTCACTAGTTAGTAGTTGGCTTCTTATTTCCAACAGGGATCTTTTCTAAGCAATCATATAATGAATTAGCCTTTTTCGTATAAGAGAAAGGGAGAAACCCTATTTTAAAAGAGTAACTTTTAGTACTATAATAGTAACTTTGTCAATGAAAAGGTAAGTTTTGCATGGGTTCACAATAAGTTTATCGTGGATCGGCTCCATACAAGCTAAACTAATGCCTGCAGACGACAAGTGTCGTTAATTTGAGGATGGAAGGCCAAAATTCATGTCAGTATTACGAGAAAGAAAATTATGGAAAAAAAAGGTAGGAAATAAGTGACTACGACCTACCATCAATCCTCCGGACCAATTCCCTCAATTTGAAAACAAGTCTCTGGATTCCTGGTTGAGCAAATGTGTAATGGTCTTGCATGCCATCAAGCAATTTTGAGAGGCACCAATAGCAGTCAGCCTCGACGTTAGTTATTATATCCTCAGATAGGTCCAAGCTTGACCAAGTATCAATGTTTCCTTCCAAGTGTTCAGACAGGAATACAACCAAAAATGGTGTCACAAGATCATTTATTCCTTGAACATACCCACTAGCAGGATGCCGGATGGCCCTGGTGACACAAAATAACACGCGGATATGAGCACTAGAACACTTGAGGAGATTCATAGAAGGATTATAGTGGCAACCAAGAATATTCCATAGATTTGTTTTATTAAAAAAATGAATGAAATGCTCGCTGTATTAGCCCTCATTTTAAACAAGTTAATTATGAATCTGTCACTAATAAAAATTCCACAGGAATCAGGTAGCTTTGGAAGGTAATTATATATTGCGAAGTAGTACACTCAACCGTCAATAGTCAGCAGTCAACAGTCAAATGGGGATCTTGCCAAGTAAATAGATGAAACAGTGGAAACAAAACAGACCAAGTGTAGAGTATCCTCTCCAAAGATTTCTGGACAGCAGGTTGCTGAAAGAATGTTACATCGGGTACAGTTCTCGGACAGTCAACTGTAATCTATCAGGCAGACGAAGAGATCCCATAAGAAAAAAGAATTAACCATGACTCCAGCGAGCACATGAAAATGAAACAAATATGATGCATGTAGCATAGCACACACCTGTCGGAGCATGTTGATTTCATCATCTGAACGCTCAGTATCTGGAATGTCATAATACTGTGCCACACAATCAAGATACTCAAGTCGCTTCCTCCTCAAAGCTCCTTCCCTTCTATCTGAATTAGTTGGTGCATATCCCTGTTGTCAGTTCATGTTCAAATTTATAAACAATAATATACATCCATTCGACAACTAATTAGATCTGTACTAAGATAAAACCTAAATATTAAAGTATCAGAAAACCTCGTAATGCACCAAAAACTTGACACTAGATTAGAATTGCCAAGGCATAGAAGACAAAGTCTAGAAATTCATAGAGTACAAAATGCATGACGTCATAGATTGCATCAAACGCATGGTTCCCACATGCAGTCATGAACTATCTTCATGACTTCACATCGAAGGATCATATGAGGTATATTAAATGTTATTATATTACAGTTAGGACTTGGACTATATTCTATGTTCCATAGCCCAGAAAAACGTTCTCCAGCTCAAATCGAAAACTAATCAACACTTCCACTCGAGGCTCTGATGTAAGCCTATTTAGATTATGCTTGCATCATAGGTTGAGTAGAGAAACTACAGAGTGTTTCCAACTCTGACAACAAGGCAAGTGTACGTATGAGTAAGCTTATGAAGGTCAGCATATAGTACCAAGGATTAAAAGGTCAACACACAATGAGTAAGCAGAAAGCCGAAATAAGAGGTATTAAGCGTTTTTATTTCTTTAGACAAAATGAGATTAGGGCTTGATGCTTCAGCTCCCAACAGAAAGAGGATAATAAGAAAATACAAAGAAAGGCTCTGGCGGAAACGAGCAAGTGTACATATAACCTTCAATTTCCATTAAACAAGGCAAATCTATGGAAAACACATATACAGCCAGAGCAAACACAAAAACCCATCCTTTTGCATCAGAGTTGCTCTTTTTCTTGCAACGTGACGCTTTTGAGTACAACTTACAACCTACCTCTTCAAAGTACCCAGGGCCTCAGCCAGCTCTCCACACACCCAAATTAAATAAGCGTTTAAAATAAACAGTAACTCCATGTGATGCAACACAGGAGATCACTATTCTAAAAGCCACAAGAAGAAAATAATTCAGCCATACATATGAAGGTATGCGCCACTCAGTTCTTAACATTTAAATACGGAATCGTACAAGTAGTATCTTACCAAAAGAAGTCTCCAGACAACAGGGCGCATGTCAGATGGTACACCACTCCAAGCTAGCTCCCGTAGCTTCTCTGCAGGACAAAAACAGGTTTTATTAGCTGCACGCTCTTTAAAATTTCAACTGAGTAAGGCAACAAAGAGCTACTAAGTGTTACTTAACACAGAAGCTAATACCAAAAGCAGATTATACATGGAACTCCAAGTAAAAAACTGAAGTCAGGCATTCGAAATTCGGCAGCTTAAGAAAGACACATCACTGAAATTACTCTTTCATACACTAGTTCCATTAGACATCACCAAATCATAAAATTCAATCCCCACCAAACAAAATTAGGACATTAATAACCTGAAGCATGGTTCAAAGAATCTGACAGACCATCAAGAACCTGAGCAATGCTTAGGCAGCACCTGACAGATCGTCCATCTGAACATATAAAAGTTGCGATGATATATTTAAGGGAAATTCTCAAGGGTAACCCAATGTGTTAGGAGGTGGTAAAAGTGGGACATGGTTTGAAATTATTAATTTATCGTAAAGAGTGATCTGATGACTGAAAGAATTACAGAAGGGTTTTCTTTTTTTATTATGGTATTCTTTTAATGAGCCTCATCAAAATCAATAAGGCGTAGAGCACGCTTGTTGAATGAGAAATGTTAAAAAACTAGTGGGTTCATGCCTAATATAAACATGTAGCAATTAAATTGGGACGACAGGATATGGAAAGTATTACAACTAAATGTGTATTTTTGTTCACAAGTTAATTCTGAACTTAATAGGCACAATTTAAATCGTCCAAATCGATCACAACTTACAAGTTCCGAATAGCACCATCTGATCCAAAAGAAATGTCCATCATAAATTCATAACAAAAACATACAGAAACTTAGAAGAACTTCATATAAACCCAAACTATATCAAAGGTGACGAAATCAGACAAACACAAGGTGACGAAATACTAGTAGAGTAGAGGACTGCACAATTTGGAGATTTTTCCAAAATATTGTCTACTATTAGGACTCAGCGAGAAAAATATCAAGAGCAATAATTTTGTTGGGTGCAACTTTACACAAACCTACTAATTTTGAACTCTTTTCTTAAATACCCCAAATTCAACAACACATCATCTAATTGTCTATGCAACCCGACATAAACTATTTCTAGAAAGAAGTAAAGTTTTATAGGATAATATGTCAGAAAAGGTTGACAACAAAATCAAACCGGCCACTTTTCTACTCTTCTCTCACCTTTTTGCACAACCAATAATGGCAAAAGGCCTTTTAATCTGATTGTGATTCAATTTGAATAGCGATAAAGCAGATTTACAACTACTTAGTAGATGCAAGAAGGAAAAAGAAAGGGAATTCCAACGTCACTAAAAGGCAACGCGCTTACAAACTAACTGATTTGCTATGCCATGCTGCACGCCTGCACCTTCAAAAGGCACAATGCAATCTAGTAGCCCTTGCCCCGTTAGCAGGTAATTAAGAAATGAGGAAGGAAGGAAGAAAGAGGGAGGCAAGGGCCAATGAATACTGAGACATCATATCTGAGAGTGAGAAGCCAACAAGGTGCAAGCCTGAAAGCTTCTCGTGATGGTAGGGGTTTACGAAGTTTGTTTCAGGGAAAGAGAAGCCAGTACAGAAGAGGGAGGCTGCAGCAATTCAGCGAAAGGCATGCATAGTTTTTCTTAAAATCAAAGTTCCAATTTTTTTTCTTGGGCACAAGGAATAGCAAGTGTCACCCCGTGATCTTAATTGGATCCGCCCTTGGCTATGGACCTGCACTGGCTAGCCAAAAGTTCAAAAGATGAAGCTATTATCTATTGCAATAATTGTTGACAGCATCCTATCTAGCAAACAATGAGCCGAGGACTCAAGGTTACACCACATATGGGTTTCAGCCTATGATACCATGACATGGATATACCGCTCGGTGGTGCATATCTAATGAGTATATAAATCTATATATAGCTACGCTCTGTTCAATATGTCATCAGCTGATAACAGACTAGCATGACCACACATTATAAGTTCTAACTTCTATTACCTAAAGTAACTGTTGGCGCAGAAAGCTCCTTTTTGAACTTCATAACTCTTGCTGAATCTGTAGCTCTTGTACTTAACGGCGTCTTTTGGGACTCTCTGGATGTATTGATGGGAGATACTGAAGGTTTTGACTTACTTAAATCAGAATTGGAGACACTATCTTCTGTGCTTGGAGACTGTTCCTGCATCCAGAATCAAGAGATCATATAGTCGCTCAATAACGCTAGAAGCCACAAACAAATGGAAGTAAACAAGGAGAAATTCCATTTATCTTGCCTCAACAGAGTCATCATCCTTTTCACTTGGACCAGCATCACTTTGAGAGAAACTCCTCCTGTATTCTCGAGGCGATCCATGTATGCTAGAGGTATCAAAAGGTTCTGTTCGGCGGCTCAGCAATACTTTACCAGGAAAACTGCGTCCTTTGAGCAGCCTGTAATTTCTCTTATCAAAACTAAGACACTATGCACAGCATGAAAGCAGTAGAGATATTTGAAACTTTTACTTTCTAAACCATGTTTTTATATACTCAAGTTAAAAGCAATACATCAAAATACTCCAGTTCTAGGGCAACACAAATAGCAATATGAGAAATGCAACTTCAAGGAACTAAAAAAAGGCTAACTTTTATTTCACTATTACTATTTCGCAAACACCATATGAAGTCTGAGTTTCTATCAAGTATGAAAAAGACATCTCTAAGCAAGCTAAGCAAATCCCAGTTAATTTGCACCTCCCTTTCAATCTGCAATGATCAATCAATGTACTTCCCAATTAAGAATGAAGATTCGACATCGAAACAACAAATTCAAATTTAAAGGCATATACTTTTTAACTAGCCGAATGGCAAATTTAAATCAGTCAGCAAGAGAGAATACATAATAAAGGAACTCATTTAGACTCACTACATGAGTTACAGATAACTACCCCATTTCAAAGCTAATTTAGTTCTTCCTCAATAAAAATATAAACTTTCTAGAATTCAACACAAATTCCATGAGGCATACAATCATAGATTTCTACTATTATATACTTTGAATGACTGAGAAACATGACAAATGTTGTGTATCTGGGGAAAATCCAAAAACCCAATTGACTACCTATAAATTGTCATTAAACTCTGATCTTAGACAATTATAATCACAACTAAAGATCTTCCTTTTTCTTACAAATAGTGCTGATAAGAGATGGTAATCAAGTTAACCTGCATGTAAATAAAAGATTTAATGAATGCACTTGATTCTCATCACAATTTCACATAAATCAAGAATACCCAAAAAAGCATCTAGTCGAATTTTTGAAAAAATAATCATAATAAGAGAGATCTGAGAACAATTACCAAATGGGTCTTCAAAAAATCAAAAATTGACGCAGATTATTCAAAATTAGGTGATTGTGGACAAAGATCAAATCTTTTCAACAGAAGAATTTAATGGGAAAAATGAAGAGAAAAGTACAGACCCTTGAACACTTTTGAGGGTTTGGTTGAAGCGAGAATCGAGAGTAGCAACTTGGTCTTTGTTGTTGATATCATCATCAGCTCCATCATCATTGTTGTTGATGTTGTTGTTGTTGTTGTTGTTGTTGAGAGTGTTCCTCATTGTATTGTATTGAATTGTGTTGGTTACACTTGTTCTCTGTAACGAGTAACGACCATCTTCATGTGTGTTTTTCTTCTATTTATGCCTTTTTGCTTTTTTTGCTTGTTAAATTATCAGCCATCTTCGCTCTTAGCATTGCCAGTCTGCCACGGTGCCGCCCAACATATGTTATTTTTCGGTCCATAGAGAGCGACACAACGCAATTATATCCATTGAATTTGATATCATATCTTGCATTCTATTATCGTATCTCAATTACTAGTCAATCCCTCTTAAATCTTAACAACTAAATCCTAACACAGGTGTAAACGATTTGAGTTGGCTCGTAGAGCCCTCCAGCTATACTTGGTCAACTAAACGTCTGAACCTGAGCTACACTTTAGAACTCCGAGCTCGAGCTTGAGCCTAGCAAGGCTCGGCTCGACTAGTCTTTTTTCTAAAACATAGTAGTATTTGAAAGGTGAAGTGCAAGCAATAAGAAAAAAAAAAAAAGGCTAAGCGTGCAAAGCCCATGAGTAATATCATAGGATTTCATATCACATTGCATTAGATTTATCTACGTTGAACTATTGTGTACTCCGGATTTTACTTTATGTATGCCAGAGCAATACCAATATGGAAGTGCGAAAAAAATAGAGCCAAGCTCGAGCTCGAAGTTTTGAAAATGAGCCGAGCTCGAGCCTTACTTGGCGAGCTCATCGAGCTTCGAGCCGAGCCCGAGCTTGATCAAAGTGTCTTCGAGCCGATTCGAGCTTGGTCAAGCTCGAAATTAGCTCGGCCCGTTTACACCCCTAGTCCTAAAGCACAAACTGTTAATTATTGTAGAAGATATATTCAAGAAAAAAATTGGATGAAACTAGACTTTTACTTTTGGAAATGAACTAGTATTAGATCTGAGTGATGCCGAAGGTTTTTGTGTGTTACAATTTAGTGCAATTTAGCAAGTCAGCTGGGGAGGAGAAGTCGAATTCAAGGATAATTGGCGGGTTGTAGTAGATTAAGATAATTAATGACATTCAGTGCGAAAATATCATTAAAAAGAGTCAACTATACTTCCTCCGTAACAAAAAGAAGGCACCATTTGTCATTTTCGGTCGTAATAAAATAAATGCAACAATTGCAAATTTTCCTATTTTGGTAAATTTTTGGTGTGAAATCACGAGGATACCCTTAATTGATAAACTCAAATTTTGATTAAGATTTTCTAACCAAAAATCAATCTCATTAATGATTCCCACCAAAATTAATAACTACCCACCTAAATCGGATTCAATTCCCCTACTCCCCAGTTACCCCGATTGATGAACAACTGAAACCTATATTTAGGCTCTAAATCTTCATCTTCATCTCATTCATAACCATCCCGCTCTTTCTCTCATCCGTCGACTTTTATCTAAAGCCATAGATCTGGATTCTCTTTCTCTCTCTGACACTGCTGCTAACACCCCCATTATCTCTTTCTCTTCATCTCCTTCCTTCTTTCTCGAATTTCATTCTCTCTCTTCATTTTTTCAATTCTCTCTCTTCATTTTTTCCATAAGTGGTTAATTTGGAGCCTCTCAAAGCTGCTCTTAATGACGAACAAGACCTGGAAAAGGAAGTAGCTACTTAATCTTTGCTTCGAGCTTTTTAACTGGAATTTGTTCTCTCACTTCACTAAGATGTACAAAGTGGTGAAGCTAATTGGCGTATAAGTCCCCAAATTGTAACAGTGTTAGGGGTGGCTATTGAGAGCATAAAGAATGAGAATAGAAGAGGATGAGTTGTGGTTTGTGGTTTACTAGCTATTGTAAAAGGATATGACGATAAGAACAAAAGGGGTGGGAAGAGAAAAATAGTTGCGATCCTGAAAGTTGTGAAGCCTCGCTTCTCTAAGTGCTCCTACCTAAGTAACCTAAGAGGAGGGGGGTGAAAATCAATGAGCATGTGTCCTCTGAAAGTGATGATGAGAGTGAGACGAGATCTGATGGGGAAGATGAGAGAAAGGAATTGGTTAATTGTTTCATTTGACGATGAGTCCCAAAAAGGCCCTTGCATGCGTGGTTTACAATAAGGTGGTAAATTTGATGAAAGCTAAGTGAAATTTCCCATGTTGAAATCTATTTGATCATTCATCGCTTCTTCCTAAATTTCAGAATTATGAGATTTTATAGCCTCCTTCAATGTTATAGGATTCTCCTCAACACTAAAACAATATAGTGTCCGAGAACAAAGAGCTTCCCTTGACCCTCCACCAAGTAAACATTGTAATCGGGTTAAAAAAACTTCTCTTTCCTACCTATTTTTATTTATCTTTGGTTTAGGAGTAGTAGCCTCGTGATCCTTTTCAAAACATCTTCAACGGTATACTAGGAAAATAGGAATCATATCAATTCGTTTAGGATTTGATGCAAAGCTTTTTTAAAAAAAATAAATGCATTCATAGACCCAATCGTGGAGCGATTGAGACATAATAATCATTATTATGTTCAAAAACATAACACTTATAGGATTACTATACTCGACATAACCTATAAGCCTCAACCAATTCCCTTTGTATCCAAAGCTTTCGTCCCTCTTAAGTTAAGATAACCTAACAATTGCCCTACCCCCCCCCAAGGTAATTGATATTAGGCTTAATATTGTGCTAAAGTTCAGAAGATGTAGTCTTATTCCTGTTATCAAGAATCCTATTAAGGATATCTCAAGTCGTTAACATAGCTTCACCCTAAAACGTGTTGCTTAGACACGAGTTAGCTAACATGGAATTAACCATTTCTTTTAAGACCATATTTTATCCCAATTTTCGTGGTGTATATAAGGTGCAATTGTTTCACGAATTATTCTAATTACTGATGAGAAATAATTAGGATCACAGTATTCCCCACCCTTATAGGTTTGAAATCTATTAATAACTACATTTGTTTGTAATTCTACTTCGGTGTTATAAATCTAAAAATGATAAACTGTCTCATTTTAGTAGATAGTAAATATACATAACAATATTGAGAAATAAAACAATAATTATTACTATATAGTTTTTATTTCCTAAAGAAGGTGTTCTATGAAAGTCACGCTAATCACTACGCACTAACATAAGCAATTTTGTTTGTCTCTCAACATTAGATACACATTCCTACAGTAATTTTATTGACCCACTCTGAACAATGAGAGTCATGATAGAACTTATGAGTTACAAAGAAGAAGGAGAATCACATATTACTTAGTATTGTTAACAAGAAATCTTGCACAATGGTTTGAAATTTATTTGTGCACGTACAAGAGAAAAGCTTGCTGGAATTATCTCTTAAAGCGACTTATCTGGCACGGAAGGCACATGTGCCCCAATTTGCATCACAAAAAGTACTGAGCTTCATAAGACTGTCAGCAGGGTAGAATAAACCCTAGTCAAGAGTGCCTTTTAGAGACTTTTCCCCATGTAAAGCTACTTGGAAAGAAGAAGGTATGAAGATGAGTTCAAGGATGTGAAAATGGAACTTCCTGAATATGATGGCAGCCTATGATTATTGTACTCCCTTCGTAACAAATTACTTGCAACAAGCAATGGAATGTTTTACCTCTCACAAATAGTACTAATTGTTGCAAGTAATTCGTTACGAAGGGAGTATAAACTTTTCACATATGAAACTCTTAATATAGTTGTTAAGGTGTGGAGAGGTTTAACAAAGTGTCTCACTAGGTACACATGCCAAAACAATGCATCACTTCAGCCAGACAAAATGCAAAATGAATCATATTAACAAAACTCTCAAAATTGTGTGTGCCCGTCCGAGCACGTATGGTACCGTGCCCGTTTGTTCGAGCACTTCTGAATTTTGACTGCTTGTCCGAGAAGTTTGACGAATACATTTTTGAATCTTTCTATCATCTCATCCGTGCACTAATATACTTGTCTAAGCATATGGCTTGTTAACGTATATTATACGTTTGTGTATCTTCATATTCTCTACCTCATGCATAAATACGTACACACTTCACACCGCCCACATATTCATACCCATATGCAAACCTTTGAATATACTTAGAGGGCGCGTTTTTGGGTATTCAGAAAAGGGCAAGAGAATCACATTAGTTGATTTCGTTATATATTCCTTTGCCCCTTCCTTTGCCCCAACTCCTCTACTTTCATTCTCCACTCGCCCCAAGGTTTCACTTACTCCTTTTCTCCTCTACCTCATGCCATCTTGACCTATCATTAAGCACCGCTCAAAACCACCATTCTAACTGTAACCACCATCCAACACCCACACTTGATTCCAATCCAAACCCCATCCAACACCACCGCCTGACACCACTCCAATCCCAACCCCATCCAACACCACCACCTGACCCCACCGCCTAACACATACACCATCCCAAACCCACTCATCACTTAATCCACCATATAACCACCATCACGCCATTCCTAACCATTGCGTCCACCATGAAACAACCACAACTAGGAATGACAATGGGTCAGGTCCACCCAGACCCATCCCAGATAATTTTTTTACAGACCCATATCCGTTGGGTCTAGAGGGTCTACCGATCCTTCTTAATTTTAAGTTTTAATCGCATTTTCAATTGAAAAAAATTGCTCTATCTTTAATCTGAAGTTATGAAGAAGTTGAAACCTCATCGATAAAAAAAACAATTTAACTCAGAAAACATACACATATCGATATCATCATCAGTTTAAAATCAAATTAAATTTAATACTTGATAAACAACTTGATAAACAATGATGATTTCTACAATAGTTGCTTCTTTAAAGTGATAACCAACTAGTGCCAATTTCTATGATTGTAGTTAGTGATTACTAACTGATAAGTATTTTAGGATTTTAGAATTTTAGGCATTTTATGTACATATATATATAAATGGGTATGTGGTCTGGTGTGGGGGTAGGCAGGTGCATGCGTACTGGGACCAGACTAGGACCCAGACCCATTGGATATACAAAAGTTGGAATCACACCATTATAAATAGGTAGGGTCCAAATGGGTCTAGGTCAAGTCCAAGACCTATTTCCATCTCTAACCACAACCTCCATGAAACCAACGCCATTCCATCGAAAAACCAATCCCCAATTCCCAACCCAAATCCACCCTCCCCCCACCAAAAACCATCCATAACCCCTCCACAACAATCTCCTCCCACCTTGAAACCACTCATCACCTATCGAAGACAAACCCTCCCACCCGAAAGCACTCCCACCCCTCTACAACAACCCCAAACCACCCACAAACAACTAGGGGTAGTATACACCAGAGAGGTCTAGATTAGAATTTGAACATAAGCCAGGTTGGTCCAAAAATTCTAATTCGGTCTTTGGTCCTCAAAAAATGATGATTACAAGTCTCCGGAACGGTCCAAAATCGGACTTTCCGATCCGAACTGGAAACCAATAATTTTATACACAAATCTATTATTTTGGTTAAAATATCAGTTTGGTACCTAAAACTATTACTTTCTAATGCCATTAATCACTTTTATATATTTCAAAATGAATGGAAAGTTAAAAGCGTACTCCAAATAGATAAATAGGTTCACAATAGAAAAAATTTAATGAAAAATTAGTCAAACCTGTCCAAAATTAGAATGATCTGAATTTCAAGTCTGGACGTTTCGGTCAATAAATTTTAGTGATTCAGGTTCCGATCTAACTCTTGACCAGTGCACATTCCTACAAACAACCCTAAACCATTCAAAAACAACCTTCAACGACCCTCTCCACAACAATCCTTAATCCTTTTTTTCTTTCCAAATTTATCAGAAGATATTAAATTATAACAAAACATTAATTATTGAACTCGAAACTTAGTACTTCCTCCGTTTTTTTTATAATCGCTACACTTCTCATTTTACGGACTCTTAGACAAAACTTTGGTGAGTGAGTAAAAGTGTGTAAGAAAAAGTGATAGGAGATAGATAGAGAGAAAAAGTTACTAATAAGGGAAAAAAGAGAAGTGTAGCCTTAATTTTAAACTTCCTAGAAAGAAAAGTGTAGCGATAAAAAAAAACGGAGGAAATACTACTATTTGAGTATTTAATAAACACACTTATAGCATAAACAATGCCGGGCAAAAAGTAGTTTATAAAGGACATAATCCAACATCACATGATGTAACATGCTGGTAAAGACAGCAAATTATAATCTTGATTCAGGCCCCTCCTTCAGCAGTAAATTTAGACAAACCATGCCCAGAAATCAGAATCCAATGGTTCCACTTCATCTTCATTACTAAAACATAACCAGGAATCAAGCAAAATCAATGCACCCAAATAAACCTTTGTGCCCTACTAAAACAAACCTATAGTAATAGATAATAGAGAGATATATTAACATTTGGATACCCTTCTCTTCTCTAAAAGAGGAAAGTTACCTTTCTCTCTCATCCTACCATCTTTCTAGAGAGAGAAAAAAGCACTGTCTTTTCCTGCAACAGAGAGTTGAAGAGAGTACTCATATCACTTAACAACTCTTTCTCTCTCTTACCCGCCAATTATTCATCACTTTGGGTTACTTTATTTAGATTCTTATCAATTTTTCATTTCTGGGTTTTTTACTAAATCAAGGAATCAATATTGGGTATTTTTTGGTTTTCCCATTCTTTTCTTTGATTTGGTTAAAACCCTAAAACTAGATTTCCCCTTTACAAGAAAAAGAAAAAAAAGATTGAATTTTTGACAGAGGAATCTTCTGGAATCAGCCGTCAACAAATCATCATACACATTTACTCTTCCCCTTTTTTTTGGGTTTGTTTCCTTTTCTCATTTGAGGTATGTTTCTCTATGTTCAACTAATGCTTCCTTTTTATTACCAGATAATACTTTGTTGTTAGTGTGAATGCTACCCAAGTTCTGATTTTTTTCTGGGTTTTTTGAATTTCTCACTGTTTTTGGTTTCTGTAGAAGTAAGAGCTTAAGCAGCTTGTATATGTTAGATTTGGGTTCGATTTGGTTTTTGTTGCAGTCTAGTTAATTGTATGAATTTTCAATTGTTTTGGGAAAAATGCTCTAAGTTTTCAGCTTTCATGAATTAATTGCCTGGTTCTTGAGCTGGATAAGTGATCTTTAAGTTTGAGGTTATGAGGATAACTAATAGATTAACATTTTTATTTGCCAAGTTCATGTAAGATTAGTTGTTGGCACGGCCTCGTTGCGATTTATATCCTTGATTGATTGTGAACCAGCCAAGTGAGGGTGTTTTAAAGTTTTATACATGTGTGTTTTTGCTTTTGTGTTTGTAGTTTTCGAGCTTGAGTACTAGGCAAATGAAAACCTTATTGTTCTATTTTGGACAGGTTTTGCCTTATGGCCGGGAGTATTGATTGGACCACGAAAAATCCTATCTCAACGTAACGTCTTAAAGGATCTCGATGTTGCCTAATGGGTAGCGGCACCATGGACTGCAGAAGGACGGTGGGTCGACTCAAGGGTAAAGTGATTTTGCAATTAAGCTGTAGTGCTTGAATGTTTATCTGGTGATATTTGGGATTTATTATTTTATTTACTTCATGTTGCTACATTGAAACTAATGTATAGCTTCTTGACTCAGTACTGAGAATATAAGTGTTTGCCTCAGATTCATAGTTTTGTTGTAAGTAATGGCTCATAATAACTAGTTGATGCTTAATGGTTTTGCAAACACAACTATCTAATATGGCTATCGTATATTCATCTGAAGTTGGAAATCTCTGTGAAAATCCTTGGTGGGGTCAATGTTTCGGTTTACTAATTGGCAGAGACATTGCTGCTAGCTGCTAGCTGCTAGCCGCTAGTTGTGTTTTACCTTTTTTGGCAGGTTTATTGGTTTTGTTAAGTTGCACTTGTGCTAAATGTTACTTTGTTTATAAGTTTTAGGCTTTTTTTCTACCACCTTTTGCATTTAGCTTGTATCTTCAAACATTCATGTCTCTATGTCTCCTATCTTATTGTAGTAGCATCTTCTGTTGCCTATTTATTCTGTTTGTTAATTAATATCTTCAAATTTGCTACTAACTTGTTCCACCTTGTGCATTTATTATGTGATCAGTGCAAGAACTTATTATTTTGTGATTGTAGGTACATTATGCCAGAGGTTTCTGTTATTTACTATTTGGTTCTTCACTTTCGAAGATGTGGTGTATTTGAAAGTGCTAGCTGAACAATATCATCTTCCGTCTCATCACGAGCTTGTTAAGTCGCCGAATACAGGGCTGTTTGAACCTATCCAGATATCACCTTCTGTTATTCCACATTATCCAATCCCCAATGAACCTACTCCTCCACTGTACCCTAGATTTCCTACGATATACAAACCGGTATTGACTGGGAAATGTCCTGTAAACTTCTCTGCTCTATCAGATATCATTGAGAGAACTGCTCTTGACTGTTCTCAACCTTTAGCCTCCTTTGTTGGAAATGTTATATGTTGTCCACAATTTGGTAGTCTACTTCATATTTTTCAAGGTTATCACAGCACAATTTCTGATAAGTTGGTTTTTCAAGATGCTGTTGCTGAGGATTGTTTTTCAGACATCATTAGCATTCTTGCTAGCAAAGGAGCGAATAGTTCAATTCCGCAGCTCTGTTCTGTTAAACCAACAAATATCACTGGGGGATCCTGTCCTGTGAAAGACATTAGTTCATTTGAAAAGGTCGTGAACACAAGCCTGTTGTTGGACGCCTGTAGCACTGTTGACCTTCTAAAGGAGTGCTGCAGACCTGTTTGCCAGTCTGCAATGGCAGATGCTGCACTTCAGCTTACAGGACACCTAACAGCCGGTGATGGCAAAGATATAGGGGGAGCTATAAATATTGATACCCTGAATGATTGTAAAGGGGTCGTCTTTTCATGGCTTTCACGGAAACTCTCAGCAGACGCTGCGAATACTGCATTCAGGATATTATCTAGCTGTAAAGTCAATAAAGGTACAGATATTGATGTCTGTATATATAATTCTCATTGACTAGGCTTAAATGGAGTTTCTGCAGTCCGCTTGATACCTTGTTTTGCTCAATCAGCTTAAATGCGCTTTTACTAGTTTTGACTCGTTGCACTTTACATAGCTAGCCTGTTTGAAAGCATGTGATAAAGCCTAAGCCATTTTAAGGTTGTTTTCCATTATCTGGGAAAGCTAACTCTAATTTAAGTACCGCTGAATAAGGCTTCTACTTGCTCTCTTGTCTGATATTAGTATGGCTTAATCCACTGTACTGGTTTCTACATGTCGGCCTTCAGGCCCTTCACCAAATGTAAGTTTTCACTACCTTCGATTTTTCTGCTGAACCTTGTCATTTTGATTAAGCTTGAGAGGGGGGGGATTGAGGAAGGTAAAATTCACAAGGACGGAGGAAGATGAACGTAGAAGGTTATATACTTGAGACTGAGCAAGATGAATGTGAAAGGTTATAATAATGGAAGGGTACATGCTTGGGGACTGAGCGAGATGAATGGTAAAAGTAATGTACTTGCAGACTGATCAAGATGAATGAAGAAGGTTACATACTTGCGGACGGAGCAAGATGAATGCAGAAAGTTACTTACTTGAGAACTCGGTTTTACTATATAGACTATTGTATATGTTCCCAAAGATGAGTTCAAGAGGCAAATAATGGTATAGCAGAGTGATGATTTACTGATCAGTTTCCCTTGGTGAGAAGTTTTAGTTTCTGCTCGATAGGGGTAACAGATAAACTGGGTGATGTCTGGTCTAATTTATTACATAAATAATTAGATGCTTTTTCGAAAGCTTCTTGGTCCATTTCTCCTCCTCTTTTTTAGATTATTGTTTGTTAGGATTCCCAGAAGTTGCTTACTTGCTGATACTGGACAAACTTAATGTAGTGTTGGCTGCAAGTTAAGTCACCATCTTTAAAGGCCCATTTGGTATCATTGTTTTCAGTTTTTTGGTTTTCTGTATTTGAAAGTCAGATGATATATGTCATATAGTAAGTCAAAAATTAGTCAAACTTAATGGAAACATTATGATTTTGAAACTAACAACTAAAAAGTGAAAACCGCTTTTTGTAGTTTCCTATTTTCTGTTTTTGTTTTCAAAAAAACTGAAAACAAAAATGATAACGAACGACACCTAGCTGCTAGTTTCTGTTTATTATACAGTCTGCCTGAGCTGCCTGCTTTATGATTTCACTTTACAAGAAAAGCAATGTTACGTCCTGTGTAATCTACTGATATGGATCAACAGGGGTATCAGCTTTATGATCCCACTTCCCATTCTCTCCATGTACCAATTTACAATAGCAAACCATACCATGTCCGTTGTGTTTAGGCTCGTCCTGATGTTGCTATAGAGGCATAAGTATTTCTGGTACTTGCAAAAAAAGGCTGATAATTGATGCCTGCTGATCAGTTGGCAGCAAAATAGGGCTAGAGTTTGTATTCAAGCGGGTTACATGCTGTAAATGTAATGGATAATTATGAGCGGTTTGTGGTCAATTTTTTTCTAGGGTTTAGTTGTTGGAAGTTTGAACTATAAACTCTTAGTTTTCTGACTAAAGAACCGGGGTTTAGATTGTTCGAGAGCCATAAATTCCTGTGGAATTGTGATGTTTATCATCTATTATCACTCTTATTTTCTTGGTCAGGTGCTAATTAGTGATTTCCTTTTGCAGTTTGTCCGCTGGAGTTCAGTCATCCATTAGAACTAGTTAAGCAATGCCGTAACAAAGCTGCTCCTAGTCCTTCCTGCTGTAGCTCATTAAATAGCTATATAAGTGGGATTCAGAAGCAAATGTTGATTACAAACAAGCAAGCAATAATTTGTTCAACCATGTTTGCCTCAATGTTACAGAAAGCCGGTGTAATGACAGATGTTTATGAACTTTGTGATGTGGATTTAAAAGATTTTTCTCTCCAAGGTACAAACAGAAGTATTTTCTAGCTTACGTAAACAGTTTTGTTTCTTTTATATCATTCTGACTTGCTGACTTGCTGTTTGTTCCCTGCATGGATCATTCTTGGACATAGTGACAGCATATGGACAGCAAGGTCTGTACACATATCTCTTCTCAACTCTCTGCAATATTGACGATATGTATTGACTAAGATAACTCTGTACGTTCAAAATGGACTTCCATTGAGCTGCATTATTGGATTGCATTATACTTCTATATATTTGGGAAATATCATAGACAAAAGATATAGCATTGTTTCATGATTATACTGCATAATTGGATTGTATTGCACTGGATAATGGGACATAGTGAAATATTGTTGTCTGATTCAGAAAAGCTCTTCTTTGGTTTGTCCCTGTTCGTCTGTGCTTTTAACATAACATTTTTTTAATAAAAAAATGCCCTCCTGGGTCCTTTTATGGTTAGCATGTATGTCATGCCTCAAGCTAATTGTTGTGGATAGTGCAGGTTGTCTACTTCGAAGTCAGCCAGCAGATGTGGTGTTTGACGATGTAACAGGTTACAGTTTCACCTGTGACTTAAATGACAATATAGGAGCTCCCTGGCCGTCATCATCTTCTATGTCATCCTTTTCCTTGTGTGCTCCAGGTAACTGGATGTTGGTTCTTTCGAAATCTATTTTCGTTTATTCTTCTTTTTTGATGTATTTCTGTCCTCCCTTTTTGCTTAGCAAGGATGAGATAAGTGTACTGATGTTCATCAGAAGTTATATTAACTTTATCTTGGCAATGAGCCTAAAAACTGATAGATGGGGGCAAAATATTCTACCAAACTTCACTAAAACTTTGTCAAAGACATGCATTTTATGATTTTCACAGTGCCTGAAGTTATAACTGGAAAGCATCAGAAGTTATACTTGTATAAATTTATCCTGGCAATGGGCTTGAGTAATGAACTGAGAAGCCAAATCAAATTATATGGCATTGTTTCAGGGTATTTGGGATGTGTATTCAACTAGTCATTAGATGAGCCCAGTTCCTGAAATGCCTCTCTCCTCTCTTGCGGATATTCCTTTTGGGCTGGCGTTCTAGTGTGAAATTATGATAATTTCCCTAATATATTTTATCCTGCCTATGCAGAAATGTCATTACCAGCGCTACCAACATCAAAGAATTCAGGAAGGCGTGGTATGTATAATATCATTTGTATTACAACTTGGCATATTTCGGGTTTTCTTTTCTTGTTTTGCTTGTGCTAATAGATCTTACATGTTTCTGTCCAACGCCCAAAACTAATTAAGCCTGTTTCATCTGTGTGATCTGATTTCTGATTACACCCCTGCCTAAGAGGGCATACAAATCTGAAGTGTGGTTGGAGAATAGACTAATTTCATCACTTATAGTTGTTGAAGCTGCAAATAGTTTATGGAATGTCTTGCTCAAGCATTAGCTGTCTTATCTCATGCTAGATTGCTACCTCATACTTTGTCTCGAGTTCAGTTGCAGCTTCTGGTTGATATTTTAGGGGCTACCCATTTTGCACCGTTGCTGCCTGGCTTTTTTGATAAGATGCCAGCAACCCCCCAGCCCCCTGTCTAAAAAAAGGGTGCAAAAAAGGAAATCGATGCTCGATCAATTGGCCTTATAGAATAATGTCATGTGACAAGGGGTGCAGGGTTGGATAACCATAGCTCCACAAGCCGTTCATGAAATTTATGTAATGGGTGTATTTGTGCAAGAAGTGATATTTTATCAAGTTATTTTGGCTTTTGTTGGAAAAGGTTAGAGCGTATAAAAAAGATCATTCTAATGAGCTCCAACAAGTTCCATTCACAAATATAGCAAAGTTTAGATAAGGTGAAATTAGTTCGGATAGTCAAATTCAGTTGCGTAAAATATACTCTTAGACTTTCACATGTCTTAAGTATGTTATCCTTCATTACTTGACTGACATTTGTGTGCTACGGTTTGATGTTGCAGGACATCATCGCGGTAGATGGGGACTCATTTTTTCCGTTTTTGTGATCAGTGCAATTGTGTACTGAGTATATTTTGTGGCGAGAGGGAAGGAAGGAGTGTAGACGAGTTGAGAATGGTCTAGAGCCATGTTGTGGAATGTAGTTTGTGGTAGGGTTTCGTGTATATTATTAGCGAATACTTCTCCATGTATAGTAGTAGCTGCTCTGCTTTCTTCTTCATTATTCTCTATTATTTTCGGGTTTTGGCTTTTATCTTGTCTATGATATTCTTTTTGGGCCCTTTGGCCAGCTGAGTTTTGACCTGTCGAGTATGCAGTAGGTGAGATGAGATAGTTAATAATGGAATGAAAAATGAAAAGCATCAAATAAGTTATTAGCTGGGTGAGGTGGGGTGTGAGAGAATGTCTTTGAAGGACAGGTTGTTCTTAAAGAACTGGCCTTCTTTTCAATTATAGAAGTTAATCTTTTCATATAGGTGGTTAGATGCCAGTTTTCTTCTAGTTGCTGGTTCTGTAGACTTAGATATGATTGTGATGTTGACATAACAACTACTGTCAAATGTAAACGATTGAGTAAGTTTTTTTTGAGGAGGAGGGGGATGTCTTGATCAAGGACCAGGGGATGGGACACTCATGACTCATCCTGTTGAGAGTGTCTATATCCTTGTACGTTCTACACCTTTCCCATCGCGACTCGCCTCTCTCACGAAAAAAGGTATGGGCACCGGAAGTTTGCTAGACTCAGTGTGACTTGGCAAAATTGACCTGTTTCATGATATAGGGTATGGCCGTATGAGTATTGGAAGTTTGCTAGATTCAGTGAGTAATAATTAGACTTGACAAAACTGACTCGTATATGTAACTTTGAGTTATATTTGATTTGTACCCGAATGCGATGATTTGAGTTCGGCCGGAGTTAATTCTCCAATACATTGATGTAAGAAAGTGAACTAAAATGGGTTATGAGTTTTCCCATTTGCGTAATAAGATAAGCTGAGGCTCCCAAATTCTCAATGCCATGTCGCTTAATTTAGAATTTAATCTAGGATTATTAGCAATGGGCTAGTTTTTGATAGTTACAAGTATATCCATTTTTTATGTAGTATATTTTGAGCATTGCTTCTAAATCCTACTACTTTTGGTTTTATTAATCATTATATATATAATTCCACGCCTTCATAACACATTATAGAACTTCAATTTAACATGCAGAAAGTTGAAAAGAATTAAGTACTTGGAATACCAAGATGAGTTTGACAAGACCCGATATATATCCATGCATATAAAATAATAATTGATGGTTGAAGAAAAAAAAAGTGTGAATAGTTTGTTTAGCATGAACAATGTAATGAACAAAAAACCCCCCGAAAGAATTAGATATTAAGGCATCTAGCACTCGTCTCGAGCATTTTCTTTATAGCATTACAATTGTTTTTGGCGGCAATGCTGAAGGATCACGTTGTTATTTTTTTAAAAGAGGTACAAGAAATTCTCAGGGAAACCTTTTTTTAAGGGTGAACCCTAAGCTATCTAATATAGAAAAATAATACAACATAGGATCTTCAAGGACATCAAACGTTTTGCTTTTTGAAGTAATGTGATATCTTTGCTTGAAAAGGTAGTCTGTGACTGAAATGAAAAAATGATGCACACACAAGTTGGAAGAAAATAGGTAAGTAGGTGACGAATATCATCTATAAGCCTATGAATACAGCAAGGAGTCTCCAAATTTCCTTGTACCACATAGATGATAATGATGTTGTCTCCTTCTATAACAAGATCTCTGAAATTCATACTCGTGCTTGAGCAGTAGCTTTGAAAATTAAAGGGGAGGATGTCCGAGATTATAAGCCATGGCTTTGAGAATTTGTCCTGTACATTTACGAAGGACAATACCAACAGCATCGGATACTTGATTTGAGGAGTCGCCAAAATTGAGTTTAATGACGTTAGGGATGGAGGACTCCAGCCTACTGGTATTGAATTTGGTGACCTATAAGCGGCAGGGATGCGGAAGGATGAATTAGTGTCAACGGAATTACGCAAATTCCATTTAGACATTGAGTATTTCGCTCCTTAGAGAATTCGGTTGATATGGTAAGTTTCATTTAGGAAGATCACTGAATTTCTTTCCTTCCAAATACTTCATAGTAGCAAAAAGAATTTGGCCACGATGTGTTGGTTGAGGTCTTTAGTAAAAGTAAGTACGTCGTGGAGAGGCGCATCTGGGATTGCCATTCCCAAGAAATTTTTAATCACGGCATGATGCCAGAGAGTACAGGTTGGGGACAAGATATGATCAATAAGTGGTTTATGGTTTCTGGCAATGTCCGACGGAGGGGGCATTTCAAAAGGAATTTGAAGCTTTTAGCGTTCGAGATTATCCCGTGTGGGTAATCCATGAAGGAGTTTCCAGTTAAAGACTTTTATTTTTGGATGAAGGTCTATGTTCCAAATCCAAGCATGCAACCATTTTGGAGACTGAGAGAAGGTTGGGTTACGGGCTGGCCAAGTGGTAGACTTAACTGTGAATTTTCCCGAGGAAATGAGGCCCCAACATGGGGTGTCTTTCTGTGGTTGTGACGAAGAGCAGAATTCCTTCTATTTTAGAGCATATACGAGGAGGAAGGATAGTCCTCGACAATGTAGAGCTCCATGTCAAAATCGGGTAGAATGACATCCTTTACTTTGAGGTCCAAAATTAAGAATAGTAGAAGCTTCTATATTAAGTGCTTCAATTAAACTAGTTTGAACACACCAGTTATCTAGGCAGAAGAAGATATCCGAGCCGGATCCTACTTTCGATCGGGTCCCATGCCGAATGAAGTCTCGCATATGCAAAATTGCTTTCTATGTTGGAGAATCATTTGTCTTGAGTTGGTAGGCAATGCTGAAGGATCGCGTTGCTATGATATCAACTGGTACAAGCTAGTCCAAATCAAGCCATGAATATTATTGATTTGGGGGTTAATAATGAGAACAGAGATCAAGAATGATCTTTCCAATTATTTCAGTTGTTCTCCAATAGACGTAATAATACTTTGAGTTTAATACTATTCACGTGCTTCACTTTGATCATCAATTGTAATCTGTACTAAGAACATATTAATATTTGACATTTTTAGATCCGTGCCAATATATATTTTTAAGATATCAACTTCAAATATTTTTAACTTATCAATAGTTAGAATTATTATGTTCTGCATTGACAAATATGAAAGTAAGAATGATGGATGATTTACTTCACGGGCGAGGTCTCTGTCCAAGTCCAGGATGGCCCAGCTGCACCAGGGAAAAGAATAAAAATCGAAGGAGGGGGGGGGTATAGCTTAGTTGGTAGAGTGTCGCTCTTGCAATTGGATCGTTTACGATTACGAGTTGGATGTCTAATTATCCAACGATAATGATAGTATCTTGTACCTGAACCAGTGTTCTAAACATGACATTGAAAGACTCTACTAAGACAAAACAAAGATGGGCTGTCAAGAACGTAGAGGATCGAAGATAGGATGGACAGTTGGTTATGTTAGATCTAGTATAGATCGTACATGGACATCAATTGGAGTCGGCGGCTCTCCTAGGCTTCCTTAATCTTGGATCCTGGGGAAGAGGATCAAGTTGGCCTTGCAATATATATTTGTCTGCGAAGAAAGTAAAATAAATCTTAATAAAAATATTAAAGAACCACTTAATGGACCACTATAATATGGGAGAAACTGAGAAATGAAGAAGGATAAGGAGGCTTTTCACTCATGCTTAGCTTAATACTCCCTCATCTTTCTATTGAGATTTCGCTGTAGGAGTTGATCTTATAAGAGACTGTCTAATATAATTTAGAAATTAGACAACAGTCCAAACACAATATAAGGAAGAGAAATGAGATGTATGTAATTAATGTTAGGTTAAAGAAAATTTGAATGGGCATTCTAAAAATGTTGCTTTCAATTTAGTCTATTTTTTTGTTAAAATAAACCATCCCTCTTAATAACTTGTGTCGGAATTAAAAGAAAAGAATTATAACATTATTTTAATCTCATTGGTTTACATGATAGCATTTAAAAAATTAATGATGATTACATTATGCATTACGCTTGGTCAATGCTTACGCAGTAAAAAAAGGAATTATGTAAAACATAATGTTTTCAAAGTTTGGTTCATTTTATTTTGATTTAAAGAGGTATAAGAACTTCTAATGGATCCTTCTATCAAGGGTGAACATTAAGCTATCTAATAAAGAAAAACAACACAACATAAGGTGTTCAATGACATCGAACGACTGACTTTTTGTATTAATGTGATATCCTTTCTTAGGAAGATATTCTACGTTAAAGTTTGGTTCATATTAATTTGCTCTATTTACTTGCGGATGGAACATTTTTATGAGGAAGAGAAAACAAGTGCTTAGTATTCTTTTTTTTTTTGAAAGAAAGATGATTTCATCAATTGAAAGCCAAACGACACTTACAACATATATCTAATGAAAAACGAAAGCAATCTAACAAAACCAAACAATAATGCTTTTCTTCATAACTAATGATCCTAAACCAAAGATATAACAATTCGGCACATATAACTCTCGCTATCTCAATATAGCTTTTGAGCGGATCTGTCGTTTGATAACGACTTGAAGATGGACCATCTTGATTTGGTTGTGAAGAAAGCAGACGAATTGCTTCAATCCATTGCAGCAACGTATGACAAACCTTTAGCAAAAGACATCTGACTAAATTTACAATCGCAATTAGACTAGAAAACCCTAGAAGAAGGGACTGAAAACTCACAAAAAGTAAACTGCAAAACCCTACAAGAGGGGACTGAAAACGCACACCATAAGGGTGGACTTTATTGACTACAATACTACCATTGAGAAAAGAGCTTATGGCAGCCCGTCTGTTTTGCATTCGTGATTTGATGTTATCAGTAGATAATAAAACAACTTGGTAAGTAAAAGAAAAAAGATCTTGACATATTAACCTGATAATAGGTAAGATAAAGAGATTAGATGAGCTTGCGCAGTTTGATTCTTGGTGGAACTTGATCTTAATTAATAATTCTACCTGGCCTTCCCCTCAAAAAAAATTGCAGCCTTCGGATTATTCAAGAACATAACTTAATATTAATATTTAAGAACATAGCTTTATTCATCAAATTGCGCTTGATAATAAGCACCAAGGTATAACGGCATGATCAAATCTGTAATACAAAGCAGCTCCAGAACATTTTGGTTCTGTTTACTCAGCAATACATCAAATCCGATAACAAACAAAAAAGAACAAACTATGATACACAAGGTACAGAATTTGCAGATGAGATTTCTCTGAAATTTGATTCAGATTCCCTTCGCTAAGCTTAGGAGAGAGGTCTTCGTTATACTCTCTAGCGTCCTGTAAAGTTCAGCTTGAGATCACATAGCGCAAAGGTCGTTGCATTATCTGCTTGCATCGTTGCCCCATACATTATCCCAAGCAGGCGCAGCTTTAGGTCCCTCTATGAATTTTTGGTCGTTCTGTGGTAGCGGAAGGCCATTTGGGCCTGCAGGGGCAATCTTCCTAGATTTTCTTCTTAAACCCAATATTCTAAATACAAATCTAGCCAATTCACCATATAACATACCTCCTCGGTCAAAGAGCTGCATCAGACAGTGTTATGCCTCATTAATTAGACAAAAACAAAATACTTTTTCTTGATGTTGGATGCATATGCAGCAGAATCATTAGATCGACTAAATCATAATGATGTTGATGCAAGCTTCTCCAAAGTATGGTTTTAGTCCAGAAATTGAAAGGCAAATGATAATTGGAGCAACTAGAAATCTGATTGCGGTCACGCTGCCGAAGTATAAGGAGTTGAGAGATGGAAAGAAGTGCAGTATAACACAGCATTCCCGAAATCCCAACTCCGGATTTATACAGGTGCTTAACTGCACAAGCATCAATCAAGAGAAGAATAGCAAGACAGCAAGACTAGTTCTCTGCATGTGCTTCAGTATAGTATCAATCCACGTAAATGTCAGCTAGCTCAGTAAAGTCTTATGGTGGGTGGTATAATAAATTCTCGATTGAATTATGTTTTCATTACTGCTGAATGTGGCTTGCTATATACCAAAAAAGAAGCTTTTGTTAGGGTGAAGAGAAAAGTTTAATCCCTACTCAGCTAGAGCACTAAAATAATATGATAGGTATGCAGTTATGCACACACATGTCCATTACAGCTCAAATTGAAAAGTGAAGCAAGTAAACATAAGCTACGCAAATTTAGTTTCCTCCTTAAGGAAATGTCAAAATGAATCAATCTTTAATTTATGTAACAATAAATAAATAAAAACATAATAACAACCAAGGTTCTAGAAATGAAGTGAGCTTGATACCTGTAAAAGTGCGGACATGAAGAAATGAACAGCTTGTGTGTTCTGATCCACAAGAAGTGATATCCGCCCGAAAAAATTTACCACTCCTTCCATCTATGTCAGATGTAATACAAATGTGGAGACTCAGTAACAGCATATTTAAGAAATTTCATCAGTAGAACATTGAGCCGCCAAGGTTTTATAGGACAAAGTGCAACAACTAGTACCGACACTAAACATATAAGATAAAGTAGCATGTCTTCAGGCATTATGCACAAAGTAAGATAATATTTTAAAAGAAATGTCTTCAATTATTTGTAGAAGATCAGATCTCAGACAAAAAGAATTTCTTCTTCAGTAAAATAATTTTGAGATGTGACGAATAAGCAAACAAGACGATACTCAATGATTAGCAGCAGAATGGGAATCTTGACATAATAACTTTAATGGGAGGTCACAGTCTCTCACTCTAACGTATGATTCTTTTATATCCGGAGTGTTCCTCTGATGCCATTACCGTCTCCCAAGACCATCTCCTTACCAATTACAAATTCATCTAGAACCAACCCCAACTTTTTCTAGTACCAATTCCCTCATCAAGAAATACAAAATCTTTCATCCACTAGTACAAATTCCTTTTTCCAGAAGTTTTGGTTTGTTCATCCACTAATACCGATTCCTTCATTCACCAGTATCAATTCTTCCATTACCAAGAACCAATTCTCGATGTCCACTACCAGTTCTCGCATCCAACAATACCTTTTGTTCATCCAATAGTATCCCCATAATTTTTTTGTTGAAGTTTAATACTTTTAAAAGTATTGTTCAACTCCAAGCATCTATATGATCATATCTTATTACATAAGTTTCTTGAGTCAATGCCATATATAGCATCGTCTTAGTTGAATTTATTCTAGGTTTTTTAAATGAAATCTCATTACATAATTATACATTTTACGCGACTTATGCTGAAGTTGCATTGGTGCACATCCAAGCATCTGACTGGAATTATTTGAAACTTGACTAGAGGAGGTAGAAATTTGGACAGCGCTCTAGAGATATTGGAAAGGTAGAGGTCAATTCGGTGGCTGGAACCACATTCTCATGTAACTTCGTAGAAACAGCTCATGGACAGACTACCAAATTCAGCTAAAGGGAGTCCACTAGAGGAGTTGAAACCCAATCACTAAGCCAAAGATTAAAGGGGGTTTAGATATCAGGCACAGGGGAATTTAACCAAGCCTAGCGGGTCATGATACCTATCTTCTGGTGATTTAAGGGCCAAACCAACCTCTCAGAATTAATTTTTTTTTGGATAAAGCATGGAACACTAGAATCCAGAAGTCCTTCCTGCAGATAGAACGTAACGAAACCCCCAAGAATCTCATCCTCTTAGAAGTCACAATGTGAGTCGCGATGCAGCAGCAAAAATCCAAAAACATCCATTGGTGAAAGGTCACACTCCAGAGAACAATAGAAACCCCGATGTAGAGGACCAACACATAAGAAAAGGGGTTACTGTTAATCGAATTTCATGGGATGGCACATGAAAGCAGAGCTCAGTGTAAAGCCTATTCAAGGAGCAATTAGGGGAAAAGAATTCTAGTGTCCTGCCTCTCCAGGGAAAATAGAAACAATAATCTGAACTGAACCAATAACGGAAACGACTATGGCAAAAAGGCATTAGCAGCAAAAGGAAGCAATCTCTATGGAAGATGCGTAACAATGCTCTTCCATTAGGGATAACATTAAGGAAGAGGAACCTAATGTTAGAAACAAACTGTCATGTTCATCAAAAAGATGAGATACCACTTCAACGAAACCTGCAAGCACATTATCAGGGATTGTACCTTCAACAACCACATATGGAAGGAGTTCCATCTAGCAATCAATATGGGCTATGAGCAAATAATTTCCATCAGCCAATGGATTAGCAATTAGGCCTAGTTCCTTCTTTTTTCTTGAGTGGGTTTAGACCTAGTTCCTGGTAAAACAGAATAGTGAACAATTCCAAGACTTCCAACTTCCAACAAAGCATCAACTTCCTCCATTTTTATTAGTTGCAACATGATCGGGTGTACGATAATTTAGAAGACCTATGTGATAGGAGAGAGCAAGAGAAATGGATAAGGTGCCCATGTGACGAGTAGCATGAGTCACGAGGGACGAGGAACCCCCCACACCAGTTAGCAACAATGACAACCAAGAGACTCCTTTTAATTTTATATTTTAAAAGAAATTTCCTTTTATAAAAGACTATATTATACGCACTCTTCTTTTACCTCAAGTACCCCATGTCCAACCCCGAAACTCCGACATGGGCGAGGATACTTCAACATTACAATTTGGGCCAAAACCAAGCAAAATTTTCATAACATCAACGCTTCGGAGATAGGTTAGAAAGGAAAAGGGGAAAAGGGGAAGATGAAGAATCAAAATAACCCAATTAATCCATCCCACCTAACAGTGCATTTATATTGGAGTTAATGATAAAGAGGGTAAGTACTAAGTACAGCAATCAAAAACCCTTGAATATCTTGAGAGCAAAGCATTATAGAAGCTCCCATGTTTGATGTGAAACTACATTAAAATTTAAAGAGGGTACCTATTTAAATGGGAAGACCTAACAGTCGTGGAAGCTTTAACATTGTAGTGAATACAGGGTAGTTTGTTTATTAGTTCGTGCTGCTTGTGTCGGTTTGAATTATCCATCTTTACATAAAAATATATATAAGATTAAATATTTTCCATATAATTGGAAATAAACTTCAGATGATGGATTGAATCTACATAACAAGCTGACAATTCAGAGGCAATTGTACATAAGGCTGACAAAATCCACCAAAGTTACCTGATATCGTTGGAATAACCAATGTAGAAGGTTAAAATGTCTTGGATTTAGTTGAACTTCGTTCTTGAAACCTTGAAGGTATTTTGAAATTTGAAGGAAATTAACAGTGCAATGGTTGGATCTAACTGTACTTCGTTCTTGGGGGTATTTTGAAGGTATTTAGAAGTATATAGAACCGAAAAGTATCATAGTTAGTCAGGTTGATAGTGGCGAGCCTTGCCAGCATTGGTTGGTGCTAATTTAAGAAAGATGGTGATTAGTGAGTTTTAGCTAGTTTGTTCATAAGGAACCACCTTACCAGATATGAGAAGTAACGATAGCAACATATACTAACATCACAGGAAGTAAGTTATACGATACTCAACAATGACATCAGAAAGTTACATCTAGTTCCACAAAAATCATACTCATTGTATGCTCCCCAAGTCGTTCAGACAACCGAATCCTAAGTCCTAATCAACAATGGAAGATACTTCCCTTTAAGTCTATCACTCCTTTCCATCATTTAGATATCACCAAGTTCCAGCGCTGCTAACCACCAGGGCAAGTCAATCAACAAAATGACAGTCTGTATTTCTAACAATCCAAATGTAGTAAAATTCCTAGTTTAAGCCATAATCTGACTTGCTCTTAGGCTGTGTCCACATTAGACAACAATGAAGGCGAAACAAGAGCTAGAATGACTACGTCAAACAGAGGAATTCAAATGCCTTCCACGAATGACATATGTTTACCATTATTCACATCCTAAAATCCACGTGATTAAGTTAAATATACAAACAGAGAAGATAATAAGAATAAAATGACCTTAGATTACCAAGAATTGTCCAAATTCACATGCTAAGGAACAAGATCAGTACAGAAAAGATGTTATGATTGTATAAAATTTGAACTTACCACGCGAAGAAAAGAGATCCAAAATCCAGGTGGAGATGGCGGAGGATTATTGGGATCTTGAGGTCCTAAAGGACCACCCATGCCCATTCCATAGCCACCCATGGTTCCCCCTAATCCGCTATTATACATTCCTCCTCCTCCATACATTCCAGAACCATAAAGCCCACCACCATATCCACCTCCCATTCCCCCTCTATACATGCTATTACCATACATACCCCCACTCATCCCTCCGTACCCCCCACCATATGAATTATACATCCCAGATCCATATCCAGAGTTATATGTCATGCCAGAATTTAATCCTGCAAAGATCATTCTACAGTAAGTTTGTTGGAGTACAGAAACGTAAACAACACAATAATTATAACAAAGCTCTTGCTCCAATATAAGTAAAACAAAGAAACATCCGGAACACTACCTCCATAATTACTGGTTCCGTAATTATTCTCCCATGGCCTTGTCGGGAGAGGTCTACCAGCAACATTTGTGTTAACAGTAGTATTTCGATCAGAAGTAGAAACGATTTCTCCAGGTTTTGCAGTCCCAGAAGCTTCCACAACATCACTAGTGGTACCACCAGTTGAAGGCGGTCTAAATGGTACTGGACCAGATGACGATCCAGATCTTTCCCAAGGTTTTGGTGGAGGACCACTAGCTGCACAAAGTAAAATTCATGCCTCATTAGTAACACACCCCATTATCTAAAAAAAAATTAAGAAAATTTCCATCATTCAATCGATCCCCTACTCCCAATCAAACTCCTCCTTAGACTGGAAAATAATTTAACCGGGAGTAAGTCACTCCCGAGTCAACCCCATAAACTTGCAAAGGCATAGGAAGGAGAGATATTTTAAGAGAACTACATTTGACTTGATTCCAATGGCATATGTAGGCACTATATTACTTGGACTCTTCATCATACAAGTACCCTTGTCTAGAACTCGACACTCAAACATGAATACGGATACTTAAAACAGTAGATTTTAAGCCAAAAGTCTGGGTAACATAGGTACGCAGCCAAGTAAGAAACCTGTTCCAGTTGTTCAATCACTATGCAAATGTAGCGAATTAATGAACCAAACATTGTTTGTTGACATGATGACAAATGTTACACTTTTTCTCCATTCATAGCATTCTCCTATCAGCACAGGCTGCTCCAAAACTTTGTAAAACCCCAAAATACAGAGAAACCCACAATTTTATCCCTTATAATTATTCATGATTCATATAATTCCTCTTGCTCTCTCTCTCTCCTTCCGACCTTCCCCTTTGATTTTAACTAAGAGGGTATAGAATTATAGATCATACTAAGCCAAGAATCACAGATATTTGGAAAAAGTAGCACTACAAAACCAAGATCAATAGCCAAAATTTGAAATTAATCAACTTGTGAAGTGAAAGAAGGCGATACGCCCCACACCTCCTCAAACATTAAGCTCAATCGTAGCAATAACAGAACAAACACGAAAACCCAAAACCATCCCATCAATCATACGACAAGAAAAGGCATAATTGAAAAATCAATCAACTTGAGTAGTGAAAGATGGCGATTCGCCCCCATATCTCGTAAAAAATCAAGCTCAATCGTGGCAAAAACAGAATAAACTCGAAAACCCTAAACCAATATGAATCAACGAGTATGAGAAAGAAAGGAATAATTGAAAATTCAATCGCATACAATCGGTGAAATACCTAGAAAAAAAAGGACATTAATAATGAAATAGAGTAAAATTGAAGGAAGAAATCGGTGAAGATAGAGATAAGGAAAAGGGGGAAATACCTCCTTGTTGGGGTGTCGTCGACATTGGCGACTCCCTAGGTGATTGGAGAGAAAGCGCCAAGAAATTAAGAGAGAGAAGAAAAACCCAGAAATATAACAGCTAGCTACTCCTACAACATCATACTGGTGTGTAAATTGATTATTAATGGCTAACAAGATTTAAAATAACGACCGTCAATGAAATAATACTAGGTTATTGCAATCTTTGACATTTTATACTATTCGTATACTTTTCTTCGACTTTCTTTTGTGATTTATACATAAGAATAAATATAGTCATGTGGGATCTTGTTAGATTCGTCTCGATATATACTTAATTAATATCAACTTTTTATAATTTTTATTCAAATAAAATTAGAGATATTAGCATTCAAAGTAGTGCATTAAACTCCCTATGTTACAATATATATGGAACGGAGGTTGTAATAAGTAATCCATGAACGTCTTTTCTGAAATTCATTTACCCTCCGCGGCTCCGAGCATCCGACTACTACTACTAGTCGTAGAAGTAGACTCTACGAGTACGAGGGCTATTAAATTGCTAACGCGGCGTTTGGTACGTGGGAATGAAAGTTTGGGAATTAGAGAATAGGAGTGAAATTGAAATTTGAAAATTGGTAGGTAGGATACTGATAGAATAGTAATGTTTGATATGAGTTGGGTATACGGTGAGATTAAATGATAATGTTATGTAGATACCCTTATTAATTCTTCACCCCTTTTATTTCATCAAGGGTAAAATAGTCATTTTCTTACCAAATTTAATCACTCTCCCTAATATTTGCCCCCCATGTCTTATCTTAGTGGGATGGGGGAGTTTAATCCCATGAGAATTTAGATATCCCTCCAAACAAACATGTGAATACTACTCATGAAGATATAAATTCCTAATCTCACCCCTTAATCCCCTAAACAAACAGCCCCCAAGAGGTTTAGTAACATTTTGACTTTTATGCTATTTACAAAGGAGTACCTCCTTTCCATAACTATTGACCATAAAGATAAATATAGTCATGTAAGATCTTGTTAGATTCGTCTCGTTATATGCTTAATTAATATCAAGTTTTTATAATTTTTACTTAAATAAAATTAGAGATACTAATGTTTAAAATATGGCATTTGGAGGCGTAAAACTCTCTATGTTACAATACATATAGTACGGATGTAGTATAAATTTATTAATATATGATGATAAATATTTTTTCAACGTGATAGCAAATGTTTGTTTAAATAGACTTCATTGGTTTTCATTTGACGTTTTTATTTGTAATTTGTGGAAAATCAATATATATTTTGATGTGGATGGAAATCTATTTGATTTAATAATATATAAAGTGTACACTTTTTGCTTTTAAAAAAAATAAGAGAGGGAAAGAAATTGATTAAGTTTTTAACCATTGCATATGGAAGAGAAGGGGAATAGCAAAAAAAAACAATATTTTTTAGGAAAAATTGATTTTAATAATCCAACCTTTGCCTCTTCCACTTTTAACAATCCTACCTTTTAATAATTCCAAAATAATCCAACATTTGCAACCCATCTATTTTTAATGGGTCATGACTTATTAGTGACTAGTTCAAAAGGTTAGTGCGACATGTGTCAAGCTATCATTGGTCCATATATTTTTATTTTTAAATTTAAAGCCTAAATTAAAACAAAAGGTAAGAAAAAGTATATAAAAAAAATCAGAGCAAATAAATATAATCTTTAGTTAAATAAAAAAAAGAAAAAAATATCAACACCCCAACCCAGCCCCCACCGCAGCCCTCTCTACAACCCCTCTGCCGCTGCTCATATCACCAGAAAAAACTCTCCACCCCTGAAACTTCCTCTGTCCAGCCGAAATTACCCCCCCTCCCCCCTCTTGATAACCCCCTCGCCTTAGCCGGAAAACCGACTTTAGCCTCCCAAAACCCGCTCCCACGAAAACCAGCCCTCTCCCCCCACAAAAACCCCCTCCCGTCGAAAAGTCCTCCCCACCCACCGAGAAACCATATCTGGGTGGTTTTTCGGGGGGGGGATTTTCAAAGGGGATGGAGTTTTCTTGGGGGGAGAGAGGTTGGTTCGTGGGAACGGAATGAACTTGGACGGGCGAACGGGTTTTCCGGCTAAGGGAAGGAAATAATTTGGGTTGGGGGATTGTGGTCAGCCGGATAGTGGTGGTTTCAGGGGTGGAGTGGCTTTTGGTGTTTGGGCGGCAGGGGGAAGTGGGTGGGTTTAATTTTTTTTATTTTGAATAACTTTTAAAAAATATTCTGGTTTTTCAATTAAAAATTAAAAGTAAAAGGCAATGATAACTTGTTTAACAGGTTGGAGGTTATTTTGCCTGTTAAAAGTAGATGAATTGTAAAGGTTGGATTATTTTACAATTATTAAAAGGTGGGATTGTTAAAAGTGGAAGAGACAAAGGTTGGATTATTAAAATCAATTTTTCCTTTTTTTTATTATTTAATTTATAATTAATAGGCATAACTTCCTTTGTATGATTAATTGATTTTATAATTATTTACTTTTTGATAAACACACCCTATACAAAAACTATATATGATGTCGCACGCATCGCGTGCATACATAGATAGTGATTCTAAAGTTGGTTAATGTGTAAGATAAAAAGAAAAAAAATGTGCTAAATATTTGGTTTTTGTATAGTACGATGAGGAAATACATATTCTCATAATGGGAAAGATTTAAAGTGAGAAGAACTTTTAGCAACATCCCAACAAGAATAATGGGAATAAAATTTGAGAACGGAGGGAGTACGTATAAGTAATATTTTAACTTTTGATTAAAAACAATTTCAGTTAAGTGACATGAGGTCTGCCTTAATTCAATTTTAGTTATGGTTGATATCCTAAGTTTGGTAGTAAATTGAGGTTACAATATAATCTAACTTTAATGAACTGAAAGTTGACGGTGTTAATTTTTAGTATGATCACGGTTTTGTGGCTAGGGCGGCGGTGGTAGTGGAAAGAGGAGAGAGATGGGGGTGATGGTCTGCTGGTGGTGGGTATGGTAGAGGAGAGAGGGGAAAAAATTTTATTAGGTATAATTTTGTTTAATTATATTTAATATATAATTAGTGTTTAATTAGGTATTAATTAGCAAATAAGGTCCCTCCTCACAAACTTTTTTTGTTTTTGGCCTTTAAAAGCCAATTTTTTTTTTGGTCCCTTCTCACAAAATGTTTTTTTTGAAGGTCCTTTTTGGCAAATTTCTCCAAATAAAAATATTATTATGAGGTTTAAGTGACAATCAAAAATTAAACTACAATGAAGCATACTATAGATGAGAATTAAACCATATAATTTATTTTACGTTAAAAAAATGTATAATATAGATGATATGATTTATTTCATTTTCTTAGTTTTCATTTCCTATTACCTTAATCAAACTTCGGGAAAAAGTAAAGAGATTTCTTTCATTACAATATTTCATGATCCTTTTAAATTGGTTATAAAATTATGCCCTTAAATTTTTATTTTTTTTAAAAAAAAATTATCATCAATGAAGATATTATTTAAACTCAATTAATATAAAAAATGGACTCGGGGCATCGTTGGGGCCACAAACTACTTTTTCATTCATAACACTTAACTTTTGACTACAAAATCTTAACTTTTGCTATAAAAAACCTTAACTTTTGATTGTTAAACCTTAACTTTTAATTACAAAATATTAACTTTTGCTAAAAAACCGTAACTTTCCATTCATAACACTTAACTTTTGATTATAGAACCTTAACTTTTAATTACAAAATCTTAACTTTTGCTCAAGAAACCTTAACTTTTGGTGAGCGAAAATTTAACTTTTGCTAAAAAAAAACCTTAACTTTTGGGACCTAGCCCTGGTCTACGATAATTTTAATGTAGACCGGGTTCATATTAGACTTGGTAGTAAAAGTCTTATTCTAATCGAAATTATGACGATTCAATTGGAGTTTGATTTTGATTTAACTTGAATTAGGCTTCGGGCATGAATCGATTCGAGTTAATTTCATTAATGGTATTTGGTATATCATGTCAAATTTGGATTGAGTTACTTTTGGATTTGATTTAATTTATTTGAGTATCTGGTTAAAACCGGATCATTGACTTTGGATCAAGTTATGGATCGAGTCGGTTAATCACATTACATTAAGTTGTCAAGTCTACGTATACTTTTTAAGTACCTAAACCATATATGCTAAAAAATTCGGGCCTCTTTACAAAATATTTCAAGATCCGACATCGCAAGAAACATTCTCAATTTTCCCTTTATGTAGAGCATGTCATATACCAAAATATATTCGGACTAAGCAACGTAACTGAAAAATCATTTACACTTATAATCATAGAAATTAGGTGCACCTTCTAACATGTCTTTGGAGCCTTGAGGTTATTTACGACACTTACGTGGTGATATAATTGCATTAATTATATTTTTGGATATTTTAATATACGGAATATGCAAGCCAACATTTGTATGTCATGGTTTGTTAAGAATATATTTGAGACTAAGGAGAAGTTGGACCGTTATGGAAGATGACCTAGAAGCAATTGGTGAGTTAAATCTCCAATTAACCAGACTTATAATGAACTACAAGCATAGGGTATAAGATCATTTGCAACTCTTGGCTACTCATCCAAGCAAATTTATAATCAACAAATGGAATGTTCATTGAAACTTCTTAAAGTTTATATCCTTATGAGAATTATTAGGGTAGTTTGCTTATTATCATTGACTCTTAGTCTATTTTATTTAGAGACGGTTTTATACATCTATATATATAACATGTCAGTCAACCTAAACAGGTTAGCCAATTATTCTCAAACTCGTACATGGTATCAAGAGCCTAGGTTGAGATTTTTTCTCTCTTCCGAACGTGTCTTAGCCCTCACGGTTTTCATTTTTTTTACCTAAACCCTAGCTAGTGTTTTCCGGCAGCCTCACCATGTCTTCCGCCCCCCATTAGTGTCTCGACCACCACAGAGCAACCACTCACGCCCCTCCATCGCCCCCTCGTCACAGCCCCTGCTGCTGTCTTACGCCACAACGCACATCCCCAGACGAGGCTGTCCTAGCATCTGCCAGTGCAGATGGGTGGAGGCGCAGGTCCCACGTCTGTGGCCTACTCATCGTGTCTTCATCAGCCACCGCGCATAACCTCCAATGGGTTGCGCAACCGGTGTTCAGCGGCAGCCCGTCAACACTCCGCATACCACCGAGGTTTTCGCCTGGGTTTGCACCCTCGTTTGGGGGTTTCCTCTTCTCAAGTTTTGCCGTTCTCATCTCCTCTTGGCAATCAGCAATCGGGATTGATGAATTTTCACGCCTATTCTCTGTCTCCACTGCCAAACGCATCCTCTTTAACGAACCAAGACATCACTCGGTTTGTCTCTATCAAATTATCCACTCCCGAAGATTATCTTATGTGGAAAACTCAAGTGACGTATTTTATTTCGACGCATCAATTACTTGGTATTGTCGAAGGTACAATTACGGTTCCTACTCCTACTTATATTGATAATCTAGGTCAATCTTTGCCTAATCCACAATGTTATGAGTATATGAGACTTGATCAACAAATTAAATTGTGGTTATATGCATCAGTTTCTCGTGATGTTATGATGGATGTTCATGAATTACGTACTGTTGTTGAGATTTGGAATAGGTTACAATCACGTTTTTTGCATGCTAGTATGACTAGATCTATGGAGTTGAAGGGTAGACTAAGTCATATGAAGAAGTCTGATCAGCAGTCTATGGAAGTGTTTTTACGTGAAATTAAGATTATTATCGATTCCCTAGCTGCTATTCAGTGTCATGTCTCTCAGTATGATTTGGTTCTGTATACCTTGACTGCGTTGGATCATGATCGTGACTATGATGCCCTTGTCACCACTTTGTTACAATTTCAAACGTCTTTAACGTTTGATGATCTTCGCCCGCAGCCGAGCACCTTCTTCCGCTAGTAGTTGCTGCTAGCCCGCAGGCATGGCCTGCACCCGCGGCCTTTCCCGCTCCCTACCACACCCCCCATTCCACGTCCTTGGCCTATCCCGTTGATGTCTCCATCGAGTCCTCCCCTCTCGCCATCGTCCCTCCCGTTCGACGACCTAGTAAGTCGTCTAAGTGTGTCGATCCCAAAAATGTCCATACTATGACTACTCGTTTAAAAACTAGAAATCTCGAACTTAAAAACAAATGTTGTTGAGTCTGAACCGTCTAACTTTAAAACAAGCGTCTAAAGATTCTCGCTGGTAACAAGCTATGCGTGATGAGTATATGGCATTAATAAAGAATGATACATGGGAACTTGTGCCTCGGAATTACAATAGAATCGCTCTTGGTTGTGATTGGGTATATAAGATTAAATATAATTCTGATGGTAGTGTGGAACAGTTTAAGGCCAGACTAGTTGTTTTTGGCAATCATCAACAGGCAGGTGTGGACTACGTTGAAACCGTTAGTCCTGTTATTAAGCCTACTACTGTGCGCTTAGTTCTAACTATTGCTGCTACTTTTAAATGGCATATTCGTCAACTTGATGTTAAAAATGTTTTTCATGGCTTTCTCAATGAGGAATTCTATATGCTCAGCCCCCCGATTTTGAACATCCTTCTAAACCTTATCATGTGTGTCGGTTACGAAAATTCATTTATGATTTGAAACAGGATCCTCGAGCTTTTCTCGTTTCAACAACTTCTTACTCTTTATTGGTTTCAAGTGCAGCAGTTGTGACACCTCCATGTTCACTCTCAAAAATAGTGGTCATATTATCATTCTCTTGCTTCATGTTGATGATATTGTTCAATTCTCTCTTGCTTCAGAAATTTATTATTGTTCTCTCTGCTCAGTTTACTATGAAGGATTTGGTTTTTGCATTATTTCCTAGGCATTCAGGTCTTACGTACTCCCCGGGGTTTGATGTTGTCTCAACACAAATATGTGGTTGATCTTCTTCGTAAATTTCATCTTCATACTGTCAAACCCGTACGTACCCCTGTTGTCTCTCGTGTCACTCTCTCTCTCTCTCTCTTAGATGGTGAACATCTTGCTGATCCCACATGTTATCGTAGTATGGTTGGTGCATTACAATATTTGACTATGACTCGTCCTGATATTGTCTATGTTGTTAATTCAGTTTCTCAACTTATGCATGCGCCTCGTACTACTCACCTTCATGATGTGAAAAGAATTTTCAGGTATTTGCAGGGAACTTATGATTATGGACTGTTTCTTCACAGTATTGGATGCCCTACTGTGGTCATTGCCTATTCTGATGCTGATTGGGTTGGGTGTCCTGACACTCGGCGTTCTACTACTGGTTATACTGTCTTCCTAGGGAAGAATTTAATCAATTGGCGCTCTAAGAAGCAACCTACTATTTCTAAGTCTTCCACTGAAGCGGAATATCGTGTTGTTGCCTACACTGCGGCCGAAACGATTTGGCTCCGCCAATTATTGGCTGATTTAGGATATTTTCATCGCCGGCCTACCGTTCTCTATTGTGATAATGTTTCTGCTATATTACTGCCAATCCTGTTCATCATGATCGTAGTAAGCACATTAATGTTGATTATCATTTTGTTCGTGAAATAGTTGCTAAAGGTGTATTTCAGGTCAAGCACGTTCCGACACAGTTACAGGTTGCTGATATCTTTATAAGGGTCTAGATCTGAGTTGTTTTGTGAACATCACTCCAATCTATCCGTGATTCCACCTCGTAAATATTGTGGGGGTGTATTAGGGTAGTTTGCTTATTATCATGACTCTTAGTCAGTTTTATTTAGAGACGGTTTTATACCTCTCTATATATAACATGTCAGGCAACCTAAACAGGTTAGCTAATAATTCTCAATACTCGTACAAGAATGAATATGTAGGTCATCTTCTTTAAATGTAATTATGTTACATGTAATGTTGATTAATAGAGTTCTTGAGAATTTTGAATGGAAAAGTAAGCATTCCATGCTTCAAAGTGTGTAATAAAAGATCAAAGTGCTAAAAGATCTGTTTATGGGATGTTGTTGTGTGGGACTGTTTATCCCATATGGAATCAAATAAATTATAACACTTTCAAGGTTTGTTCATCAGTAGTACTCCGTACTAGATTTCATAAAAAAAGATTAGTGTATAGAGTAGCTTAGTAGATGTCATGCGAGTATGAAAGTTTGGCTAGTGTTAGATGCTTAGCTTGAACCTTGTTGTTTTCACCCTTCCAAAAAGGTGAGAGGACTTGTTCAATACTTTAGTTTGTTGGACTAAATGTACTTTGGTATGTGTTTGCATGCTTGGTAATAATATCCTCAAGTTACTTGCCAAAAAAGATTTATAGAAATTTGACATTGTCAATGTACTTATGAGCCAAATCAAACAAAACGTCATTTACTATATTTTTTCACATATTGGAAAGAATTTTACAGATTTCCTTTACTTTAAATAGTATATATCAAGATTTCAAGTATGAACAACGGAAAGGATTCGGTGGAATAATTAACTAAATATTTCCTTTTTTTAACAACTTATAATATATCCAATAATAAATTATTTATTTCCAATAATTGTATTAAATATAATTTACCAAAAATTAAAAGTTTGTTACCCAAAAAGGTAAAAATTACTACCTCCGTTTTTTTTAATATGCACATTTATCCATTTTGGGGTGTTTTTTTTAATTGATACCTTTCTACCTTTTGCCATAAATGGAAGGTTGGCCCACCTAATTATTACACTTCTCTCCTACTTTTTCTTTCCTTCTCTCCTACTTTTTCTTTCCTTCTCTCTACCTTTTTCACTTTTTCCTTACTTTTACTTCCCTTCTCTCATACTTTTGCACTTTTTTCTTGGTTCTAGTGCAAAGCCTTAAGTACATATTAAAAAAACGGAGGGAGTATAAAGGAAATAAATTCTATAAGTTAGTTATTGTTAATACTCCACTTACCATTTTTGTTGATTTAATAGATTAAGCACATCATTGATAAACATTGATATGAAATTGTGCACATGACACTGATAGGAAATTGCGGAGAGTCAGCTCTGAGGCCTATAAAGTTGGTTTTTTTTTTTAACGTCATGCCACTAAGGTTGGAAAATGAAAAGGTGGCGGAACTAAACTTTATGTAGGGCAAACCTCATTGTACTAAATTTGGAATTTTTATTTGATAAATTTTAATTCATGATGTTAATGTTCAACACTCATCGGCAACACATAAAAGTCAGAATGCTAAATAATAAAGGGAGTACTAATATTTACTCTTTTCGTTCTTTTTCAATCAACAAAATTTTCACTTTTTCCGTATTCACATACTTTTTTTTTGAAAAAATTCTCAACGATACACTCTTAGAATTGTCTTCTCTTACTGGTACACTTCCATCTTTTTGACTTTTTAGTAGTGCACCTGTAGTTTGAAATCTTCTGTATCGTGATCATTCCGTTAAATAAAAGGTTAGTTTAGGGTTAATTAAGGTTAGAGGTTTCGTTTTGCATTCTTTGACTTTTTAAGGTTAAAATGACATTTTTTTCGAAAAACGGACACCATCGTGCATCCTTTATGGGTAAGAATTTCGAGAATCCCTACGAAATGAGTACCAATTATCCAGATTTTCGGACACGTACCTCAAGATTGCTTTTTGATAACCGAAAAAGCCCCCTCGAAGTACGTGCTCCAACATCCGACTTGTAGGTACTCGTTTTATAGGAATTATCGTAATTATTGCTCATAAAGGAAAGGGTGGTGTCCGTTTTTCAAAAAAAAAAGTCATCTTCACCTTGAAAAAGTCAAAACACGCAAAACGAGACGAACCACTAACCCTAATTAACCCCAACCTAACCTTTTATTTAACGGAATGTTCACGGCAGGGAAATTTTCAAACTATAGGTGTACCATAAGAAGTCAAAAAGATAGAAATGTACCAATAAGAGAAGCCAATTCTTGAAGTGTACCGTTGAAAATTCCCTTTTTTTTTTTACTACCGTATATGAATTTTGTGCATATAGCTTGTTATATTTGTATCAACTAGTTTATGGGTTTGGGCAATGCCCCAAGTGATTTTCAATGTCTTACATTTCAAATAGGATAAATAAATTACGCGATAATATTCTGAGCTAATTCCAATAATTGGCAAGCAAATATGTATTTTTTCTAAAATTGAATTTTGAACGGTATAGCATGGCAACAATTTTGAAACAAAATGGCAGGGAAGAGAAAATTTGGTAGAGTTAAGTAAAAACAAGAAAACGCATGTGTAACGAGATGGTCTCAACATTTGATTTAAAGAAGAGAGTTGATGCAAGCGTTAAAGTATATAGATTGCGCAGTTAGTATTCAATGCTTGTGTTGATAAGATATCATTAATGTATTTTCTCTTATCTTGTTGATTCAATTTGACACTAATCTTAATAATCAAGTATATTAAATCATATATACTTGCATATGTTTATGTGTTTAGTGCACATAATTTTTCCGTCTAATTGGTAGAGATTTATCACTCATCCGCCATCATACATGCTTTTCATCCTTTATACACCTCGCGTATCATATGAGCATGGTTGCAATAAAGGACAAATACTGTAACAATTTAGACTAATGTGCAAGCATAGTCGAGTTTTGACTTAATTCAACAAACTAGAAGACAAAACAAAGGTACGAAAAATGAAAAGAGGGATAGAAAAAGAAGATTTTGCAACACATAGAGAAAGTGGCGATGAAAAGATGACATTAAAAGCAAAGATATTCGCCGATTAGATATCCCATAAAATTGATTATGAAGAAGAAAATCCAACCAAAGAGAATTAGGGAAATTTATCAGATCTCAAATGCTCCTGAAATACCTCAAAGAGAGAAAAATTAGAGATATACAGTTAGTAGTGTTGTTTGTCTGTTTTGTTATATTTTAAGATCAAACTAACCACTAGATTGTTTGAAAAGATAGTACTTTTTGCATATAAGAAATAAGAGGAGTAACTTGCCTTTAAAATTATGGTTATGCATAATAGTTTGTTTTGTTTAATGTACTCAATCTTTGTAACTTTGCATTATAAGATAATAGCGAAAAATACTTAGTCCAAAAAGAATATTTCTAGGACCTTTTTACATCATACCTCAATTATTATTTATAAATGTAAAATGAATTTGATGCTTGTGAGACTCGATGCTCAGTTAACAATATAATTTGTGGAGTACATCAATAGAAACGATAAATGACTTATAAAATGCAAAAGAGATTAAAAATCAAGCAATTTTGCAGTGATGAAGAACTCAGATCGTGCAAATATGGACTTTACTTTATTATGCTAGAGAATAACATAGATAAAAGGAGAGAGAGAGATAATCTTTTAGACTTTCACATGTGTTAAGCGTGAGTGTGAGATAAATAGTTGGGTTCAATAATTATAGGGGTATATACTAGAAGACTTCTACAATGGACTGAGTTAAATATTATTTACAAAATAAGCACTATGTTTAAAGACTTAGGCTTAGTCAATGTTGCCTATATTTAATAATATGAGATTAATATGAAACTATAATAAAAATCTAGTTTCGTGATTGATTTGATGCTTACTAAAAACTTCACATACATACTTCCTCCTCCCTTTTTCCCTATCACATCGTTTCTCACTATAGAAGATGAGTATTAGTTGCATATAGAAGTATTTTTTACTTTATGTATAAAGTAGTAGACTTGTATAGTTAAAGCTTGGTCCGACCCTACACGAGTCAACTTTTTTGCACCTCATGAGCTCGTTAGCCCTGAGGTAGGCTAATTGCCATCCACGGACATTATTTTTGAATTTTTGACCCGAGTTTGACAAACCGACCCACTTCGACACCTGTTCAATTAAACCAAAGAAACACAAAAAATAGAATTTTAAAAGACGACCCCATGCACAACATGACACGACAAGTGGGACGGGTGGTGCGTTCTTGGCCAATCTTTTGAAATTTTGGCACGAAGCCGACACGACACAAATTTTTCTTAATCCGTTCCTGGCACGACCTGTTATGAAACGAACCCCGCTGGCCAAACATGTTGGCTGATACAGCCTGTCCCATGCCCAATTCTACTAGTAATCACGTGGGCTAACACGACCAATACCATGCTCAGCTCGACTCATAGTTGTTTTATGATCCATTTTATTACCATTTTTTTCGAAAAACTTTGCCCAACCCACATCGATATATCTCTATTATATAAGTGAAGAGGTGGGGGTGGACACCAAAAAGAAATAAAGGAAAAATAAATAAATAAAATCAAAGAATTTATTAAGTAATTAAGTTTTATTTCCAAATTTAGTCATCAAATTTTTAATAAAAGATGCTCAAAACTTCTAACTAAAATATCTAAAAATGTAAAAACAATTAAAAAAATATCAACGCTTATATTTTCTTGAGATCTATAAACAGACATCCACTTTGCTATATTTTTATATACTTTTGATTTTTTTTTATTTTTAAATACATGAGTAATTGATTGTTCATGAGTGAAGGCACATTTGAACAAATTGATCATGATAAAGTATTTTAGCATGAGTGAGAAACATGATAAAGTATTTTCAAGTACTTTTGAATTTTTTCTCATTTAGACAATGAGCAAAAAATACCTTACCGGGTACGATATAATAAAAATTGTAGTTGATGGTGGGGAGTAAGGGGTGTTTTCAAAGAAATATGAGCCAAAATGAATTTAGCTTGAAAACAAAATATGTTGTGTACCATCACATTTTATCATGTTACAATAGCCAAAATACACATCGTATGCAAATAAAATTAGGATCTTTTGTTCAAAACCACCTAAATTTTTCACGTTCTTAAAAACTTCCACCTTAATCAATTTTTCTTTAAATTTCCACCTATCATTCCCAATTTTATTAGAAACTCCACCACTTAATGATTTTTGTTAAAATTCGTTAACAAAACTGTTAAGTGGGCCCCACATATGCATTTTATTATTAGTTTACACTGAAACTGAAGTCAATTTCATCAATTTAAGGGTAAATCCTCAACAAATTTAGAGCAAAATTGGAACGAATTACAACAGTTTGGAAAAAATTGCAACTATTTCAAGTTCCATTTTGTTAACAACATGTATATTTGGGACCTACTCAACGATTTTGTTAATGAAATTTGGCAAAAAATGTTAAGTGGTGGGAGTTTTTAATAAAATTGTAAATGGTAAGTGGAACTTTTTTAAAAAAATCATTAAGTTGGGAGTTTCTAAAAACATGAAAAGTTTAGGTGGTAAGATGCGACTATCCATAAAATTATCTACTGTAAATTATGAAATTTCATAATAAAATTGTTGTCGCACGCATCGCGTGCATAGAAATATAGTAATGTTATAATTAGACAGTCTTTTTCAATAATTTGTGTTAATCAAATTGATCATGAAACATAATAAAGTAGTTAAGGATCAGTGAGAAATTGGTAGAGAGGGGTGATGATGTATTTTTTTTTTTAATAAGGAGTAATGATGCTCTAAATGACATCTTCCATTAATCTTTGGTAATATTTTTTATTTTTTTGGCGTTTTGTTTTAATAATCTACACTCTAATATTTATTATTTTTTAATGCATTTATATTATTTCACTATTTAAACTCTTTTGAAATTACAATTATACCTTCTAATTACCAAAATAATTAAAACAACGATTATTTTTAAAAGTATGAAAAATATGTATACACTCTATTGAAAAACTTACTTAATTTTCTCAAATTCTAACATATTAGTTTTTAGCATGAGGCACGCATCGCGTGTATACAAGGCTAGTAAAAGATAAGAAAACATAATAACGAATTTAGAATTTCCAACATATTTCCATTAATTGCCAATTTGTTTTTTTTTTGCTGAATATTAATTGCCAATTTGTTTTTTGTTGTTGTCTCCAAGACGGTTTTTTTCCTTCCTGGAATTAAGTGTAGAATAAGCAACAGCTAAACCTCATATGGGGCTTGTTAGATGAAAGCACAACTGGGTTTTTCTGGGTCTAAATTATTATTCAGTCAATTCAATTCATTCACAAAAACAGGAACGAACATTCTCCTTTTACCCACCATTTTATATTTGTAGAAAATTAACAAACTAAACTCCCTTCACAATTATTAATCCAAAAATGAAATTTCAGGTATATTATTATTAGAACTTAGGTGAGAGAAATATAGTAGTTGTTGTATAGATGGCGATGGAGTTCATCAACCGATCGCGGATTTATCTCACAAATCTCCTTCCATTACTCCCACTCTCTTCTCAGGTCATTTCATTCCTACATTTCTTCTCATTTTATCTAAATTTTGTTACTTGAATGTATTCAGATTGATTGATATGATCAAGTCAACAAACTGTAATGTGCAATGTTGTTCTTTCTAAGCGAATTATACCCTTTTCAAGTTTTAATTTTTATGGGTGATCTTTGCTTTAATCTGATTTTATATATACATGGGATGAATTTTACGAACTGGGTCTGAAAAAAAGACTGTTAATTTTGACTGCTTTGAGCTTAATTTCCCTTTTAATAATCAATATATGAATATGAACATTTACTAAGTATTTATGTGATTTGGCTTTTAATCAATGGAAATTAAGAGTAGTGTCATGCTAAGTAAACAAGGAATTAACATTCGAAACTTATGGAAATTTATGTTTTTTTTTTTTTTGTAAGATCAGTTTTGGTTGGTATTTTAGAGCTGGCATTAAGATGACTATTTTTGGTTTATTTTGCTGTTAACATCTTTTTAGTGACAGTTGTGTTGATAATCTTTTTAATTGTTGTATTTGGCTTGTAGGTGGAGGGAAGGTGAGAGTGTAAATTTGGTGATGTCTGTCGATTTCGCTGACAAGCAATGGGGTTGTGGAAAGCCAGGAGCAAATCTTCAGAGAATGGGTTCTATGGTTTGCGACATAGGGGACCCTTGTCTTCATCAATCTCCTATCAAGGTTGTGGTGGCAGTAAGATTCTTTTAAGGGTTGTTGTTTTCTTCCCCCTTTAAGCGCATCCAAAACCTTTAATTATAATCCTGCAGCAGACGCGAAAAAAAAGAAAAGTGGGTTTAAATTTTGAATCTTGCTAAGCTTTGTACTTCGAAATGCCATGCTTTACCATCAGCTTATGTCATGCTTCTGCCTATGGCATGTTCTGGGGATTAGATCTATGTTAGCTTACCATGCCACTTCAAAGCATCCATTCCCTCGTTGGAGGAGTATCAATCGACTTTCTATTTTTTATGACTTTGTATTTAATGTAATTTACAAGTGATGAATATATTCCCCCCATGCATTTCTTATTGTATATAGGTTTTTACTTCGACAGTGATTTTTCTCGCATTTCTGTTTTCTTTACAAATTTTTATTGGCTTCCTCTTTGTGAGGATATCATACGGGTTCTATTGGGGGGGGGGGGGGTGAATCTTCCACTTTTGACTCTCTAGGCTAAAATCTTTCCTGTACTAATTACTCTTGCGTTTCTATAGTCACATGCCTATAAGTAGTGCATGTGGACCGCAAAATAGCAAGTGTTTTAGGAATTATGGGAGCGGAGGAAGTATTCAAATTTTAAAGTAGTTGGAACTTTGATATTGCAATCTCTTCCCATTCAAACTTTTAGTCTTCCCCTTTCCATTTGCATTGCTTTTAAATGAGTTATCTTTTACAAATTAAACAGCCCGTGCTGAGTGATAGACAATAGGGCTTGTCATCAGTATGGGGCTTAAAGATCTTTGAAACTGATTGATATGGAATGGGGCTTAAAGATCTCTTTTCTAAAATTTTGCTTAATTTTGCCATATAACCTGAAAGGAAATTAGAAAATATCTGGATGAAACTTATACAGATGATCATGAAAAGCCATGTAATCAACAAAGAATTATGGTCTGATAAGGGTATAGCGAGGAAGAAGAAGTGAATGTGTATCTTGTTTCATATTTCAATGCCTTTATGCGTTAAAGATAGATGTTTTAAGTACAGCTTATGGAGGCATGTGGTGGAAGGGAGTAGAGAAGAGAGAAAGAGTGAGAAAAACCATGAAAGTTACGAACACTTCATTCAAAATCGGGAATGAACCATCACTCCAGGACCCGCTTGGGGTTGGATTTGGGATCATGATTGCTGACATATATATTTGCAAAGATAGGCTTTAGGCTTATGCCTAAAATTGCAAAGAGGCGGTTTCTAATACAGTTTTATCCAAAACACAATTGAATAGCCTACTAAGGCACTGTTCTTTTGGACTGGATTAACTGAAAAACATTTCAGTTCAGCTCAAATTCATTAATTTCAGTTCACTTCAGCTCCTCTCCTTTTGTCTCATAATTACAGTTCATTACGTTCAGTCTAGTCTAGTTCAATTCATTTCAGTCCAAAAGAATGGAGAGCATAAAGTAAAAGCCAATTTAGTTAGGCAACCTTTAACTTCATTAAAAATGGATTAGTTGACGACTTTATGGAGCTCTTTTGAATATCTTTAACATAGCTTATGCTAGTTGATTACGTGTAGCATCTAAACACGTGCTTGTGAGCTGTTGTGCATGTATGTGGAACTAGGGAGGACCGCAATTTCTGGTTTTTAGATGATTTGAAATGAATTAAATGTCCTTTTTCGTTTTCCACCCGTGGCATCTCCAGGCCTTAGCGAACAAAATTGTTTTTTCTAGGATAGATGTTCTTCGGTTACTATAATGGCCCACAAAAAGTTTGTACTTAGGTAGTTAGGTCCGTCTAGAAATCTAGATTCTTTGTGTTAAGTCTGGTCTTGCCTAAATTGGAAAGATGAAGCATATTTGTGAGTTAAGATGCGTTGCCATAGAAATTTGTGAAGAAATTATACATCAATAGAAAGAAGGTGGTTTCCGAAACATCATATCTTACCAACAACTACATTATAGAGCTCTCAGTTCACAATCCCATGCTAATAAGAACCACCTTTTCTTATTTCCCACCATTCTCTCTTCTTATTTCCCACCAAAACCAAGCTCAAGCTCTCCATCAATGGCGTCAATGGCGTCACTCTTATCTTGCCCACCCACTTCCTCTCTCTCCTTCAGATCTCTCCCTTCTCTCAAACCTACAAAACCAATTTCCTCTTCCTTACTCAAATCACCCATTTCCATTTCCCTCAGATCCACCATTAAAAAACCTCTCTTTCTCTCTCCTCCATCACTTTTCCATAAAACCCACAAACTCAAACCCATTTCTTCATCTTCATCTTCATCTTCTCCACCAATTCAATCTCAAGGAGCATCAATTAAACCCTTAATTGCTTCAATTCTAACTGGTGTTATAATCTGGTTCATTCCAACACCAAATGGAGTTACCAAAAATGCATGGCTTCAATTAAACCATTGATGGAGAGTTTGAGTTTGGTTTTGGTTTGGTGGTTCTGAGTTGCAGAACCAGAGAGGAGGAGGAAGAAGAAGAGAGAATGGTGGGAAATAAGAAAAGGTGGGCCCCATGTGACGGATTTTTCAAAATTTAACGTCTTTGGTAGTGTTATGTTGACGGAATTATTAAGTGAGGTAGTTGTATAAGAAAAATTTTATATTAGGTAGTTGTTTCTGAAAAGTGATATTTATTAGGTAGTTGTTGACAATTTTGGCTATAATATACTTCCTCCGTTCCTTAATAAGTGACACACTTGTATAGTGTTTATTATTTACAGTTTAAACTTTGATTAGATTTGGTGATTTATTTTTTAGGAAAAACATAGTCATGTGGGATCTTGTTAGATTCGTCTCAACGTGCATTAATTTAATATCAACTTTTTATAATTTTTACTCATTGAAAATTATAGATATTAATGTTTGAAATAATGCATTGGCAAGCGTGAAAACATGAAGTGTGTCACTTATTAAGGAACGGAGGTAGTATTCCATATGAATGGTTTTACATGATCATATAAAATTACTTACCTAAAGTCTTAAACTGGAGATGGGTGCAGGATATTCAATGTAGACTATCAACCTTGTTCAGTTACTGTTAGCTTGTGGAGGAAGAGAAGAGAATTAGCCAGAGTACAAAGGGAGAAAGGACAATCAGAATTTTATAAAAAGACCAAATCATTGAGAGAAAAGGCATCAAGAAAATATTGAATTGTCATGTTACTTGTTAGCTTAGTTTGGGAGAGAACAAGTCTCTTGTGATTGCTTAAGTTATCTTTTAATATCTGCATTTCAGTTTATTCAATCAAATACATCGTTTTCAGTTCATAATCATCTTCTTCAAAATATCAGTTATTACAGTTTGTTAATGATATTCTCTCTAAAGTATTACTGACTGTAGTGGCATGCAATTATGCATGTTATTTTCTCACATGCTCCATTTAGGAACCTTACCAACTTACTAGGAATTTTTCATTTTTTCCTCTAATTGAAATTGCGGATTCTAAATGGTTGATGCTATGCAGTCTTCTAACCGAAGCATGACAGTGTTCACTCTTTCTGTTTTTCTGACATTGCAGGTAAACAGAATGCTTAAGCCAGAAAAGTGGCAGGCAGTATTTGATAGTGAAGGGAAGGTTTTAGGCTTTCATAAAGCTGTAAAGTCGATTATTTTAGGGGTGGGTTTTATTATTACTGTTGAAAAGTTTCCATATTTAAGTTGATACCCATTTAGTTGGTCAATGACTACATTAGCATTCTGTAATTATTGAAAGTGTTTTTTTTATATATATACTCCCTCTCTTTCATTGTCTTGACTGTCCTTACTTTCTGGTTTGTTTAATTTTTTGTTTACTGACTCTTAATCATCATATTTTCATCATCTTCTGCATTTAATTTGAAAAATTACAGACTCTCCTGCCATCCTTAAATTTTTGTCCCATTTGGAAATTCTCATTTTTTTAATGATCTATATATTGCATAGAAACAGTGATTTTCAACTATATTCTCACAAAATATATGAGCTCTCTGTAGAAGGAGGTGACTTTATATTCTATTTATTGTGATTTGTGAATACATCTCTTAATTAGGGGTCGCTTAGGAATTTATCATGTTTTTTGACATTTTTGTTTAGAAGTGGATATCGTTGAAGGACTTACCAAGAAAAGGTGGGCCAGAAGATTTAGGAACATTAATGATTGCAGTGGCGGAGTCAGAATTTTGAACTCGGGGATGCACAATAAAAAGGATTTAATATTTGCAACACATGATTAAGACAAGTCCAAAAAAAATATTGGATGAATATACGGTTTACAAAGATAGTTGCACTTTACAGTTTGACGTTATTCATGAATCCCATTTTAACCATCTTTGTAGTTTACAAGTAATGAAAAATATTCCCAAATACGATCTTGTTAGAATAAATAATGTTAAAAGAATGCAGGATTATAATATAAAAGCAGTAGAAACAAAAGTTAATAACAAAAATAAGTCATCAAACCAATTAAAGTAAGATGGAGAAAGGAAAACACATAAAAAGGAATAAGAAAGAGAAAGAACAAAACAAGTAAATAAAAGTAAGAGTCTCCTAGCTATATCTTTGTGTGTTCTTATTGTTTCTTGTCTCTTGGTTTCCGCATATTATACTCTCAATTGCACAATTTGCCTAAAGTGAGAGTCAGAAACTTACATTTTGTACGCTCGCCTCATACAAGTTCTTGCACTTCGTTTGAATCTTTTATCTTTTGTTACCATGAAGATTCTAAATTTTTTATCAACCATATTGGTTTTCGTTATAGGGTGTGGATCCATCAATAAGGCCAGAAGTATGGGAGTTTCTTCTTGGTTGTTATGCATTGAGCAGTACCGGAGAGTACCGCAAACTGCTGAGAGCAGCCAGAAGGTTCGGACCTTTTCTCCTTTACTAGCATGTTTTTATCTGTTATTCTACATGTTTACTTTCATGTTTTTCTATAAAAATGCATTGTCTTATTCTTTACAGTCAACAACTTCTTGGGATTCATGGAAACCATCTTTGTTTTTTTCCCCTCTTAAATTTGTGTACTTTTGTCTGTCTGGATAACGAGTTATCTACATGTCATGCCTATGATATGTAAATCGTGTATTAGTATCTTGTGCACCCTGGGTGCAAGCAACCTTTTGTTGTTGTGAAGTAAACTATGCCCTAATGAATCAGCCAGTGACCCAATAGTAGACCTTAAGCTAAAGGCCACGATGAGATGAGTATATACTAAATAAATACGGTGTAAATACGGTGGACCATAATATTGGTAGCCTTTGTGGCTAATGATAGCTTTTGCTGTGTAACCTTGAGAAATTTCTGCTTAAGTCCTTAAGGTGCTTCTTGTATTGTGACTTTGTGAGGCAGAGCATTTGGTTCAGGTTAAATTGAGGGCTCTCCACATTAGTGTGGTTTCTTGTGTGAAGCAAAACTTCTCAAATTCCTTAGTTTTGTTCTAGTTGCTCTCTGTTTTGGAAAAACTTAGTTGTTTCTAAAAACTTCTGAAAGAAGCAACTGAGCTTGTAGGAATTAGTCCCTTGATCAGGTTAAATTTTGTACTAGGTTATTGGATTCTGTTTCAGAACCTGTCTTCCGAATTTAGATCAATATCTAAACCTCCTGAAAGTACTTCCACAAACACCACTGTACATCACCTTAATCTGATGCTGATTCAAATTATTTTTTAGTGGAAATCTGAGTAAGAAACGAAGAATGGATGATCGCAAGGTTAAAGCAAGCTTTTGTGATATCTATGAGTAATCGTTTAATTTCCAGATACTTTGGAATAGAAGTTTGTTCATTGTTCTAGTGTTTCCTTCCTTTCTAAAAAAGCTGATTGTTGCAAGCAGAGTACATGTAAATGTGTCCACGATCCAAACAATCCTTTCTTCCTTATTCATCACTAAGAGTGGGATCTTTTGGCCGTATTCTTCACCTGCTGTTAGGTTGAAAATCTTGAAATAGTCCTTTGAAAATTGAAGTTAATTTATACTGCTAGATTGTTGTATGCTCTTGAAATGTTTATTTCGGATTCAGTTACTCAGATAGTTGGACGGTTTGGACCTATAGTATCAGCCACTCTTAAGGGTCGTTTAGCTGCTTGATACGTTTCTGTGCTGTTATTGTTATGAAAGTGTCAGCGCATGAGGTTAATGTGATGGATTTAAACATTGGCTATATGGCTATTAGGAGATATGGTGCTTGCTTACTGTTTATGGAGCCATGAATATTGAATACTCTAAATAAAATGTCGCTAAGTTGGTTTATGTGGGAAGCTTAATAGGATCAAATAGTATATGTGTTGATTAGGGTGGAAGTTGCCGTTTTAATATTGTATCATATTAGAACCTTTCTTCTTCCAATCTCTGTAGACAGGGAAGGGAAAGATATATTAAAGCCAATATGTGGATTTCAAAATTACTATAAAGTTCACTTTCTTTCTTCTGTTCTTTATGATGGGAAAAAATTCTTAGCTTGCTTTGGCTAACATATTCTATCATACAGGGAGCGATATGAGGAACTTGTGAGACAATGTCAAAAGATGCATTCAAGCATAGGAACAGGCTCACTTGCTTATGTTGTTGGTTCAAAAATTATGGATGTGAGAGCATATACTAAAGATGAATCTGAAGGGAGACAAGCTTCCGGAGATGATACTAACAAACTTAACAATTACTGTGAAAGGAATAGTAACTGTACAGATACAACATATACATGCCAAAGAGAAAGCTCTAGCGATTCTTCTGACATTGCCAGTGTGAGAGAAAGCATTGACAGTGCCGCTTACGACTCATCTTGTCTTATGCCGAGCCCTGTGACATTCAACTCCAGTTCCTCGAGACCTATGAAGCAAGCACATGCATCTCAATTTCCAGTTGACGATTATTTTGATTTTCCTGCCTTGCCCGTCACGGATTTATTTGAGAAGAGGGACGAAAGTGACCGAGCAAACGAATCACTTGATGATGGGCGTTCTACTCAATGTAAACTTAGAGTTGGCAAAGAGAGCATGCACAGTTTTCAGATTGATAATAATGACGAGTTGATTATTGAATCAAATGGTTCACGATCTGAAAGAGTTAGAAACTCTATCAGTTCCGAAATTGAGATGGCTGATGGCCACTGTGACAGACCTCATCAACAAGTCTTGCGACCGGATATTCAGAAGTACAAAAATAAAGTGCTGAGCAGATTGAGGATCTCTGATGTACCAGAAACTGCGGAGCTGTATTCAAGCAATTACCAAGGAGGTGAACCTAGTGAAGATAAGGTATCTGAATGGCTCTGGACTTTGCATCGAATAGGTAATGAAAAAAATCTATTGTGTTTTCTTTTAAATTGGTTTCTGAGCTCTTCTCCGCGTCCCAGTCCAATATATTAAACAATGGAGCCATGTTTGTTGCTAGTGGTTGATGTGGTTAGAACTGATAGTCATCTCGAGTTCTATGAGGATCCAAAAAATTTGGCCAGGATGTCAGATATTCTTGCTGTTTATGCATGGGTTGATCCTGAGACGGGATACTGCCAAGGTTATAGGTTTTCCTCAATAATTTCTTTGCTATTGCTCATTTCTAAGACCTCTGGCTGACAAATTTAACAATGTAAGAAAATAAGTTTGATATGTTTGATGTTTATATTTGGTTCAGGAATGAGTGACTTACTGTCTCCATTTGTTGTTCTTTTCGAGAATGATGCGGATGCCTTTTGGTGCTTTGAGATGCTTCTCCGGAGAACGGTTTGACTTCTAGTCTCTGCTTTCCCTTTTGGTTGAGGTATAAGCATGTTGTATGTCCAACTTCCTTTTGCTGTACTTTTCAGCGAGAAAATTTTCGAATGGAAGGACAAACTGGAGTAATGAAGCAGTTGCAAACACTGTGGCATATCTTAAAACTGACTGACAGAGAAATGTTTTCACACTTATCTCACATAGGTGCTGAGAGCCTTCACTTTGCATTCCGGATGCTGCTGGTGCTTTTCCGCAGAGAATTGTCATTTAGTGAAGCCCTTTGTATGTGGGAGGTTTGTTCTCTTGAACTCCTGACATTCACCCTTGTTGGTACAGGGCCTGTTTTATCCATGTAATTTGACAATTTCCAGGAGACTTGATTTGTAAGTTCGTGACTTGTGATACATTAACTTTAAAGTTTATTTTCTTCTTGCAATCTGAAACTATATTTGATAGGCAGAGGCCGTGTTGGACGTAACTATGTTAAGTTGAACCAAATTTATCACTCTTTGCTCCTTGACGACTTGATGAGTTCTTTAGGCTTAACAAGATTCAAGTATGCCGTTGATGATTGGTTGAAAATCTGAGGGCTGAGTTGCTTTAAATGATAGGCTGATAGCTATTGCGAGCATAGTATCTATGATTTGATTGCCATTGCTGTATTAGTATTTAATAATTCTCCGAGATCAATAAATGAAGGAGTTGTACGTGTTTACATCTGTGCATATGCAGCAACATTGTCTAATACCAATGGGAATATACCTATGTCTATAAAGTATCTGTAGTATTCAGTGATCTATCATTGACACGAATTATAACTTTTTTTACGGCCGGGACTGTTTTCTGCAGTTCAATAAAGACTGGATTTGTATTATGTAATCCAGGAAGAAATTTGGAACAGGCTTTAAAATTTAAAGTTGGGTTTTAGTCTTGAGAGGGGCCCTAGAAAAGTTTCAATCGTATTTTGATGACAGGTTCTACTTTCCTTTTCTGAGGACTGCTTGTCTGCCTATTGTTACTTTCAGTTTCACTTTCGTAATACGATTTGAGATTTCCTTAGGATCGATTTAGTCTGTTAAAGAAAAGAAATAAATGGAAATGGTTCGGTAGAAAGATATACCTTTCTAAATATGGTCTAGCATATGCAATAAATACTTTGGGTTGCCCGAAACTAGTGCTGTGCAATTTACTTTCGATGGAGTTGGTTTTATCTTGGTTTGAACTAATTTCTTTAATCTTAATAAACAACCTTACAGAAAATAAACCTGTTTTTTCTTTTCTTATCTCAAGTGTGTCAATACATTTATCACTTTGTTTTTCTAAAAACAGAAACTCTTAGTGTGTATCTTGCATATGTTATTTTAAAATGGCCATGAATGCAGATGATGTGGGCTGCTGATTTTGATGAATCCCTCGCTTGGAATATGGTACAAAATTGTCTTGAACCATTGGTGTTGCAACTGCCAAATGATTTGAGCACCGAAATTCAAGAGGAAAAGAAAGAGACTGATGAGACCAGTTCGAAGGGTGGCTCACAGGCAAAAACTGCTAGTACTGAACATCCCAGCTCTGACGAGGCTGTGATGAAGTCATTAACAGCTAATCATTCATTTTGTGGCTTAACTAGGACCTTTTGGTCTAGGAATGATCGCACAAATGTACGCACGGCATTCTCAGCAACAAGGAACAGGGAAGATGATCTACCTGTGTTTTGTGTTGCAGCAATTTTGATCTTGAACCGTCACAAGATCATCAAAGAAACACATTCGATTGATGATCTAATCAAGGTGGATCTGACCTGCCCTTTCTTCTGTTATGTAGTTCATGCAAGTTTATGCTTATGCATGTTGCTTTCACTATTATTATGTGAGTAACTATAGTCTGATTCCCTTTACCTCGAAACTAAAATATTATACAATACTTTGCTGACTTTGAGCAGCTAAAACTTGATCCTCACGAATTTGATTAAAGATTACTGTCAAATCAGAATTTTGTTGGTGTTACTGAGGAGTTTGTAATAGTAGATATTAATTTTATATCTAGGCTTAGTCTTTCCTATTATGTTACTTTTGCAAGTTTAGTTTCTTAATTCCCTTTGCAAGTTCTGAATCTGTAATGTTTTTTTGGGAAAAGAGGTTTTTCTACTAGTTTGGAAGTCCCGCATAAGCAAGTATCAAAAGTTGACGAATGAAATCGAAATTAACAAATCAATGGAAAAGTGATGTGAATAAGCACAAATTTCATAGAATTTCTCAAAATACAATCTTAAGTTTATAAAAACAAATCCTAGTTTTGGGCAAAACTGGTATTTTTCTTGCCTTTGCTATTCCATTTTGGGTCTACCGTATGTAGGAAAAGTAATAGTTTGGGTGTTTTGAGAAGGCCCTAAGAATTAGAGATTATCCCAAAGTAACTTGAAGTTGGGGTTATTTGGAGAAGCTAAGTGACAGTTGAGATATTCATGTTAAGTTTTTCTTAACTAATTAAGGATTAAAAAAATTCTAGCACCATGTAAGCAAATTTGTCATGAGATTGAAGATAATTAATTAACTTGGATAAGTATAAGCACTTACTCTTAGGGTAGAGGAACTGATTTGGATTTTCTATAAACAACTAGAGATAATTCTAAGATATAAAGTAAGTGTAATTTTTGGTACAACGTTCATAATCTTTACAAAATGGAAATCAGCTCAAAATATACTTTCTAATAAGATCTGTATGTCTATACTTATACTTCATATACGAAAGGAATTTAAGTTGAATTCTTATGTCACATTGATTATCTCAATTCTGCATTTTCTACGTATATATATATATATATATATATATATATATATATATAGTAGTATAGTATGAGTTTATTAGTACTCAGAATTATAATTCTAATCATTATTATTAGAAAGGCAATTGTAAAAGTATACCTACTCGAAACCTTAGTCTGTTCATCCCGCGTTTTATAGTCTAGTGAAGTTGAAGATAGGCAAGCTGTCAGATTTTGAGAGAAAAAGAAGCTCTTTTGGTATTAACTAATTGTGATTTGTGAATTGATTATGGAGTAGATAAAAGAAGGAAATAGACTGTCTAGAAATTGTTCTCCAATTATATGAAGATGGAGTTACTTACAGAAGACAGAGCTCACTTTGATATTAATTTGCTCTATCGGATGGATTTTTGTTTGTCTTTTGCTTATTTGACTTTTATATATCTGAGATTCTGAAGACCTTAGCTTTCGTGATCGCACCCTGCTTAAGCAGGTTTTAGCTCTCTGCTTTACATTATTTGTGCTCAATTATTGGCAACTCATAGCTGTTTAGTTTCTTGGTACGTGAACATAGACTTTGGTTTATTAGTAAATATCTCAATTTCGATGCCTTTGTTTTCTATCTTAAGTGCTATATTAGTTTAAATCATGCAGTTGGACACTTGTACTACGTGTTTGCTACTTTGCTCTCCTTGAGGAGTAGTCTATCTATATCATCATAGTTGTATGACACTATTATTAACTATCCCTCTCTATTAGGAATTCTTTTATATTTGGAAAGTTCAGGACTACATTGAGTTTTTACTACAGTTTGCCTATTTACGTTGCCGATTATCTTTTATTACTTCCAGTTTCTCAGTCGGTTCATAGTTTTTTTCTTTACTATCTATAGCTATTTATGGTCTTTGAAAAATAAATCTGAATCGGACCATGTATATGCATTTTTGGCAGATATTTAATGACAATGTGCTGAAGATAAAAGTCAAAAGATGCATACGGACAGCAATCAAGCTCCGGAAAAAATATTTCTACAAGGTGCCTTTTCTATGCTGTTAGTTATTTTGTCTTGAGTAAGTATTTATGTTCAAGGAATGATTGACTTTGATGAGAAACTGCTCAGTGCATTGTGCATAAGCTTCCTTGTGAACTTGTTAGTTCTATTTCTCGTATAAAGTGATTATGCGTGAGATTTTCTTAATTGTTTACTGGATCTATGCCATGCATAATATGTTCTTTCGGGGTACAAGTCACTGTACTTTGTAAACTAGGTAAGAATTACTCTCTTTATGGACAAATAAGTGTCACATTTTTCACAATCCATCTTTATTAAGATTACAATGGTTTTACCTAAGAACTCATTATAGTAGTTTAGTTATCCCCAAACTCTTATCACTCAGTAAAGGAGATATTTAGGGAGTCCAATCATGAACCAATAGTATTCTTTGGGTAAGGGTGACAACTCTTTTCTGGATTATTTAACTTAAAACACGCAATTATATGAGTAACAAAGTGTTATCTCAAGTATTGATATACCTATACAGGCCAGTGTAGAACAGTACTGGCACTTCGGCAGGAAAGAAAGTGACCAAGACCGCTTAAACCATGTTCATCCTATCAAATCAGTTACTACACTACAAAGTAGAACCCAGGCAAGAAAAAAAGGAAAAAAAGAAGCAGGGTGTCAGCCGAAGGTAATGATAGCTCGTGGTTGTTTGGTCGGTCTGTGGAGGTGGTAGAAGGGGGGGGGGCGGCGGCGTTGGTTTTACTCTGAGTTAGGAGGTGCTGTTGTAAATCCTTGGAAGAATTAAATATTTTACATTGATACATGAGACTATAGACTCTATAGTCTATAGTATAGTAGGGTAAAAGGACAAATTAGGTAAGCTCTGAAGAAACTAAGAGCAACACAAGCTTATCTAAGCAAGCTTTACGGAATCTAATATAACTTTACATAAACGAAACGGAAGCTGTTGGCTATGCAGCTCCATCTTCATGGGACGGATGAGCTTTAGTAGTTTTGGTAGGAGTGGGAAAAGGCTGAGTAAGTGAGAGACAATGGACAGTGGTGCTATTGGATTATCGTGTGGAGAAAGAGTAAAGAAGGAAAGAAGCAGCAGGGGCAGGAAGTGCTCGCACCCCGCAACCCCCTGGATGCCCTGTGACGAAGATGCAGAAGCAGCAACTCGGAGGCAGGAACGCATCGCACCCTTCAATGCAACGGGTTTTGTTCGGTCATCTTTTTCTAGTCGGTTTTGGTTTTCCTCCTTCCTACAAACATGTATTCAGTCGTTTCTATCATTAAACAATCAGATAGATTCTAAACCAAGAGGTCTAAGAACTCTTAAAGTGAGATTTGCAAGGCTGGAGACTTGAGAATTCCTTCTATAAAAGTTGGATCTCAGGTTTTCTTGCTAAATCTTGCCTGTTCTTTATTGCTTATTCTTATTATTTCATGTCTCTTGCTTTTTGCATATTACATTCTCAATTGCAAAATTTGTTAGCGGCTATAGTGAGCTTTTTAGATCCTTACAGTTGACTCGTGGACGATTGGTAGTGTGTCTGTGTGGCTAGGGAGGAAGGGGAGGGGAGAGAGAGAGAGAATGGAGAGGCCTTGATTGTTTTGGGAACGGTAAGGTATTAGTTTGGATGATTTCTCAGTCAAACGTGACTTACAGTTCTTTTTGAGAAGACAACTCATAGCTCGGAATTGTTGTAACTGTTCTTTTCCAATATTGTACAAAAGGCGTTGATCAGTGAGGCAGTGACATGCTATGAAAATCCGACCCAGACAAAAGTCCATGAAAGCAAGACTGGTAGGACACAGGATTTTAGGAGACGCTCCGCAATAACCTAGCTTAACTAGCTCTAATGCCATGATAAGTTTATGAGAGGAATTAAACTGCTTCTATATTACTTCTATATAATATTCCTAAACGCCATAGATTTCTCTTAATTTTAAACTACTAATACATGAAGTATACTACTACTATAGAATTTTCCTATATCTATAATAGTTTCAGATTGGTAGCTTCTTAAACCCTTAATGGAGAGGCCTTAATGCAAATGGCAACTAATTGGGCTGAAAATTCTACCGTTGTTATTCTCTGTACCTGTATGAGCACAAGGATAAATTATGCACATTAGAACTTTTTCAACAGTAATTTTCCATGAGAATTCTTGTTAGTCTACATTCCTTTACTATTGTTTGGCATATTTCTGGTAAAGGAAAAGAAGGGAAGGGAAGGACGAGGGGGAGGAAAGGGAAAAGAAAATAACACTATTGCTAGGGTCTGTTGTCGTGGAAGGATTTGAAGGGAATCCGACGTTTGGTTAGTTATTGGTAAAGGAAAAAGGGCTTAAAAATGGCAGCGTTGAAATTTTTTTTTCCACCCAAATTGGAAAAGCTATGAACTTCTTTTCTGATCACTTCCTTTTTTTTTTTCTTATGATCCTATCAAACCTCATATAATCAGTGGAGCCAGAGTTATGAAGGTCACTTAATTGCTTTCATTTCTTTTCTTACCCATCCAAATTTTGTCCAACCGAACAAGCTGTTATCTATGACACATACTTCTGCTTCACTTCTTGTACTTATACACACACATTCTGTTTTAACATCCGGTTCCTATCTGAAACAGATGGTAAAATACAATGATCCATCACCTCAGAACGACTCATTAACTTAAGTCGTTGATGAGCAATTACCTGGGAAGACGAGCCATCATGCTTTGATCCTTGCTGCTTTTGAGATTGCGAAGCTGCACACAGATCATCATGTGATTCTTTTGTGATATGTTTGACGTTTTTGTATCATCTAATGGCTCATCCTGTGATGTTTAGTGCAACAAATGCCTTCATCCTGATGAGGTAAGTGATCTCTCTGCGTTTATCATTTTAAGGATTCATCAACATTTTGCAAAGTCATGTCTTGTATGTGTTTGACCCAAAAATTGTTTTTTATAGCTGGACTTTTAGCAAATGCTACAGTCAAATGATGATATTTTTCCTAACCCGGAGTTCTATAATGAACCCAACTAAACTTTGATCTCCAATAGCCTGGTGGTGGCTTTTATTGTTTTATTTACTTGGGCATATGCCTTCCAATATTTCATTCATTTCGTAAACATGTGATACATTTGTATTGCAGTATACACTCTTTGCTGTTATCTCTTTGCATGGAATGGGTTGTCTTGTTTTGTAGCTATTACCTTTTAAATCTGGAGCGACATATTTAGAGTTACTCCGGTTGGGATTTCATACTGAGTGAGCAGCATAGGGCATAGGTGGGACAATCTTGCCTTTAAAGCATTGTTGATCATAGCTGGATTTTATTATTATTATAATCGTTTAGTTTTTCTTTTCTTCTTTGACATCGAGGAGATATCAAGATTCAAATGTACATTTACTTGATAAATCATATTCCTTTTATTGTTTTCTTCCATCACTAGTATTCTGTGATAGTGGCTGAAGATAGGAAGGCTGGGGACAATTTTGTGGTTCATTTATCTGATGCCTTCATTGTGTATTTGGTCAACCGAAGGGCTAGCTCCTGGTCGTATTACCTTTTTTTCTCGGTAAACTTGATCAATGTTGATGCTAACTTTTGACTTCCTCCGCTCTACAATTCTTGCAACACTTGCCATTTCATGGTCTCCAATGCAGTATTTTTCCCCCCTATACAATGGCGAGGATCTGTGGTCAAAGTTTATAACGTTTGACCTTGAAAGTACAAGTGTCGCAAGAATTATGGAGCGGGGAAGTATGTATTATATCACTTTGGGTGGTCAAGGCTCAAGTTAATGATTCTTTTTCGATTTTCTGATGGCAATTCTCTTTACTCAGATTGGTGAGTCTTTTTAAAACTTAAAACCTTTTAAAAACTTTTTATCACACTTGTCGATGTCATCTCCTTTTGCAACGGTTTCATATGATGGTTCATGTTAGCCGACCCCAAATCATTTTGGGAATAAGGCTTTGTTGTTGTTGTGTTGTTGTGGTGAGTCTTTCCTTTAAGACCTGCAAAGGTCTCTTCATTCTTTGAGATCCTTAGGAAACCATCCTCAGTTTCGTTATGGTCATTGATCCTGAAGTACTCAATCGTGACCATTGGAATCTATTGAAAGTTTATGAATCTGTTGCTTAAAGTGGAAATACAACCTTAGAAATCTGATAATGTCTGAAAATTACAGTCCAATCGGGTCTCGCATGCTATATGTGCCAGTAGTCACTTCCTTCTTAATATTTCACTTGGGAAGACCAATGTTTTATCAAGAATTGAACATGACAAAGTGATAGGCAACGGAAGCTTTATACGTGGGATCTTCTGATTTTATGGGTTGAAGTGCTGATTATTTGTGGATCGCTTGCATAATATGGGTGTTAAGACCTAATTTTGTTGGAAATTTCTGCTCACTAGCTATTTCGTCCAAGTATGAGGTTTCGGGGCCAGAAACTTTTAGAGAATAAAGTAGTCATCAGTGATTGTTCAATACTAATTTTCCTGATGTTATCTTTTGTTGAACTTGTGCAGCCTCTTAGTTAAATTATTATTGCCTATCAGTCACCTGTTTTTCTGAATTTCTTCTTTCCTATTCTTGCGACCGAACTGCTGTTTCCTTTTCCTCTTTTTTTCAGTGTTCCTTTGCTCGCCTAGTCTGCTCTCATCCAAGTGATTAGCTTTCTTTCTCTGCTTCATCCATTAAGAATAGTGGCTATTAAGATGTATTTGTTTACACCTCTATAAGCTTCATGGAAACTTCGGTTCCTAATATGATCAACTAATCAGATTTTGCATAGTATTTTCTCAGGGGACAGCGTTGCCAGTATCGTAGTATAAGTTAAACTTCCATTTTTTGTAATCATTGTGAGACCTCATAAACACTTGTCTTGCTTCAATTCATGTGTAACTTGAGCAACATTAAGTCGATCATTTTGTTAAGGTCTTTCACTGGTTTGCGTTTTTTTGACCTGGTTAATGCCCCGACTGTATTTTTACTCTTTATGTTGCTGCTATGTTCGGACGATGGCAAAATATCCTCTCGACCCTGTCCTTTGGGGATTTTGACTTTGATTTTGTTGTTGATTTCTTGTTGCTGTGTGAATGATTAGTTATTGATGGCTTCATGCCTTCATCTTCTGCCTTTTGTAACTTTTTTCTTGCAACAGTTGATGGATCGAAGACATTCGAGGTGCACACAGATGGATCACAGATGATTTGGCTCTAAGAGTTTCATCTATAAGTCAGTTTATTAGGAGGGCAAATAATTTGGTAGCACAGTTTTGTTTTCAATTTTTTTTTTCCTTTTTCTGTGTAGTTGTTGTACCCCCAATGTTTTTTAACACAAGATATATATAGAAAAAGTCAAATAATGATCTTTCAATTAACTGTTGTTTCTTTGTCTCTTTCTTACTGTTCCTTTCAGAGTTTCTAATATAGCATTCCTAAAATCCTAACCTTCCTTCCTCAGCAGTTAGTGTTTTAGGTCTGTGTAAAATTCTCATAATAAGTTTACAACTCATTAATATGTATGGGGCGCAGGTGTTAAGTCACAGCAATTGTGATTGAAGTGATAGAGGTGCTATATTAAATAGAAAAAATTATCCTTTATCACCTTTTATTTACACCTTTTTGTAAATTACCACCTTAAAGATTTTTTTTTAAATTACCACCTTTTTTGTGCCAAAGTTTTAAAACTCCCACCACTTAACGTTTTCCATCAAAAAAACGTTAAGTGGGGCCAACACCTTACCATCTTCTTTAATTCCCTCCATTTCTCTTTCCTCTTCCCCTTTCTCACTCCTCTCTACTATTCTCTCTTCCTCACCACCACCACCGCACCACCACCACCACCACAACCACCACTCATGGAGTATATACTCCTCTTTGCTATTCTCTCTTCCTCACCACCACCACCGCACCACCACCACCATCGCACCACCACCACCACCACAACCACTTCACCACCACCGCACCACCACTGCACCACCACCACAACTACCACACAATCTCAGTAGTCTCGTTCGCCTCCTCTCCACCTACAATGTCTTCACCAAACTCTCATCACTCTTTCCGGTGACACTTTCCTGTGGTACTCATTAACCTAAGTTCGTCGGACTTTGGTTTCGATGATGGGTTGTGTTCGCACGGGGAGTATGTGTTGCAGGAACACTAAGAGGCGCTTATGAAGGTGTGATTGTTGGTGGACCATGCGATGATTGGACTGATGGAGCAGACGCCGTTTGAGGTGGCGAATGGGGAACTGGCATATTATTACTATGGGAAGAGTGATGAGATGAATGAGTTGATGCAACGAGCTTGGTTGGAGTATCGGTGCCGTTTATGAAGCAGTGGTTGTGGTGGTGGATGTGGTGGTGGTGAGGTGGGTTTAACAGAGTGGAGTGAGAATTGAGAAGATGAAAGAGAAATGGATAGAATTAAAGAAAATGGTAAGGTGTGGGCCCCACTTAACGTTTTTTTGACGGAAAACGTTAAGTGGTGGGAGTTTTAAAACTTTGGCACAAAAAAGGTGGTAATTTAAAAAAAAAATCTTTAAGGTGGTAATTTACAAAAAGGTGTACATAAAAGGTGGTAAAGCACAATTTTTCCTATTAAATACTCGCTTTGTCCCAAATTACGGATTTAACATGAATTTACATAATATCCTTTTCTAAAAATTGCGACTTGCACATTCAGCAAAGCAATTTTGTGCAAGTCGCAATTTTGAGCATTAATATCTTTAATAATTTATTACTGAAAATTATAGAAACTAAATGTGATCAGCTCGATTTTTTTCCAATAAAGGTGACTGCTTCTGCAATCAAACCCAGTTTTTCTTTGATAAGTGCTTGCTGCCTGCTTGAACAACTTTTTGAAAATAGCATTTGAATTGCGAATAGAAATTTATTTTTGTGACTGAATTTTATTTAATTTTTTTTTCGAGTTTAGATTAGTTGGATTTCTTTCTTCAATTTGAGGTTTATTTGACTTTATAATGGAGAAATGATCCTTTTGAGGTGTCATGGAAATCATTAGATACTATGATTGTATTTTTTTTTTGAGGGGATACTATGATTGTATTTGGAAGTCTTTTATCGCACCTAACAATGCAATTATGTTATTAATGCTTGTACTTAATATTTTCTTAATCAATCTGTTTGGTAAAGAATAAACATAAGGAGTGCATGAAAATCTAATTGCACACTTTTGGATGCCTTGACCTAGGTTCATCACATGGCCAATCTGGCCAAGAAGGTTATAATTGAGATAGTATCTTTAAGTTGGTTGCAAGTTTTACTTATGCCTTTTTTTGGCCTGCCGAGAAAAGAACTGAACTAAAATTAATTCAATTGAACTGACATTAATTGAACTGAACTGCAACTCTTGACTCAATACGAACATAATTGAACTGAACTGAACTTAATCTAAATTCATTGCAGGCAAAAAAAAAACAGGGCCTTACACTACCACCAAAGCCTTAAATGGAATGGGCGTCGCCTGTATGAGTCAAAATTCTATTTCCAATAGTCATCGACTATAATTTTCAGAATAGTAAAAATAAATCTATAATTTTTATTAAAAATACAATCTTGATTGTTACATTTGACAAAAATGAACTTATTTTATTTCATAAATATTATACAGTTTTGGCCACCATTTATTCATTAGGTCTCTAAAGTACAAATTTTAAACACAATCAATAATAATAAAAGAAGAAAATGACTCGTAATTTCTTCACCATAAACTAGTGTGCTTCTTTAGGTTAAGGATGATTACTATTAGTATAGTGGCAGTTCCTCCTGATTTCACCTTGTTCTCCAGTTAACACCTTGTAGTTACCCAATCGAACCATGGACAACGCGAAAGCCTTCTTGTAGTCTTGGAAGCCAGCATCAGGGTAAGAAAACTGCTCAGTAAGTTGCAGGGTTTCATTTCCATACAAGAGATCTTGATCAACTCTAAGGACAGCTTTGTTTGACAAAACGTTGTTGTAGTAAGAGCTTGTGAACTTGTATGCTCCACCTGAGTCATTGTTTAGGTACACTAGTCCTTCATGTTCACCCTTCTTGTACGTCTGTGGACATTGTTTCCTTAACTCCTCGAGCTTTGAAGAGTCTATTGTTGGATCCGACTTTCCTGTGCCACGGAAGTTGTATAGACGATCACGAATGTAACGACATCTTACCCTCCCCATTGAATGTGCTCCTATATAAATCATATAAAAGGTTAGGATTCGAATAAATTAGTCTGAATATTCGTATTCACGTCCTAATAGAGGGGTAAACTTCTTAATCGCGTGTCTAAGTTATTAAGTAGATCGAGTTTATAATAAGGTTTATTGATGATTACCTAAGAGAGTTGTAAAGTCTTGAACATCAAGGCCTCTTGACTCAAAATATTCAAGTCCTTCTTCCCATGAAATGTTGGGTGAAGGGAGGTCCACAGATGAAGCCTTTGAAGACAACCCATCTCTTCTTCCTGTAAGAACAATGTAGGATGGACCACCAGCCTGTGGAATATTTCCAATAAAAACAAAATCAACATTTTCCCATTAATAATTGACAAAGGTAGGGCCTGTTCAGTATCACGATCAATTTCCAGTTTTTCGATTTTTATGATTTTAGATATATTTGCTACTCTAAAAAATTGAAAACTGCCTTTTTTTATTTCCATATTTTTGTTTTTGATTTTCAATGAAACTAAAAAACTCTAAACAAAAAACAGCAACAAAACTTTTCAATTTTACTTTATTATTAAGGTTCATACTTCATACATCATGCAATCAAAACAAACCTTTTAATATTAGTCCTACCAAAACAACAAAAAGTAACTCATCATTTTTTTCCTCAAAAATGGTTCAATTCTAGTTCTATTTTGGTCCCGCTTATGGGTTCAAAACAATACATATTAAGACAAAGATTTGAATATTACATTAATCTCATCGATATCGTTGATCTCATAAGTATCGTACCAAATCACATCCCATCCCATCATCAAATTATTTTTTGAGAAATACGAGACATATAAGTTATAAAAGTAAAGAGATCTATTCATGTTGTGTTTAAATATTTTGTAATTGTGTTACACATGCTCAAAATTCTGGCCCCCTTGCCAGTTTTCACAACAACTTTTCTTACAATTAATCCCGATTTTTTCCGAATAAGACCGTCTCACTATTCTTAAAGTAGTTAATTAGTCGTCCTTAAAAGTACCGTCTTAAATTATTTTTGAGCTAATCAAGTTACTTAAAAAAAAGCGTGAGCGCTTTTCATTTAAAGGATACATATGTGCAAAAAAACTTACCATGCTGACAGCATCTCTAGTAGCTAGATGAAGAATATCAGAACAAGAGACAACTCCTGGACATCTTGCTTCAAGCACTGCCTTGATCTTGTCAATCACTACAAATGCTCCAAGTCCTATATTTTGTGGTGCCTTTTTCTCTGAGTCAGCTCCATCTAAAAGAATTGATCCATCACAACCCTGCACCATCATCATTTTAATTAGCTTTTCCAATATCCTGAATTTATTATTATGTTATTGTTAATTTTACAATAAAAAAGAGAGAGAAAGGAAATGAAATAATAAATATTACAAATTACAAAAGAATTAGGTATATCTACTAAAGTGATATTAAAAAATTAGATATTAATGTAAAATCTTGAAATATGTTTACACTTCTAGTTGTGAAATTAAAGGGTGCTGATCATGAGAGTATCGCTATTGTCATTTCTTTAACAAAATTTAATATAGACCCAACCTTCCTAAATATTTTTACTTAGTAATTATTTTCAGAGTACAATCAGTTGACCACGTTGTACTACTAGTACTAACAAGGAAGTTTACCATCAAAGAAACAAACGCACGTGAACGATGTATTTAACAAGGGAAGGCATCTCTAGAATCTAACATTCACTTCTGGCAGTTTGTTAATATTTATTTGAATTCTATGGCACTTATTAAATGCATTTTCATACCCTAGATCTGACTAGCTGCTAAATCTTTCTTCCAGACTTTTGGCTGGTAATTGATTAATTATGTTTGATATCCTCAATTTTGGTTTCTCATTTCCATGATCGTGAATTTTCGAATTTACAATGATCTCTTGCCACACTTTGGCTGGAATTAAGAGAGGTTGTTTTTGGACCATTAGTTTTTTATGATGTGATCGAAATGTGTTGAAGCTCTTGGCCCCATGAAACATCACATGTGAGAGTCCCACATTGATTAACTTGGAGAGAAATGTTCACCTAATAAGGCTAAGGGGCTACTCCCCTTATAGCCATATGGTTTTAAGGTGGAACCTCCTTGGTCTTGTGAAGTGGACTCTCTCAAAATGCAAGGATAACAATGAAAAAAATCCTTCCTATAATTTCTGTTACCGTTGTATAATATGACCCACAATATAAGAATACTAATAAAAATACATACTCATAAATAAGAATAACTCCTTAGTTTTTTGTTCATTTAAATTGTTATTGTCATATTATCTGAAACCACAAATTCGTGAATACGATTTGCAAAAATGCAACTAGTGAGATTAACGAAATAGGAGTGTGCGAATAACACAACACCATTAGAAAGTAGTACTCCCAATATTGATCAGCTCTAGCTTATCATAGTCTGGGCTTGAAAAACAATAGGTTCGCGCAAAATTATAGGCTTTGAACATAAAACTTTAAGTGCAAAATTTGTTTTAAAAATCCGAATTAGTCTCAGATCTGAAAAAAGCTAACAAAACTTTTTAGAGTTTGGACATAAATCTGGCCCGGTCTCTTAAATAAAACACTCTTTAGACATAACCCATGCTCGACCTAATGATCACCTCTAACACGAAGTAACATTAAGATGTAGTATCTATTAATTAGTAATTGATGAAAAAGAAATGCCAGACTTACTGTGACCATACAATCTGAGTAGAGTAACCGAAGAAGTTTAGGTGTAATACTTTTATCATTTTCCCAAAACACCTTCACTTGGTGCTTCACAAATGCCTCAGCATTAGCGCAAGTGTTAGTCTTCTTATAGTATTGGCGGGTCAAGGTGTAGCGGTGTGCTGACACCGCCCCATCGACGTTTCCGATCATCGAAGCCATGACAAGGGCAAGAAGAGCCATTAGAGGAAGAAACACAACTTGTTTGGCTCCCTCCATTTTACTCTCTCACCCGAAAAAACTTGCAAAATTATCTTCTTTGTAGTCTTTGTAATTCTTATTAGAATAGAATTTTGTTTTACTGATTTTGATTTGGCGTTTATGATAGTGGATTATATAGACTAGTTTGCCAACTCGATTGAGTAATTTTTACACTTGATTGTGTTCATATTTAATGGGCTTGGGTATATTTAAATGGTGTACGTAAGTATTTTGCTCGAGTTTTCATGCATTGGTTGTTCATCTAGGTTGTTTGTGCCACAATTTTCCTTGTATTGCGAAAGTCGACTTTCAAGGAGCTTTAAGCATTGACTGACTCGCCACATTGACATATCAATTTTTAGTATTTAAATAGAGGGACTTTTAAAATATTCATCAAGTGTCCTTATTTTTAACCATTTGAGTGCAATGTTTTAAAAGTTGATACAGGGATTTGGGTTGAGCCAACATAGTTTAGAATGAGGCTAGACCCATATGAAAAAGAAAAACCTTCATCGTTTTTGTGAATTATGAGCATCAAGTTTATACCGTTGTATCCTTGAACTATTGCGAGGGACTAAATGTTGAAACATTTATACTGTAATGAGTTTAGTTAATTGGTGTGTAGGGTAATATATATAAGAAGAGGAAGATGTGTTATATTGGCGTTTTCAGAGTAGAGAAGCAGAATGTTTGTTGCAAGTCACGACTGAGAGCAGCTCGTGGGCTGCGACCTGGTTGATCGCGAGTCGCGACACCTATTCTGCTTCTGCACGTCTTTTTGCGAACTGACGGTTTATTCCTGTTGTTGCCTTGTTGACTGCGGTTATAGGCGGTTTTGTACACGAATTTGCTGTGTAACTTCTTTGAATATGGAAAGGCTATTAATATCTACCCCTTTGCACATGACAATTAAGGGGATGAGAAAAATCAGATTTCCTCTCTATGCTTTTGGCTTGCTTGCTTAAGAAAATATGTCAGATTTTTCTTGAGTGTTCTTCCTAGATACATAAACACAAGTTCTTCTGGATTCTCTTCTTAGATCATAGTAGAGAACTGTTTTACTCCATTGTATCTCATTAGTTATTTCGTGAACCCCGATGATCCGAGAGGGGCGAGATTAAACTAATAGAAACACATAGTTTCCATACCTTTTAGTGGTGATTATCCGACCACTATAGTTCGTCATACATCTAACATTAAAGAAGGTCTTAATGTTTCAGATTTAAGTACTTTTTTGAATTACTAAATCTTGTATAATATTAGTCATGAAGCAATATTTCGGTGAGACTAAGGAGTTTTGAGGTAAAATCTGTGTTAGAAATAAGGCTTATAAAAGCCAACTCTTCGTTTTCCCAAGAGTCTCATATTGGGCCATTGGCCATGAAAGGGGATTCTCCTTTGTCAATATATTCACTCCCTTCCCCTTGTGTTTAGTATGTGAGGTTTTTAGGGTCGGGTTTTCTGTGCTTGGGCTTGCTACCACACACGCTCTTGAACACTGCCTGGGCCGGGTCGGGGCATGGGTTTACACGTCTTCTCAGTTGCACAACTCTTACGCGGGAAATAATACAACTGCACTCCAACAAAAAGGGATTGAACTAAAAAAACTTGTATCTTAGCATAGTGATGATAGCTTAGCTGGTAAGAGCAGTGCTTCCGAAAACAACAGATATTAGGATTATTTTTTTCATGATTATGCACTAAAAAAGCTTATATCTTATCAAGTGGTAGATGTGAAGTTCGAATCCCATAACGCGAATCCTTTAACAATAGTGAATTTACCAACCCACCAAGTACCACTCTACGATAGAGATGTCAATGGGGCGGGGCGGGATGGATGTTGACATTCCTATCCCCATCCCCGTCTAAAAAACTCATCCCTATCCCCGCCCCATCACCCACGTGGATCCCCACACCCGTTTCACTCCCACTAGACCAGCCCCACCCTCCGCCTCATCCCCGCCCCAATGTCAGTTTACTAATTTTTTTGGGCCTAAAGTAACAAATTGTAAATTTTTTTTTAAAAATAAATTATATTAAAACATAAATTTGTTCAGTACACGGGGATAAAGAGAGGGGCGGAGATGAGGCGGGGCTGGCAGTGATGGGACGGGTACAATCTAACATCCATACCCGTCCCATCACCCACGGCGGGTACCATTTTCATCTCCATCCCAGCCCCATCATCCGCGAAACCTTCTCCATCCCTGCCTAACTGTGACGGACACGGAACGGGTCTCCACAAAACCCGCCCCACTAACAAGTGACATCCCTACTCCACGATAACAGTTCACACGTTTTGATTATAATCTACCTAACTACCTTGCTGTCTCCTACGTGCCACTTCTACAGTGTAAGGTAAGTATTGTTATGCCTCAATTTATTTTTTATTTATCTAAGAGAATATATCTCTTTTGAAGAAGGGTAGTATTGGGAAAATATGAAAAATTAATATCCTTATTCGCGTTGGCCACTGTGTTAGTCTCCTAAGGCGCCATGTTCTGCAAGCGTATATTGCAAGAACATTCACATGAAATATTTATTTAATAGACTATAATCTCGTTTTGAAATGGATTAAATTTGTCATTCCAAATTTTGTTTGCTTGGTTTTCAGGCTAAATATGTACAACACGGTTGCTTGGCATATAAACTAGTGTGAACAGTCACTTCCCACTTGTTTCTACATCCGTTATGTTTCAAATTTTAGCCAAAAAAAATTACCAAAGGCTTGTTTTGAACTGAATTTAATTGAATTGGAAGAAAAATTAAAATGCGAGAGTAAAAGTAATGCACATAATTAAACTGAATAGAATTGAATTTAACCAAACTAAACAGAAAATAACTCGGACAGAACAAGACCTAAGCTAGCTGGCTAAGATGAAGCGAAGTGGTCTTTGTTTTTCATAAATTAAATGATATTAATAATAACAGCAAGAGTAATACAATAAATTCTATTGATAGCAATAAGTAGTAAGAACGGCAATATCAATAATATTGATAATTATATCTGTTAATATAAATTATTACTAGTCTTATATGCACGCGATGCATGCAAAAGTATAAAATTAATAACGCGATTGCATCTACTAACCTGCAATAACAATTAGTTGCTCTCTAAGACTTTCACATTTATCAACACATATTTTGAGTATTAATATATTTAATTTTTGGCTAATATTAATATTTTAAAATTTACAATGAGGTAAATACAATATAGCAAAACAATCAAAATTACTAAAAGGTCATTCTATTACAGCTAATATCATACATAAAAATATAAAAATTACAATACTCCAATATCGACTCCAAGTTTAACCTCTAGCAAAGTTTCCATTCCTTTTCTCTGTATCATATTAGCATCTGACTTTCAATCCTTGGCTTCCTTTCTAACCACCCACATTGCTCTCACCATGTATTTCCTATTTCAAAAACTCTGGATCATTTTTCATATATCATTCCGTTAATAGCCAGTATGGTGTTCTGTAATAAAATATGGTGTTCTGTAATAAGATACGACAAATAAACAATCAAACTTTTCTTTTAAAAATTCAATTGATCTCTACAATGCAATACCCACGTCTAAAGAAACAAAATTAAAAAACTCTCCAGTCTTATATGCAATTACATATTCTCTAAAGCACTCTCAATCAAAGAAATTAAATTTTTCGAAAATGTACAGTTATAAATGTGTAAAAAGTTGCGATTGATGATCTCTATCCCACTCTTAAAAATAAAAAATAGAGAACATAAATGAATTAGAGAAATGGAAAGATTAAACAAAAAATTAGAATCTTACAAAAAATTCGATAGAGGATGAGCATCTTTCGCAAATCTATCAAACACTTAGATTAACATTTTCGCATGAGAGAGAATATATAAACAATATCAAACCATTCATAATCAACAAATTCCGCCTACGTGATGTGATTATACTACAATCTGATCGTAACATGTTGTTGCATATGCAACGCTACAAAATCACACCCCCATTATTCGCATAATCGAAACCCATAAAAATTCATCCAACATAGAAAGAAACTGGTAATTTTCAACTAAAACCGAAAATCCCACAATTATAAGCCATAAACAATAACATTAAAAGCAAAAACTAAATCATGTAAGGAATTTAAGAAAAGAAAGTGGAAGAAGAAAGTACCTCGCCAATGACAGAATGAAAACCAACTCACTTACCTTCCCCTTTTTTAAGTGAATGAAAGAGAGAAAATGAGAGTGGTGTGAAGACGTGTGAAAATGGAAGGAAAGGTGGTGGGTTTTTTGCAATTTTTGTGATAGCAGTTTTTAAATGGGTAGGTAGTTATTGTTTTGTATTTTTTCTTTTTCTTCTTTTTTTATTTTTGGTGTCCCCCTAGTGTTCCTTTATATAATAGAGATAATTGTAGTAATTATTATTATTGTTGTATTAATAATATAATTTATGAATATTAATATAATAATTATTATAATAATATAAATAAGAATATAAATATAATTAATGATTGATATTGGAATTATATGATATCAATGATAAACAAGTAATAATAATAATAATAATAATAATAATAATAATAATAATAATAATAATAATAATAATAATAATAATAATAATAATAATAATGTGTTTAAAAAGGTAGCATAACCTCTTCTTAAAATTGGGCCCGAACCTTTGTCTATATTTTAATTTACACCTAGACACTGTAATACAAGATATCTTTGTATAAAGAAGCAAAAATATGTTGCATACTAATTTTACAAATAAAAAAAAAACTTGCGGTTTGTTTTATTGGATGTATACACACTCCTTATTCTACAATGATCTCCACTCTATTCGTTTTAAGGTGTTCTATATATAAAGCAAAATAGATTCTCCTCCCCCCACCCCATCCCAAGAAATTTAACTCTAGATTGCATCACACCATTAATCAGCCATCAGCAATGTAGCGATCTTTTAGCCCCAGTCTGTGCAGAAGAAATCAAAGAGGCTTTCTTTGATATAAACCCTCACAAAGCCCCGGGCTCTGACGGCTATGGTGCATGTTTCTACCAATCCTACTGGCCTATTGTAGGACCAGAAATCTCCCAGGCTATAAAAGGCTTCTTTCATAATGGGAAACTTTCTCCGACCTTGAACCACACCATCATTGCTCTTATCCCCAAGAAAGATAACCCTGAAACCACAAATGACTTTCGGCCTATAAGCCTTATCAACACGATCTATAAAGCTATCTCTAAAATTCTGGTTAATAGATTATATGGGGTCCTCAACGACATCATTAGCCCTTTTCAAAATGCTTTCACAAAGGGACGCTCTATTCACGATAACATCTTGATAGTCCAAGAGGTCCTAAATACATTCCAGAAATCCAAGAATAAGACAGGCTGGTGTGCTTTAAAACTTGACATGGAAAAAGCCGATGACAGACTAGAATGGGACTTCCTATGGGCATGCCTCCAAGCTTATGGCTTCCCAGCCCAATGGATTGAACTCGTGAAACAATGCGTCACCAAAGTTTCCTACTCCATCAAAGTAAATGGAATTACAACTGAATGGTTTAAACCTACACGTGGCTTGCGTCAGGGCGACCCTCTTTCCCCTTATCTCTTTATAATCTATATGGAAGTGTTCATCAAGAGGATGTCAATCGAGAGCTCACAACCAAAAGCTGGTCTAGGCTTTAAGCTATGCCCTAACTCTTTCCACATCCCTTGCCTAATGTTTGCCGATGATAGCCTATTATTCTGTAAGGCCACAACTACAGCCTGCATGAACCTAAAAAAACTGATAGACGACTTTTGTGACCACTCAGGTCAACTAGTTAACTTTCATAAATCAGCCTTAATCTTCTCAAAGAATGTGCCCAATACGAAAAAGCATTCCTTAGCTAGCCAATTTAATATCACCCCTAAAGGAAATCTAGGAAGATACCTAGGTATTCATTTCATCTCCTTTCGCCCTACTAAGAACGACATGGCACACATCCTTGCTAAAACAGAAGATAGAATAAACTTATGGGAAAAGACTTTTCTCTCCAAAGCTGGGCGCCACACGCTTATTCAGTCAAACCTGGAAGCTCTTACGACGTATACTTGCTCATCTCTCCTCCTACCTGCCAGCACGACAAACTCTCTAGACACCCTACATAGAAAATTCTTCTGGAAACAACAATTGGATAAGAACACAATCCCTCTTATTTCTTGGGATTAAATCTGCACCCCAAAACACCTAGGGGGCTTAGGATTAAGGAAAACAAGACCATTAAACCAAGATTTCATTGCAAAATTAGGTTGGCAGGTTATCTCAAACCCGACTAACCTATGAGTGAAGTTAATTAGGGCCAAGTACTTAAAAAATAAGTCTTTTTTCGAATACCAGCCCAAGGCTACCGACTCAACGATATGGAGGAAGATTTTGGCCTAAAGAGAAATTCTAAGAAAAGGCATTAGATGGAAAATAGGCAATGGAAAGTCTATCCTTTTCTGGTTAGATAACTGGTTTGACAACCAGAACCTTATTGAAAAGTTAAATATAAAACCCCATACAGTGAACACTAACCAAAAGCTTTCCGACTTTATTACCGCAAGCAAGTCTTGGGACTTCCCTAAACTTGGTCACATCCTACCACAAGGCATTTGTCTTCAGATTAAAGGGATTCCCCTCCCGACAAATGATTTTGAGGACACACCTATTTGGGGCCCGTCCCCACAAGGTCTCTTCACGGTCAAATCTGCCACCTGGCTTGCACACGACATTCCCCGAGACACCCCCAAATGGAATTTCCATTGGATATGGAAACTTGACATCCCTCCAAAGCTCATGATTTTCCTCTGGCAACTATTTCACAACAGTTTGCCTGTAAACAACACCCTACACCAAAGACACATTGCCCCATCAAATGTTTGTTCACTCTGCGGAACACTCCCTGAGACCATTGACCACCTCTTTTCCCAATGCCCTGAGACCAACAAAGTTTGGAATCTTCCACAATATATCACCCCGCCACCCCTACCCACTATTGACACCATTCTCCACCTCAAACAAAAAGGAAGTAATCTCATCAATTATATTTTCCTACTATGGCATATTTGGAAAGAAAGAAATTCTGCCATTTTCCAAAGCACAACTTTCAACGAGTACAAAGTTAGCCACCTAGCTAGTTTTCACCAGCAAGAATGGAAATGTAGAACAACTCTGGACAACACCTTGTTCCGGTCCTCCCCTCAGGGGGATTCCTCCCCTCCCCCTTTCTCCCATTCCAATTCCAACCTCAACACCATCCAAGTCAGCTGGTCCCCACCCCCGAGGGGTCCCTCAAACTCAACTTCGATGGCTCGGTCAAATCAAACTCTGCGGCAGCTGGTTACGTCATTCGCGACCATCAAGCCAACCTCCAAGCAGCACAAACTTTCAACCTCGGCAACACCAACATCATGGTAGCAGAAGCAACAGCACTCCACAAAGGTCTCCAGCAACTCATCATCTTGTCTCCCACTTCAGTCATCATCAAAGGCGACAACCTCCTAGTCATCAATGCCCTCAATAACGTTTGGTCCCCCCCTTGGCAGATAGCTCACATCATTAAGGACTCACAACAAATCATCAGCAGCTTTCAAAATTGTGAAGTACGACACGTCTTTAGAGAAGGAAATCGAGCAGCAGATTGGGTGGCTAATGTAGGCCACTTAATTCTAGATTCCCACAACATTACTTTAGACCCTGTATCTAGTCTCCACTCCATCCTCATGTCTGATGCGTCAGGATAAGCCCTCGTGCGGAGGGTCTCCTGACGTTCTCCTATCCCACACTTTATCTTCCCAAAAAAAAAATAAAAAAAATATATAAAGCTCTTCTCTCTTTTGCTTTATCCCAAATTTAGTAAACCTTTTTCTCGCTTTTTACTTTTCCTTACCCCGACATATGGGTCCACTTATATATATATATATTTTTGGTAAGAAGAAGTAGCCCGGATCCTGCTCGGGTCTTAATGGGCCAGACACTTGAGAGTAGGGGTCCCTACCATCAAAGTGCCCCTAGCCCTAGTGGGGATTGAACCCCCAACCTTGAAGTTGGAAGGGTGCTCTCCTTACCACTAGACCAAGTACTACTTGGTACTTAAACCTATATAATGATACCCGTATCTCTAAACATCTTTTTCTCTAGTACACAAAAGTCAAATAGGACCAAACTTTTCACTAACTTCTCGTTTCCTTAGTTCTTGGATCTACAATAAATGAACGTCTTTGTGGAATGGAGGAAGTATATGTAATACTTCCTTTGTTTTTTCTACTGTGTCAGTGCGTCACTAGGAGTTTCAAGCTCGCCAATGCATATATCTAACTATTATTATGTACAGTCACAATTTAATTTGAGATGTTTATTTGTGAAAGTACATAACGAGATAGATGCATCTAACAAGATATCACATGAATTTTTATGTTTAAATCATAAAAGATGATCAAAGGAAGTTGTGTAAGAGTGTTAAAGTTTAATTAGTGTGATAGAAGATAAAACCGAGGAAGCATGATAGTATTTTCAAGGATAAATATACCCTCTTTTACAGATACTTCCACCGGTTTTTCTTCTATTGTATCATTTAAACTTTAACATCTTTGACTATATTTTGTGATTTAAACATAAAAAAAATATATACTTATATAAAATTTTATTAGATACTTGGATTCATTTTAATATGTACTTCCTCCATTTTTTTCTTTTAATACTTGAAGGATAAACAAATCTAGCCAAAGACAACTAGATTCTAAAATAATACTGTACAAGTTTTCTCGTTCTAGAAAATTGACCACTAGGCACTAGCAGTTTGCTTACACTGCACAATCGCCTTTAATTGGCTAGTTGTCATGCAGAATTATTTTTGACCAACTTTCTTAATTCAGGAGTGCAAAAGAAAAGTAGTTAGAGTGATATTATTGTCAGCGGAAAACTTTCATCTGAAAAGATGAGAGAATTATATCTTTAATTTGTTTTCACTTAACCAATGTTGTAATTATTTCTATTAATTTTGTCAACTTTAATTGTATCACGAGACTCTCAAGAAGTTAAAAGTTATTACATAGTCAATATAGTGAATCGAATAGGATTACGGACACTAGTATCAAATGCATATCATGTTAAAGCTAGTAACCGGGAAACAAGATGAGCAACAATAAAACTGAACGAGTATTGGAATAATTGGCTAGTCTGTTTAGGTTGTCTGGCACTGTTATATATATAGAGTTATGAAAATCTATCTTTACAAGCCTACTAAGAGTCTAATTACCAAATTACCCTAATAAAAACAACAACGAACAAGAACTAATCCTCAAGGCGTGTTGGGAACACTTTCCCAAAAGAAATATTCCGACTCTATACGAAGCAAGGGTTGCACGGAATTCACCTCCGAGATACAATGAAGAGCAATAAGAGTCACGCTCGTATGAATCTTGTCAAATGAGAACAAATGTGATGTGATTTTGTTTGATGATAATTGAGAGAGAATGCTTGAGTGCTTTTGGGAGAGTAAAAGAATATATTGAACTTATGTAACATTCATCAAGAGAATAAACCTCTTATTCACGTTGTTAATACCAAAGTAACCGCACAAGGAAATAAAACTGTCAATTAAAACGTCTGCAAAACGGCCTAGTCGCGACCCACGATACAGGTCGCGAGTCGCGACCATAGAAATTCCAAAAACCATGGACAAGTAGTAACCCGTCGCGACTAGTGACGAGGGTCGCGACCATTGACAGCACGCCCGTCGCGACCCGCGACCAGTGGCATCCGCAAGGCTCTTTGCTTGCATGCTTCTTTGTTACTTGCCTCATGCCATAACAACGTAAAAACAATATTACTGTAAGGAGTGACACCTTAACCAAACCACTTAAAGCAATATTACATGAACCATAATCTACCGAATACTCTAAATATTCAACATATCATGTGTGTCCGCTGCTGTTGCTATCCGCCTCTTTTTTTTAAAAATCTTATTTTATTTTAGTAAATAAATTACTGATTATATTTATTTTCCTAAATTTAATTGGTTTGGGTAATTTAGTTGGATTCTTACCTAAAAAGAGTTATTTTATCATCATACTTAGAGTCTAAGTTAAGTATGATAACCTAAACTTAATTTTAGGGTTTTGATGGAGATTTAGGGTTTCAAAGTTTATATTTTTATATTGCTATAATTTAATTAAAGTTTAAGTCATCAATAATTTTAATAGTTTTTGATTGGAAATTTAATGGTGGATCCTTTTATTAATTTAAAGGGTGTTTCGAGGGAGTTTTTAAAGGTTTTTAAAGGACATTAAAGGCTGCACATTATTTTATTATAAGTGTTTAAGTATTTTTAAGAGTTCTAGATTTAGTTGTTGAATTGTTTTCAAGGAGCTTAATTCATTAGAGGATGTTAGACGTTGTTCGTAACTTCTTGAGTGAGATTGTTCGCGCAGAAAGGTACGTGATATAGTACTTGACATCTATCTGAATATATGAGATTGTCTGAATGGATATGAGAACTTAGGATAGAGTTCATAAGAACTTTTTATGTGATTACAATTGTGAATGATTATATGAAAGCATGTTGATGTCATTTTATGTTATGAACTATCGAGTTTGGAATGAATTGGTTGGACTGGGATTTCAATACTATGAAATGTAATATGAATTGTTATCGAGACCATTCTTGTAAACTGAAACGGCAGTGTAGGATGGATCCCCAACTTGTATTGGGCCTGAGGGTGAATCAATTATGGTTACCGAGATCGGCGATGTGTACGCATTATGTTGGGTACAACTAGTCCGGAGCTAGCTCTGTATTCCATGTATTCAAGGTGAGGAGATTTGGATCGGCCAACCCAACATATCACGGCCTTATAGTCACGAATGCTTAACCGGAGGATTACAATCCTAATTATGATTGGATGTGGAATTGAATTTTGCCTGGTTATGGAAATGGTTATTGATTATTTAGTGGATTGAATATCGAATATGATTGGTGTGATTCATGATGCGTGTTTTATGTATTACGTGTATGACTAGTTCTATGTTGTATGTACTCAGTATGGCTGATCCGTAGTTGATAACATGATTATTTATAGAGTTTTCTCCCTTATTTATGAGCTAAATCGTGCGTCAATGGAGCTCTTCGGGGCTATTTTATACTAATTATTGTATATAGTCGTGGTATTGTGATTTCGTATTGATTTGTAGGTTTTAGTGAGTTTTCTCCCTCTTACGAGCTATATTGAAGGAACCCCGACTTTACGAGTTGTTATGTGGCACGTAGAAGTCATCACAAGCATCATGGATGAATAATGAGGTCTAGAGACCCCTAAACTTGAAGATCGAGTGCTAAAAGCTAAGAAAGGCTAGAAAGACGTGTCTTGGTCGGGCAGATTACCACCCAATCGGGCTGATTATTTATGATCGGGTAGTGGGGTTGCGGACCCGATCGGGCAGCCTTGCCCGACCATATCGAGCGAGAGGCCCACTGATTACATGCTGCTGTGTTCGCCAGGAAGAAGAGAAAGAGAGCTGGCCCAATAAGCTCAGCTATCGAGCTGGCCCAAAAACTGATTACATGTTGCTGCTTCGTGAGGAAAGAAAAGAGAAGAACGCAAGCTGGGCCTTGGCGCATGCGGCCCGATCAGGCAGTCCTGGCCTGATCCAATCGGGCAGTCCTTGTTCTTGGCTGCCGCTGCGAAGAGATTCTTGAGCTGGGCCACTATTTGTGTTGGCCCAATGCCATAAGGCAATGGTTGCGCGATCGAGTGGATGACGCGACGGCCCAAATTCTATCATTTAATTCCGTTGTCAATTAGCTTTTAGAGGCTGTTAGAGATATCTTTTATTCAGCTCTGCTTAGTATTAGTTTTAGAGCTTTTCTTAGATTAAACACTTAGATTAGTTCCAAAGTTGATTGAACCTTGGATTATTTTCATTAAAGGTTATTGCATTCCTTTAATTGGTTCTATTCTTCACTCTTAATTTTGTCTCTTTAATTCTCAATTGTTTAGTATGATTATTGATTTGATTCATGATACAAAGTTTGAGTTTTTATATTAGATTCTTTGTTGTTGATTGGATTATGTGTGAGTAGTCATATTTCTAGGGTTTTACCGTTTTAGGGAGGAAAACCATGTTTATACCATGATTCATATTTGAATTGATATTAGTTTCTAGGTTTTGATTAGATTGATTATGGTGTGATTTGTTGTTGATGAATAATTAATGTTATTTCACAATATCATTGATTGCTTGTGGTTAATAATTGTTTGCACAAATCCGTCTTACTTTTAGAGGCCTAGTACACATCAGTACATCTGATTATGTTAGTGAACATGCGGCATATGTTGAATTATGAGCGTTAAGTCTTAACCATAGCTTAACACGTGCTCTAATCTATCGATTCTTGACCTAGGTTCTGGTAACACGTTGTTTGAACCCTTTTGATTGGTATAAGCATGGTGGACCGAACTAATGGCCTAGATCTTTAATTTATAATTTAAAGGAAAAATTAACAGGAATAATCCCAACTATTGCCTGTCTTCTATATTTAATCCCACCTTTAATAATTTCCAAAATAATCCCAACTATCACCCTTTGTTTCCCAAATTAGTCCTACTTGACTTAGAACCTTGTAATCAAGTTGAAAATGCTACGTGTCTTATTGTCATTGGCCAAAAAAATAAAAAGAAAATTAAAACCCTCCCACCCCAGCCACCACCACCTTCTCCTCCATGTTACAGCCACCACGATTTGACAACCACTATCCACACCTCAAAAACCACCTGAGACCCACCTGAAACCACCCCACACCCTAAAACAATCTACCACCACCGCAAAAACCGCCCATCCCCAGCCAAAAACCACCCCACAAACCGAAAACCACCCCACCCCCACCCCCCCTTCCCCTGAAACGCCAGCGAAATCCCTCTTACCACCTTCCCCTGCAAGCGACAGCCACCCCACCCCCATTCCCTTTCCCCTGCAACTACAGCCACCCCACCCCATTCCCTTTTCCCCTGCAACGACAACCACCCCACACCCTTCCCTTTCCCCTGCAAACTCCCCGAAAACCACCATCGCGGGGGCGGGGTTGCAATCTGCTCCCACCATCTCTCTCACAACTACCGTCGCGTGGCTCCAATTCGAATTAAGGGTGGGGGTTTTGGCCGACGATTGTAGGCGAAGGGGGTGGGGTTTTGGCCGGCGTTTGTAGGTGAAGGGGGTGGGGGTTTTGGTCGGCGTTTGCAAGAAGGGAGAAGGGCTGACTGGTGTTTACAACTCAATGGTGGGGAAAGGTTTGGCTGGGGTGGGAGAAAGGGAAGAGAGGGTGGCTGGGTGGGTGGGGGGTTTTGTTTTATGTTTTATTCTTTTTTTTTATGTTTAACCAATGGAAATGTGCCACGTATCATTTTTGACCTGTTTAACAAGTTCTAAGTCATATGGGATCATTTTGGGAAACAAAAGGTGATATTTGGGATTATTTTGGGAATTATTAAAGGTGGGATTAAATATGGAAGACAGGCAATAGTTGGGATTATTCCTGTTAATTTTCCTTAATTCAAATCTCTCTTTATATTGTTTTCTTTAGTCTAAATAGTAGTTCAGCTGATTCTTGTCTAATATTGTCTAAAGTAGCTGTTTAGCTGAATATTAACTTAGAAACACTGTCTCTCTGTGGATTCGACCCTACTTCCCTTGACTACTATTGTTAGAGTACTTAGGATTATCTTTGATTAGGTGATACGACTTTAGTCTATCATTATTCCGTTCTTTTCTTTGTCTTCATCGTTGCTTCTTTCTACAATGATATTGTGATGACGTATTTGGACTCTGTCCATATTGTTGAGCAGTCAGGTAATCACAGACGGATCCATCATAGGTGATCGTTCATGAAATTTATCATTTATTGGGGAATCGAGAACAACGTAATGAAGCTTTCTTATGATGATTTCACTTTACTTTTTTTGCATTTGGGTATTTGGATATTATGAATTTTGTTTAGCGAACATATGTTTGGTTCTTATTTAGTATTGAAATTGGTTTGAGGTTTGATTAAGTTTTATTTTCCGCTGTGATTGACTTTGAGAAATGGTTTGACTTTATAGTTTGGTTGACTATTAATAAGTTTGACTTTTATTAAACGTTGATTGTATTTTGGTTTGACTTTGAGGAAGTTTGGTTTCAACTAAAACTACGATCCTGTTATTTTAAAGTGTTTGATTTTGTTAAACGGATATCCGAAACTTTATTAATGTTTATTAAAGTTTACTAAGTGTTTTGAGGTAGTGGTGGTTCCAAGGTAAGAGTAACTATCCTTATTCTTGCGACGTAACACCTTGGGTTTTGTCCTTGGGAAAAAATCAGGGTGTTACAACCTTACTCAAGGTACAATAACTCCCAACTAAAATCCCTAGTAATGATCCCCAACACTCAGTTAAGTGTTGCCAAATTGAATCGGATACCCTCACAAACCCAACCCAACACTTTCTACGATGAAAACAATTACAATGATCTACCCTCTAACTTGAACTTCTTAATCAAGCAAATAGAACCTTCTGAGTAAGCACTTTTTTATGGTTAGAACTTAGAACTTTGTGCTACTCCCTATGGTTTGAGTTTTCACCAAAAGCTCTAAAATGAGTACTCCATCCGTCCCACAAAACTCTATATACACTTTCCTTTTTCATTCATCCCATAAATCTCTATAAACTTCTATTTATGGACATAGTTCACTACTACTTTATTTCTTTTGAGTTTTGAACCATGACCAACTACCCTTTTACATCCAAATAAAATAATTCACCACTAATTCCTATCACATCTATCGTTTTAATAAAATACAATTGATAACCAAATAATAATTTATTATCTAAAACTACGTGTCTGATCAAATTTATAAAGCTTTATGGGATAGAGGGAGAATTAAGTTACAACATTGAAGAATTAAGAAGAAGATACCCTCTAATTGTGAATTGTACCAAGATTCCAAATGAGATCAACTAGAGGTGTCAATTCGGTTATTTGGTTCAATTCTGGTTGGAACCAAACGGTTTGGTTGACTTCAGTTGATTTCGGCTATTTGTTTCACGTTAATTGATTCAGTTGCAAATTTTTCGGTTTCGGTTCAGTGAATTGCAGTTATTTTAGCGCTCTTTTGTGTTCGGTTCAGTTATGATTTTCTATTCGTTTGACCCATACAATTTCAGTAAAAAAGTTTCACTATTCAACCATCTCTATCGGTTCAACGGTTATTTTCAGTTTAAATTCAGTTAATTTTAGTTTTGTATGAAAGACCACTATTGGCATGGATGAAAATCACTATCTGATACGTATTGTGTGTCCTTTCAAAAATTTCTTTTTAAAAAATATCGTTTTCCTGTTTAGGATAGAGCGTCTTTCAGGTAGAGGTGTTAATTTGGATAATTGAGTTGGTTACGGATTGACCCTCAGCGGGTCAAATGTGATCAAGTCGGGTTTGATTTGCTACCTAGGATCACAATTAGTGGGGTTGGGTCGGATCAGATCGGTTGCAGATCAAGGTCGGGTCATGGTCTGGTCAAATACAAGTCGTGTTCGAGTGGGGTCAATATCGGGTCAGGTCTTAACAGGATCGGGGTAACCGGAGTCGGGTAAAGGTCGTGTTTGTATGGTCGATTCGGGTTCGATGACCTTTAGGTTAGGTAGATTTCAGTTCAGTTTATATAAATGTTTTTCATTATATTCTAATATAGAGTTATAAAATATTTATCAAATATCACATAATTGTATGTACTCATCCATTCTATCGTTTGGAACTATATATTCTTCCATTTTGTCTATAACATATTCATTTTAAATCGTAACGTCTAAACTCTAAAGGTTTTAAACAAATAGTGGATGGTTAACAAAATATTCATTTGTAAAAAAAAATTATCTCTTAAGTAAAAGATACAAACATGTTATTATATAATTTGTTGCTTCAAACATTAAAGGGTTAAAAATATCAATTATATTAGTAGAAAAATAGGTTCAAACGATATTATATTTGTAAATTTTCTAGTAACAAGATGCATTTAATTGGTAATCAAAATCAATATTACACTTTGCAAATAACGGTTGTGTCTACTATATTTATTTGATGTATCCACTTGTTAGCATAGTGAATATCCCGCCCACTTGGTTACAACATCAACACTTAAAGCGCTTGCCTGAGTGCTAGGTCCCAAGTTCGAATCCTATGCTTCCCATTAGCTTAGTGCCCCATTCCCCCTCTATTTTTTTTTAATTTTGCAGTAGAACTTTAGTCTTTTTATTTTGTATAAAACATCTTAATGTAATTTTTATATTTTGTATATAGAAAAATCAATTATATGAGTAGCATGCAAAACAGGTTAAACGATTTTAAGTTTATAAATATGTTATTTGAACGTTTTGCTTCATTTGTATTTTGTTTTCACAGAACGCGATATTTATTAATTTATTAGTAACCAATAACTATCATGTGAATTTCAAGCGTTATTCTTTATAACCCTCTGGCTTTTGATTTTAACCCTTTAATGTTTAATTTTAACCATCCAACTTAAGTATTGTCTTTATTATTGAGTGGTTGTAGTAGCATGAAGTATTTCAAGGGTTACTCCTTAGTTTGTAAGAATTTCTCTATGCATGATATCAATTTTAAGTGAAACAGATCGATGTTTAGTATTTGTATAGTACAAGATAAATAATTATAGTGTCTTATATATAACAAATAGTCATCTAATAATAGTATTATGGAGCATTAAGCTTCCGGGTCAAAACCAAACATCAAACTTTCCAAGCAAAGAAACGTATGAAATCTATATATGCTAATTAAAATTGAAATTAAAACAGATTATATATATATATATATATATAAAACATTCAATTATACTAGTAGCATTGCAGGTTCAAACGATTTTAAATTTGTAAATTTTCTAGTAACAACGTATATTTAATTAGTAAGCAAAACCTATATTACAGTATGCAAATAACAGTTATGTATACTATAATAATTTAATGTATCCACTTGTTATCATAGTGAAATCCAGCCCAGTTAGTTACAACAACAGCAATGAAGGTGTCTTTGTGGCTACTAGGTCCCGAGTTTGAATCCTATGCGGCTTGTCATTAGTGCCACATTTTTCCTTAATGAAATGGTTGGGAAATTGGGAGCATTAATTGTGCCTTGAAAATACAAATCAGATTTGAAATTTGAAATGAAATTTGAATTTGAATTTAAATGAAAATTCTAAAATATAATATTTGGGACCCAAATTGAGGACCACTCATACACTGCCACATCACAGTGTACGCGTGGCCCACATACATCCAATGTATTTGTAGCCTTTCCCTAAATATATGCATACTATTTTTACAAATCTTTCTACACCAATAATAATAGTTGTTTTAAACTGCTAAATTTTACTAATACCAAAAGCCCACGATATATACCGATCTAAAGATAGTTCTTAATAAAAGGCGATGACTCACTTTAAATCATCTTCAATTACTAAGAAAATAGTACGTAGTCGTAGATTCGTAGTATCCGATCATGTTGCCCGAATATGAAGGTGCGTGCATGCATTAATGCATGGCATGGATACGAGCGTTATAGTGAAGTATATTTGGCAGACTCGAACTACCAAGCGTATTTTCACTTTTAGACTACAATCCCAATATCTAAAGGATGCTTCCATATTCTCTCACTTCTTAGACGACCCCCTGGACCCTAGTACGTCTTTTCTGCAGATCTGTATAAACCTAGGTACTTGGGTATCATTATACTTGTTCCATTATTGTAAGAATTATAGGGTCCATTCTTTTTTATTTATTAGAACTTATTTAAATTTATTATAATTTATTAGACTTTGTTAAATCTTATTGGACCTTATTAGACCTTTTTCGAACTTATAGGAACTTATTTGAACTTATAAAGATTGAAAATAAGTTAAAAAGAACGGACCCTAAGTTATCTTACTATATGATAATAGTGCTAAACAAGTCGGATTCGTACCAAGTTGGGGTTTATATTACGAGTTGCTTCTTCTAAATCTAGTCTGACCAGTTATTAAACATGTCAAATTTAAATTGTGTTGACTTCTAAGGGAACACTATAAGAGGGTGGGAAATTATAGTGTATGTGAGTAATAAACGTAACTTTTTGCGGAATAATAAAACAACGAAAGGAACAAGAGATTTTAGCGAGGAAAAATTCCTTGGCCCAATAGGATGACACGACCTCAATCATAAGGGATTTTGACTCAAACTTTCCACTATAATAGGCCAACAACTCTGTTACACACCTAATAATTCTCTCGGGCCACAACTTGAGTTCCTAAACTCAAGTTCCCACTAATAGTTGTTCCTATCAAACTTCACTCGAAATTCCTTTCCCTCTATCTTTCTTTTTCTCTATCTTTCTCTTGTTCCACTCAAACAATGAAGCTCACTCAAGTTTCTTCCCATTTCTCTTGCTTTACACAAAGCTTTTATCAATACAGGATTTTACTCAAAATTCCCTTACCCCAAAACCAAGATTGCAAACGACGAAAACAATAAGGAAATAAGTAGGAAATGAATAAGGAACACAAGAGTATATTGAAGGAATGAAGGTACTGAAGTTAGACACACTATGAAATGAGTCGAATGACTACTAAAAGCCAAACACTTTAAATTTAGGATTAGTCGATCTATTTGTAACTATTTAAGTCTTGGATAGTTTTTAATAACTTCTAACTAATTAGACCACTAACTCCATGATCTCCATTAATTAAAATACTTAGGAATAAAGAAACTAACCCACTAATTTAAGTTAAGCATGCAACATGAATAATAAACATGGTTAGTGTTTACTTGCAAAACAAAACTATTTTTAAATAAATTGAGTAAGGAAAAATATATTTTAAATTTATTTTAAATAAAACCGAAAATCAAATTTTATTCGAAAATAAAAACTTTTGATTTTTTTAAAATAAAAAGATAAAATTTTAAAATAGGATAATATCTTTTTTCAAATCAAAATATCTATTTAAAATATTTTCCTAACTAATTCCCTAAATAAGCGGAATTTTGTCAAACTTAACTAGGAATTATAATTTACAATTAATTAAAACATCAAACTACGCGCTTAACATAATAGATTTACTTTCTTATTACTACTAAGACACGTTTCCAGGTGTGTTCCCAACCCGTGTTCCCAAACTATGTCAACGGCCGTTCCCAACATAGAAACAGAACCCAATTACCTTTCTTTAATTTGAAAACATTTATCTCAAGTTCCTATGTGTTTGTGTGTGTTCCTATATTACCACAGCAAGTTCCCATCTACCAAGTTCCCATGCCAAGGAACTTGTAGACTTAATTAATAGAAACTAACACAGCCTTTTTACCATTTAAACTCATTAAACCTAGGAATTTAAAACCTTCATTCCAACTTTATAACTCAAGTTTCTTTACCATTCCGAATCTTGTTCCCTTTATACATTTAGGAACTTAAATACAAACTCATGAACGCTAAGCTTCCTTCATGTTATGATAATTATTCCTTTTAATATCTTCACTTCAATCTTCAAGCCAAGTCTCTTCACTTCAACCTCGATTGTAACATTCTCTTGATCCATAGGAACAATGCACCTTGCACACCTTTCTCAACAAGCATTCTCAATGCTATAGGCACAACCTTTCACAATGAGTCTTGCACACATAAAACTTATAAACTTTGTTAGTTAATTACTTTAGTTTGTCATCCCCAAAACCATACTGGGTCAACAATTTTCCCCTTTTTGGTGATGACAAACCAAGGCAAAGTAATATAAAAACTAACATAAATATAATATAATATTATAATGCAAGATCATGTTAAGTAGAGAAATAACATAATAAGAATAATAAAAAAGTTACTTTGCATTGCCATAATCTTCCCCCTTTTGACATCATAAAAAAGCGAATTAATTTTCAAGAATTCATGATCAATCTTCCTAACTTATAGTGACACTACACCACCATTAGCATATAATTAATGGCCAAATATGAGCTAACAAATTTCAATTAGCTCAAACATCAATCTAATAATATTAACCATCCTCATTCACATGTTAATCAATTAGTCAAAGAACGTAAAGCATATTAAACATAAACCACCACTATTATCAAAGTGCAATCCATATAAAACCAAACAAACCAAAATGTCCAATAAAATTCAAATAGAAGATCAAAGACTCATTTTATGAAGTAATGATTGGTATAGGCTAAGTGACAAAAATATCCTCACTTCAATCTTCAAGCCAAGTCTATTCACTTCAACCTCGATTGTAACATTCTCTTTATCCATAGGAACAATGCACCTTGCACACCTTTGTCAACAACAAGCATTCTCAATGCTATAGGCACAACCTTTCAGAATGATTCTTGTACATATAAAACTTATAAACTCTGGTAGTTTGATTACTTTAGTTTGTCATTATCAAAATCATATTGGGTCAACAGATTGACTCGTTTATCTTTTCAGATCATACCCGTTTGTTAAACGTGTGTAACCTTGTTCGAGCAGTGAGTTCAAACCAGGGGTTAACCCATCACCTACAAAAGGTCCTTTTTAGTAAAAAAAATTTGATTATGGGCTTGTTCATAGCATAAAGGATTTGATTTAATAACTGTCCTCCTTGGTTCTTTTGAAACAAATCTAATATTGAGCCAAGACTTTTCAGTCGATAATAGCCGAAGGCGAAGGCAATGAGATTGATTGACTTTGTAGAGTGTAATGACAATTCACTTACTTGCAACAAGTCAGGAAAATAAAAGTTTTAGAAAAAAAGCACTCCAAGTGTATTTCCACTCATAGAGGAGAAGTGCTCTTTAAGCATTAGTAATGTGAGCCTATACTGAAACAAAATCGCAATGCCAAATCTCGAACTTAAAACGGAAACCTTAGAAGAAACAGCTGGTTATATTACAAAACAAAAATGCTTATCATTATTACCTTTTCTTGTTTTAAATTTTAATTTCACGTGTATACATCTATATATATTTCTTTTGTTTTTTTATACTTGTATCAGGGGAGGATCCAGGAGATATATTGGGGTACAGGCGTATTCCGAATCCGAAAATAAGAAAAGAAGCAAAAAATAGAAGGTCCAACCTATAGTATATGTATAGATAATTTTATTTTGACATGGATATGAGACAAAAAGAGCTTATAAGCCCATCTTTTGGGAGCAAAACAAACTTGACCTTGACCCCACACACTGAAAGCCTCTTTCTTTTCTTCCTCAGTTCTTGAGTTTGAACTTCGGGCAGTTTGTTCGCTGGCATCTAGACCCATAATACCTCTTTCTTCACGCAATTCATTAGTTTTAGCGTGTGATGCTTAAAGCATTCTTATGTGGCTATATATTAAGATAGTTTAGATTTCTTTCAACATTATTATCTTGATAATTCATTGGTGATGGAGAAACCAACAATTTGTATTTCTATTTAAATTATGATGAGTTGTACAAGCCATGATGTGATCTTAAGGCAGAGTTATCTAAATTTATTATTACACATTACCTATATGAAATGCGTCTATAGATGGGAAGTAATACTAAACGTAGAGCGACCATGTATATAGTAAAGAGGGTTTGAATGAAGAGATATAAACTCAAAATTTTCTTGTTTTTCCTAGCGGAATCAGAAGTTGAAGAATAATGTAAATGTTCCAAGAAGTAGTGAGTTTGTTGGTCACTTTGGTGGAATAATAAAATAGGAGATGTATATATTGATTAATAATTATATAATTGTTAGGATTGGAAGATGAAAATAAAAGTTTGGAGTTCTTTTAGAAGAGATGTGGAATTCACAAAAATCCTTTATGAAAATCGCACTCTTTTGAACTATTTGCAATTCGAACGTTCAATATTATGTTTATATTGGTTTTTGCAATATTTAATTGTCTATTTAATTTTTTTTTGCCGGATGGTTGCTTTATTTTGTAATTGTACCCCGACCTTCCAAATCCTGGATCAACCGCTGATTTGCACCATTGGATTGATGTACAGTATTTAAGGAGAGGAGAGAGATACAGATTACAGAGAAAGAAAAAATTGGACTCATGTGATGGGAGAAAAGGTAGAGAGAATAAATGGCCAAAAAGAAAATGGTGCAAGTAATTTGTAACTTCCAAAAATGAAAAATGATGCAAGTAAAAAAAAATGGAGGAAGTATATACTATGTTCAAAAAGTTTAGGCAAGGGTTGCAATCGGCCATATGTCACCATATCTCTTTCAATAGCGTTCTATCATGTCATTATCATTTATTAAAAAAATGTAAATGTAAAGATTTGTAACCACAACCGCAGGTATAAAATAAAGATTTTCGACCATCCCTCCATTATATTATTACTGTTTCTTTCATTAAAATTAAATGTGTTAAATCGTAACTTTAAATCCATATTGTAAAATACTTTTTCAATGACGTTTTTCTCCCTAAATGATGTTAGTTATTGTTAACTACTATAAAATTATAATGCACAAAAATCGTGGATCATTGCCCGGATCTAATACTAATTGCTTAATTATATAATAGACCAATTGCTTAATTACATTAGCAAACGCTCATAGGTCGGAAACTTAGCATGGAGCGCGCAAACCGACCACGGTTTGTTCATGTTTGCCAGCAATATTTAGTTGTCGAGGAAGCATTGCCAACTTATTGGCCGCTTATTTTCTTAGAAAAAATCCTTATACCTTTGTAGTTTGCACCTTTCTTCTTTATATCTTGAGGAGAATTTATTCTCCATTTATATATTAAAATCAATATACATTGATGGCGGATTTAGAAAACTTTTTTAAGTGGGTGTATTATGGTTTTTAAGATGTCAAATTAAGAATGAACTGAAAGGAGGTAAAAGTATGGGTGCTTCCCTCGTTAAGTGTGGTAAAGAAGTAATGGATTACATAAGTTCTGCTAGACTTAAACTTGTCGTTTTCCAATAAAACTAGTTGTTGGGTCCGATCGATGTCCTAAGTAATTTAATTAAAATATATATATAGTTTTGGTTCGTCATGATTGTCACAAGCCTAAGTCGTGATTTAGTAAAGCCTTGTGGGAATGGTACGAACAAACACTCTTGAGATCGAATCTGTCTAAAGTAAATCACGACGCTATGTTACTTTGTACTGACCAACCAAAAAAAGTGACATTGCTTATATTTAAATTTGCATCTATCAATGTACTTGTAGTTTAAATCACTTGAAATATCAAATCATTTATTTGTTTTTCTTCAATACTTTGGGGGTATTATATCTAGGAAAAATCGTCAAGAATAAGTCAACATTTGCGTTGACCGCTTCTAACAAGTTAACCTTAACATATTCCAATAACAAGTAGACCTTGTATACACATTTACTTTTAACAAGTTTTTTTACCTGCAACCTGCTCAACATGTAAGCAGACCTCTTTATCCATTTTTTTCCTTGACTTTTTGACTTCTGACATCACTTTTCAACCGTCACCAGTCACCAACTCACCACCATGACCATTACTTCTTCATCAAAACACAAGTCAACAAATTAAGCTTCAATTTCACCCCATTCTCAAAGTTCAAATTAGCAGGCCTCAATTCCTCCATTTTCCTCCACCACCATTTCTCTGCATCTCTTCTCTGCAACAACAATGGCGATCTCCCTTCAAACCCATCACCAATCATCTCTCCCCTTACACCACCACCCAGAAATCTCCCTTCATCTACAACCTCTCTCTCTCCTCCACCTCCAAACCCCACTCATCACCTCTCACCACTGACCCATCTCAACCTTAACTTCCTCAGTTGCGCCGTCGACGGCCTCGGCGATTTCGTTTCTCTCTCCGTTGACCCATCTATCCATCCCGGTCAACTCTCAATCACCTCCATCTCCGGCGAATGAAGCTTCTCAACATCCGCTCCGTTCAGAAACTTAATCAGAGCATTTTTTCAGGTTCAAATTGGAATTAACTCATAAGCATATTTCAGATCGTCATTACTCTCAGACAAACACCCGTCAATTAGCTCATTGCTCTGACTATTTTCAGTGCAATTCAACTCATACCCATGATTAAAAATCGACCATCCTGCCATGAATTCCCCTCTCCACCACTCAACTAATTACCAAACACTAAATTGGGAGTAATTAGAGCAAAAAAGACTTGATCTTGAGTTCAAAATCTCCCTCAATTTCACTTTGTTTCTCTATATCTCAATTACAATCAATCATAACAGAGTAAGCATACAACATTTCTGATAAAAAAAACTGAATTGAGCAATAAAGATCAAGCTTTAAATTCAATACCTTAATGGGTGCTTAAGATTAAGACACGCAAGAAATGACCCACTACTATTCCTTTCCTCTAATGAGAGTTCATCTTACCTTAAGCGCCGGAAAAACAAAAGGGTGTGAGAAATGAAGATTAATATAGAAAGGTGGTATCTGAATTTTGGACAACTAACAATAGAGCGAACAAGGGTTTTGGAAATGTACCAAAACAATTACAAGGAAATTAGCTGGAAATGGGATTATAAAGATTGAACCAGATTAAGGGATTTATGTTTTTGGGTCAATTAATTGATGGTGGGATTAAGGGTTCAAAGAAAATTCCTAGAAGACCCTGGCAAGATGGGCTTGAATTAAACTCTAGCAATGTTGGTTTTAGAACATGGGGCAATCTGGTGTGGCTTTTCAAGGGCAAAGAGGAATGGAGTATGAGATATTTTGGGATGGTTGTTTATCAGACTATTGAAGAGTGAAGAAACAAGGAAGAAGATAACTTTTTGCTGAATACAAAATTAAAATTTAAAAATACACCAATAAAGGACCGACACATGTCACTTTAACCGGTTAAAAAGGTTAATGAGAGGTGATAACCGGTTTTGACTTGTTAAAAGCGGATAGGTATACAAGGTTTACTTGTTATTGGAATATCTTAAGGTTGACTTGTTAGAAGCGGTCTACGCAAAAGTTGACTTATTCTTGACAATTTTTCCTTATATCTAAGGGGTCAATCTCTATTCAATAAAGGAGGGGGACGCCGAAGAACGGTTAAGCAAAATTTAGAAAAGGGTGACAATGTCTAAGAATAACCAATCACCTTTTCTTTCAATTTTCATATTTGTAACTGACATTTTTCACGATCTCTCTTTCACACGCATCATGTGCATATTAGTCCAATTATTAATTCAAAGGAACTATAAAGCTATATACAGAGTCTCTAGAAGCTACTATATATATATATATATATATATATATATATATATATATATATATATATATATATATAACTATTACTAACAATAGTGATTAATATTACTAGTAATGATTATTATTATCATTAATTATTATTCTTATTAATTTATTATTATTACTATCATTTATTTATTTATTTATAATTATCATTTAATAGCAACTAAATACTATTATCATTATTCATTAATTATTAATGACACAATTAGCGTGTATAGGTCTAAGGCTTCCATTAGCCTCTTCTTCATTAGTGTCCAAGTCCTTTTGGTTATAATGGCACACTTCCATAGCATCGTCCATGTCCCTCACGGATAAAAAACTATTAGGGCAGACACCATTCCTACTGATTCCCCGCAACAGAACCGCCCCCGGGGTCTTGTCCTTAACACAAACAGAAGACTCGTCAAAACAGACTATGCAAGAATTACCCTGACATAACATTTAAACAGACATCAGATTATGTTTTAACTGGGGAACATGACACACCTTCGTGAGGTGAAGGGGGCGACTAGGGGAAGACAGAGTCAAAATTCCAAGTTTATTAATGGGACGTTTCGTGCCATCACCAACAACAATAGAACTTGAACCAGTGTAAGGAAGAGCATTAGATAGCATACCATCCTGTGAGGTCATATGAGATGCGGCTCTAGAATCAATATACCAAACGGAGTCATTCGTTTCACCACCAACAGACAGTGCAGCTAGGGCACGTGTGACACCATGAGGAGAAGAAGGCACAAAGTTGTGATTGAAACGCTGAGGACAATAGGCTGCTTGGTGACCTGGATACCAACAAAGACCACAAATATCGGAAGAAGGGGTGTTGGCTAAATTGCCGTTAGATGGATTACTTCCTGCTGAAGACAAATCATTAGCAATATAATTGGCACAAGAATAATCAACATGCGAAACATCATGAAAATTACCCATACCATTAGCGCGGCCTGCATTGCCACGACCACCCTGTCCTCCATTGCCACGACCACCATTGTTGCCATGACCACCCTTGTTACGATTCTTTCGATTCTTGTTCTTACCACCCCCTTGACGCTTAGAATTCGAACCACCCGAAGTAGATGATTGAGATCCTGAAGAGCCAGACTGAACATCAACTAAAGCCTGATGAGCAGTGGGTGTCTCATCATAAGCACACATAACTTTAATGCGTTGCTCATGTTGAAGTAACTTGAGGCGAAGATCATCAAACGTCAACGACGTTTGAAATTGTAACAAACTGGTAACAAGGGAGTCATAGTCACGATCACGATCCAAAGCAGTCAAAGTATATTGAACAAGATCATATTGAGACAATGGACATTGAATAGCAGCTAAAGAATCAACAATGACCTTAATTTCCCGTAAAAACACTTCCATAGTCTGTTGTTCGGATTTCTTCATATGACTCAAACGACCCTTTAATTCCATTGACCTAGCCATACTAGCATGCAAAAAACGAGATTTTAACCTATTCCAAATTTCCACAGCAGTTTGCAATTCATGTACATCCATCATAACATCACGAGATATAGTTGCATAAAGCCATAATTTAATTTGTTGATCAAGTTTTCAATACTCCAAAAAGTGTGGATTAGGATGTGAATTACCAAGATCATTAATCAAATTTGGCGTTGGAATTGCAAAAGTATCGTCAACGATACCAACTAATTGATGGGTAGAAAGAAAGCACGTGACTTGCGTTTTCCACATAAGATAATCCTCAGAAGTAGTCAATTTGATGGAAACAAACCGTGTAATGTCTTGATGGGAGAGAGACGCTGCCGCAGGTGGTGGAGTAGACGAAAACAACACATACGTATTCGCCGTCGACGGATTGCCACCAAGAAACGGAGGTGTAAACCCAGGCGGGGGATAGCGTGACGGCGAGTACGCCGAGGAAGGCAATGAATTGTTGTACGAGGCTGTATTGAGATATGACGTGGGCTGCGGCAGTGGTGAAAGCGCTGCCCATGTTGCAGCTGTGGTGGGTGGGAAGCCAAAACCACCACCGAGAACACATGTGGTGTTACTCGTCAAAGCGGCGGACGCAGCCAGAGGCTGGGTGGTGCGCCGAGGATGGACTGGGGTCGACGGACTGCCAGTCACCGGGGGTCCATAAAGGGGTTGTGAGGCGGCCATGAAGAGGTGGTTATCCGGAAAAAGCAAAACCCTAACCGGAAAAAATAGGCGGAAATAAAAAAGAGGAAAAAGGAGAAAAAAAATTATTTTCTTTAACCTAGGCTCTTGATACCATGTGAAATTAATGAGAATAATTGGCTAACCTTTCTAGGTTGCCTGGCACTATTATATATATAGAGGTATGAAAACCTATCTTTACATAACTAAGAGTCTAATTACCAAATTACCCTAATGCCTCGCAACAACAATAGAAACGCTCTTGGTTGTAAATGGGTGTATAAGATTAAATATAATTCTGACGGTTCTGTGGAGCGGTTTAAGGCTAGACTTGTTGTTTTTGGTAATCATCAGCAGACAGGTATTGACTACTTTGAAACCTTTAGTCCTGTCACTAAGCCTACTACTGTTCGTTTAGTTTTAACTCTTGCTGCTACTTTTAAATGGCCTATTCGTCAACTCGATGTTAAAAATGCTTTCCTTTATGGTTTCCTCAATGAGGAAGTCTATATGTGTCAGTCTCCTGGTTTTGAACATCCTTCTCAACCACATCATGTTTGTCGGTTACGAAAATCCATTTATGGTTTGAAGCAAGCTCCTCGAGCTTGGTTCTCTCGTTTCAGCAACTTTCTACTCTCTATTGGTTTCAAGTGCAGCAGTTGTGACACCTCCATGTTCACTCTCAAGCACAGTGGTCATATTATCATTCTATTATGTTGATGATATTGTGCTTACAGGTAGTAGTTCCTCTTTGCTTCAGAAATTTATCAGTGTTCTCTCTGCCCAGTTTGTTATAAAGGATTTGGGTGATTTGCATTATTTCTTAGGCATTCAGGTTTTACGTACTCCTCAGGGTTTTCTATTGTCTCAAAACAAATATGTAGTTGATCTTCTTCAGATTTTTCATCTTCATACTGTCAAACCCGTACGTACTCCTGTTGTCTCTCGTGTCACTCTTTCTCTCTTAGATGGTGAACTTCTTGCTGTTCCCACAGATTATCATAGTATGGTTGGTGCATTACAATATTTGACTATGACTCGTCCTAATATTGCCTATGCTGTTAATTCGGTTTCTCAATTTATGCATGCGCCTCGTACTACTCACCTTCATGTTGTGAAAAGGATTTTCAGGTATCTGCAGGGAACTTCTGATTATGGGCTTTTTCTTCATAGTACTGGCTCCCCTACTGTGATTGTTGCATATTCTGATGCTGATTAGGCCGAGTTTCCTGACACTCGGTGTTCTACTACTGGTACTGGTTATGCTATCTTCCTAGGGAAGAATTTGATCTCCTGGCGCTCTAAGAAGCAACCTACTGTTTCGAAGTCTTCTACTGAAGCTGAGTATCGTGCTGTTGGCTACACTGCGGCTGAAACAATTTGGATACGTCAATTGTTGGCTGATTTAGGGTATTTTCATCGACGGCCTACTATTCTCTATTGTGACAATATTTCTGCTATGTATCTTACTGCCAATCCTGTTCATCATGATCGTAGTATGCACATTGATGTTGATTATCACTTTGTTCGTGAGATGGTTGCTAAAGGTGGACTTCAGGTCAAGCACGTTCCGACACAGTTGCAGGTTGCTGATATTTTTACTAAGGGTCTTTCTTCTGACTTGTTTTGTAAACATCGTTCCAATCAATCCGTGATTTCTCCCCGTAAAGATTGAGGGGGCGTATTAGGGTAATTTGGTAATTAGACTCTTAGTTCTGTAAAGATAGGTTTTCATACCTCTATATATATAATAGTGTCAGGCAACATAGAAAGGTTGGCCAATTATTCTCATTAGACTCTTAGTTCTGTAAAAATAGGTATATTAGGGTAATTTGGTAATTAGACTCTTAGTTCTGTAAAGATAGGTTTTCATACCTCTATATATATAACAGTGCCAGACAACCTAGAAAAGTTGGCCAATTATTCTCATTAATTACACAAAAACCATGTTCTTTTATGAGTGTACCTCCTAAAGTTTGGTGAATCATTAATAAAAGCATCATAATACTTTCTTTTGATTTCTCTGAGGGGACCTCACTCAAGTAAGGTACTCAATAAGATGTGAGTCTTGTTTTCTGGAGTGCAAAATTCATACTCCCCATCAAATCGTTAATATGATAATTTTCAATAGTTAGATTGAAATAATGAATATAACCACTACCATCATTTATATATGTATCTCATACGAATGTAATATTCAAGACCAATGTGGTTTCTTACAGTCCTTTTCCTTGCAAAATGATACATTTATTGCCATCTAAACATCCAACAAACAAAATTTTAAGTACCGAAAGAAGTACTTCTAAGCATAAAATAAGGAAATCATCCCTTTTGACACAACACTCACCAATTAATTTATTGAATCCTAATTCAGTTTTATAGAAATATAATAATAATTGGGTCGGACAACATAAAATTACAATCCAAATAGTTTCCGCACGATTTTGAGTGGTACTTGGTATTAAAAAAGTGGGTTAGTTTATTTCTTTCACCAAACTGCAGTTTACGGTTATAGGTTGGTTTATAATATTTATAAACTAAACTATACCATAAACCGCCAAAGTATCTTTAGTATTCGACGTTACGAAAATTTTGCACCTTAAATTGTAATATTATTAGTAATTTTGTAATTTTTTCGATATCTTCTAATATTTTGTCTCTTATTTGTATGATTTAATAGTGAATATATAGTCGGTAAAATAAAAATATAATTTCAATTTCGAATACTCGTATTGAGATACAATATTGGTAAACCGCAAATTGCACCAACCAAAACCGCCATGCTCAGCCCTAATAATAATTGTAATAATAATAAGTAAAGATATAATGAACAAAATAATGTATAGAAATAATAATAATATTATTATTAATAATAATAAAAGCAATTAATAAAATAAATTAGAACAGCAACAATAATAATATTAACGAAATGGTTAATAATGAATGGAGATGGATTGAACTGAACTGAACTGAGCTGATCTGAAAGTAAGCTGGACAAGATAGGCCCTAAATAGTTTTTTTAAAAAAGAACAACAATAATAATAACATTAACGAAATGGTTATATAATGAATAGGGCTAAACTGAACTGAATTAAACTAAACTTAACTGAATTGATTAGAACTGAAACTGAACTTAAAAAAAGCTGAAGAGAACTAAGAGTTACAATAATTATTCCATACAAGTTTAATTTATTCCAGAATAATCCAAAGGTGAACTTAAAAGACTGGAATCTGATGGTAACCTGATCTCAAGTCAATCTTAGAAAAGACTCCAACACCCTTTGACTGATCAAAAAAATCCTCTATTCGGGGCAACAAATACTTATTCTTGATCGTCACTTTATTAAGCTCACGGTAATCAATACAGAAGCACATACTCCCATCTTTCTTCTTGACAAATAGAACAGGAGCACCCTATGAAGCCCTTGTCAATCAACTCTTGCAATTGAGCCTTCAGCTCTTGCATTTCGGATGGTGCCATTCTATGCGCAGGCTTTGATAACGGAGCAGTAACAAGCATAAGGTCGATGCCAAACTCGACATCTCTCTCTGGAGGGATACCAGGCAACTCATCAGAAAATACGTCCGGATACTCGCAGACTACAGGGATATCCTCCATTATCACTTCTTGGGACATATCTTTAACCATGCATAGGAAAACTTGCTCCCATTTCTGGCGGAACTTTTGCATTCATAGCAGATACGATCTTTATCCCCTTCTTCAAAATAACTCCCCTGTAAGAGACACGCTTACCACATGGACTACGAAGCGTCACCTTCTGATCACGGCAATGAATATGAGCATGGTACTTAGATAACCAGTCCATACCCAGGATGCCGTCGAACTTGGACATAAAAAACTCCTTAAGATCAGCAGGAAGATTAGTACCCATAAGAGAAATAGGTACGTCACGATACTAGAAATGGCACGGATAGCTTTCGCCGGAAGGAAGGGAAATGAGAGTTCGTAAAGGAGAACTCGAAGATAGGTTAGCCTTCTGAATAAAAGAACTCGACACAAACGACACCGTAGCACCAGAATCAAATAACACACAAGCAGGTACAGAATTAACAAGGAAAGTACCAGTAATAACATCAGGATGAGCATCGGCATCGGACTGAGTCATACGGTAGACTCGTAGGTGGAATAGAAGAACCAGAAGGACCAGCAAAAGGATTAGCTCTCGGGTTCTTACGACGCTCAAAAGTCTTGTGACATAGTAGCATACAACCTTAGAACCATCACAATTCTTCCCCGGATGAAACGGTTTCTCACACCTCCTGCATTTAGTAGGATCATAGCTCGGCCTAGCACCAAAATTCTGAAATCCACCTCGAGCATTGGGTTCAAACCTCGGCTTCTTTGCAGGAACCGGAGCATAAGAAGTAGCAGGCTTTCTCACAGTAGCAGACTTAGAAGCTTCGTCCTCTTTGATTGAGGTATGGATACTAAGTGCTAATTCATAAGCTTCCTGAAATGAAGTAGCTCCAGAGCACAGTACATGGGTCCTTACTCTCAGATCCATCTTCTTGATGTACCTCTTAACCCTTTCAACCTCAGTAGGTACAATAGAAGTAGCAAACCTAGCCCACTCAGTGAAACGGTCCGTATACTCCTGAATACCCAAGCTTCCCCTGAGTCAAGGACAAGAATTACTCCTGATTCTGCCAGCGGAGTTCATCAGGATAGAACCTCTCTTTCAGCTTAGCAGAGAACTTAGACCACTCAAGACCAGAGCAAGCGTCTCTGACCGTGTGATATATTGATTTCTTATAGAGTTTTTCCCTTTCTTTACAAGCTAAATTGCGCGATATTGATGCTCTTAGGAGCTATTTATGCTAACTATTTCGATATAGTTCTGGTTTGTGTGTTCCATATCGTTATGCAGGTTTTTAGGGAAAAACTCCCTATTTACTTGATGTTTTGAGCACCACGCCGTAGCGGAAGGTTATGAGGCATCTTGGCGGTCTCGAGATGGTATTCGGACCATGTTGTGAAGAAGAAATGTGCAAAAGACTTGGCGTCTGAAGCCAAGTAGAAGCAAGGAAGAAAGAACTCTCGCTCGATCGGGTCGGGCAACCACTGCCCGATCGGGTACGAGTAAAATAGGCCAAAAGTTCAGATTTTCCGCCCGATCGGGTGGACTTGCCCGATCCCGTCGGGCGGACTTACACTTGGCCAATTTGCTGATTTTTGAGAGCATTGAAGAAGACTTCCACCCGATGGCATCGGGTGGACTTGCCCGATCGGGTGCTAGGGTTGCGGCCCCGATCGGGTGGAAGTTGCCCGATCACATCGGGTGAAGCCAATTTTGCTGCTGCTGGAAACTTGTTCCCAGACCCAACCGGGCGGTCCTTTGCCCGATTGGGTGGACTACATGGGGATGCGATTTTCGTTATTTCCCCATTCTATCTTATTGTTTTCTTAGGGAATATAAATACTTTTTAGGTTGTTTTTATTTGTATCTTTTATTCCATTGAACATTTAGAGAGCTCCTAGCCTAGTTTTTCATTGTTTTCCATTGTAGAAGAGATTCAAGTACTATTTCAATTCAATTAAAGTTTCCGCTTTTCGTCAATTTGGTAATCGTCTTTCTTATTGTTTTATTCTTATATCTCAATTGCTTTAGTTTAATTTATTATTATTCAATTAGTTCATAATGCAATTCTTAGGGTTTTCAATTAGTTTTGTTATTGTTAATTCAATTATGTCTGAGTAGTTCTCTTTCTAGGGTGTTAGTTAGGGAAGCCATGTTTATACCATGATTGTTATTTAGACTTCTATTGATTTCTAGGGCTTGATTAGAGTGATTGTGGTGTGGTTTGTTCTTAATTAGTGATTAATGTTAGTGGCCAATTTCATTGGTTGCTTGTGGTTAATAGTTGTTTGCACAGATCCGTCTTACAACTAGAGGCCTAGGAGACATCAGTAGTTCTGATTACATTATTGAACATGCGGCGTATGTTAAATTATGAGCGTTGAGTCTTAACCATAGCTCAACACATGCTCTAATCCCTCGAATCTTGACCTAGGTTTTGATAGTTGTTGACCTTGTTTGATTGGTATAAGCATGGTGGACCGACCTAATACCATAGGATTTTATTCCATAGTTAAATCCTCGACTTAATTCCTATTCCTTAGCTTACTCATTAGTTTAATTAATTCTCCCTATTTTCATCTGAAGTAGTTAGTTAATTGAATATTAATATAGAAGCTCTGTCTCCCTGCGGATTCGACCCTGCTTCCACTGACTACCTTAGTTAGAGGACCGTAGGTTTATCTTTGAATAGGTGATACGACTAAAACCTATCAAATTTTGGCGCCGTTGCCGGTAGAGCTGTCAAAACCTGACCTGCTCCAAGATTTTGAACCGAACCCGACCCGGAACCGACCCGATCCGACCCGAGAAATGATACACCCGAATCCGACCTGCACCCGACCTGAACTGAACCCGTAACCGAATGACACCCGCCAATCCTCGACCTGAACCCGACCTGCACCCGACTTGACCTCAACCTGTAACCGAATCGACCCGACAATTGTTGACCTGAACCCGACCTGCACCCGACTTGACCTCAACCTGTAACCGAATCGACCCGACAATTGTTGACCTGAACCCGACCTGCACCCCATCCGAACTTAACCCATATCCGAATTTACCCGACGTAACCTTGTTTCAACCCGACCCAATCATGACCCGACCCGACCTCAACCCGACCTGACCTCAGCCCGACCCGAATATGACCCGACCCAATCATGACCTGAACCGACCCCAACCCAACCCGAACATGACCCGACTTGACCTCAACCCGACCCGAACATGACCCAATCTGACCTCAATCCGACCCGAACATGACCCGATCTGACCTCAACCCGACCCAATTATGACCCGACCTGACCTCAACCCGACCCGAACATGACCCGACCTGACCTCATCATGACCCGAGTCTACAGTAGAACATTCAACACTACTTCTTTCTGATAACCTTAATTAAACATTCCAATTTAATATTCTAAATTATGTATACCTTATTTTCTTTAGTGACTCCTAATTTAATTTAAGTAATTCAAAATATACCTTTATTAAACATTCTAAATCATTATCTTTAATGAAAAATGTAAATTCAAAACTAGTGATTCTTTGAGAGATTTATGAAATTTAGAATATTTTAAATTGTGTTCAAGTATAGAATATTTCATCTTCCTAACTTTTAATCTTCACCAAAATACACAATATCTATAAAAGAGGAACATAATCACTTAATTGATTCAAAAAATACACTTAGCTAAAGTAAGTTACACAAATTAATTAATCCTAAAAATTACACAAGACATCCTAATTGAATACACTTAGCTAAAGTAAATTACACAAATTAATTAATCCTAAAAAATACACAATATCTGTATATGATTTATTATCTCTTAATTTAGTTTGAATATTCAAAATATAGCTTCACAAGACATCCTAATTGAATATTCAAAATTATGTTCAAAATTGATGATCTTTGTGAATATTTATCAAAAATAGTAATGATTCTACATTACCTCAAATAAAAAGGATAATGATAGTTTTATTTAAAATTATGACTATTTCAAATTAAAACCTTTAGTTTTATTTAAAATTATGTATTAAATATAAATAATATCAATATATATATATATATATATATATATATATATATATATATATATATATATATATATATATATATATATATATATATATATATATATATATAATTTGATTACAAATAAACTTCAAATAACTTGAAAGAACTTAGTATTCATATTATATAAAAAATTATTTACAATTGAACTTTATACTATAAACTTTCTACATACTAATTACATCTATAATAGATAACTAATTATATATATATATGTGTGTGTGTGTGTGTGTGTGTGTGTGTGTGTGTGTGTGTGTGTGTGTGTGTGTGTGTGTGTGTGTGTGTGTGTGTGTGTGTGTGTGTGTGTGTGTGTGTGTGTGTGTGTAAGTTTCATTACAAATAAGCATCAAAGAACTTCAAAGAACTTCGTATTCATATTATATAGAAAATTGATTACAATTGAACTTTATATTATATCAATTATTAATATATTATATCAGTGTAAATACTTAGATAAATGTATTAGATCAATCATCAACATACATCTCTAAATAAGATAGTTAAGTTTGATGTATTTGACCAACTATCAATATAATTATTCTAATAATAAAGCCAAGATCAATCTATTAGACAAATTACCTATATATTAGATCGACGTATTAGACAACTAAGATTAATGTACTAGCTAGATAGATCAATCATTAATACATTAGAACAATGTATAAGATAGTTAAAGTCAATAAGCTTTGTGTATTAGATCAATCATCAATACGTTAAATCAATGTTTACGAAAATCAAAATTAGTGTATTAGATCAATCATCAATATACTAGATCAATATATAAGATAGTTAAGATCAATCGCCCACATATTAGATCAATGTGTAATATAGTTAAGATTAACGCATTAGATAGATCAATCATCGATATATTAGATTAGTGTATACGATAGTTACGATTAGTGTATTAGATCAATCATCAATATATAAGTATATATATTAGATCAATATTTTATATAGTTAGAGTAATATATTATATCAATGATGAATATATTAGATCAATTAATAAGATAGTCTATATCTATATATTATTATTATATCAGTCATTAGTATATTAGATCAATGTAGATAGTTAAGGTATATGTATTGATTAATAATCAATATAGTAGATGAATTTAATAATAAAGTTAAGATCAATATAGTAGTTAAATAATAACTATCTTAAAACATTCGTTTAAATGAGCTAAAATTAGTTTAAACTAGCATTCGTAATAGTGACATAATACAATCATTAATACTTAATTAGTAAATAAATACAATAAGGTAATGACATACTACAACCATCAATACATTAGAACAACGTCTCCCCAAGATGTAAACAATTTAGACTGACAATTCTGTATAACTAATAGGATAGTTTAGATCAATGTATTTGATCAATCAACAATATACTATAAATCAATGAGTAAGATAGTTAAGATTAATGAATTATAGCAATTTTCATATACATACTAGATCAAACAATAGGTAAGATCTAAGCATTAGAACGTGCTTCAATATATTAGATCAATGTATACGATAATTAAGACTAGTGTATTAGAACAATCATCGACATATTAGATCAATATATAAGATAATTAAGATCAATATATTAGATCAATTGCCAATGTACTAGATCGGCGTATAAGATGTTAAGATTATTGTATTAGATAGAACGAGAATCAATATGTCAGGATTAGTGTATTAGATCAATCATCGACATATTAGATCAATGTTTACGATAAACAGTATTGGTATATTAGATCAATCTTCAATATACTATATCAATATTTAAAGATCAATGCCTTAGATCAATCATCAATATATTACATCAGTGAATTAGAATAAATGTATACTAAAACTTATACTAATACATTAGGTCAATTAAGTGTTAGTTTGAGCGATCATTAAATAATATAACGAGATTATAAGTTAAATCTTACGTCAATAACAGCTATTAAACATTATCGTCTTTATAACTAGTAAAAAATTTTTTCGTGACAAAAGTTTTATTTCATCGTAATTATATTATCGTTGAATTACAAATTCTGATAATGCTTTAATCTCATTAATTGATCAAAACATATACTTAAACATGTAAATTCAACAAAGAAAAAACAGATCATCTCAACCATTGATAAAATCTAATCTATGGCTTAAACTTACTATCACAAGCACACATGGATTACCATTCTTAGCCGTTAGATATAATATACAACACAAATCGACGATCTAAAACTACTCTCTCTTTTGTCATATATGTACCCTACTCTTTTCCTAAACCCTAAACTCACCATCATTTCCACTTCATGTGCCGCTCCTCCTCTGTTTCTTTCATCTTCTTTCTTTTTGGTTCTCTTCAATCGAATGAAATTCACTCATCTTCTATTTTTTTTCTCCTTTAATGGCTATTGGCTTCTTTTGCATCTATATCTAACTCGCCCCATTTTGTTGGAGTTGTAGAGTTATTTAGGGTTTTAAATGGTCGAATTCGACCTTAAAAGTTCTAGATGCGGAGCTTTTATGGTTGAATTACACCATGAAAGCCTATACGGTTGAAGCTTTCTTCATCGTCTCTATCTACTTGTTCGTATAAGTACGAATATTATCTACTTGTTAATGCTCTACATTTTCATCGTTTTTGTGAATTAAATCTCGCCGTAATATGGGTAATTTTATTTAATAGGGACATCTCATCGTTTTTTATTTAATTATTAACTCTTTCATTTGTTTTTATGGGAAGTTATGATAATTTTAGTTTTTGGTTTTTTCTTCTTCAAATCTCTAGCCTTGTTGTTTGAGATTTGTTATATGGCAGCAATTTGAATTCTAAAGTTTTAATTTATGATTTGGGAAATTTGTGAATGTGGTATTTTAATATGGGTAAGCTGTGATTAATTGATACTGGAGAAACTGTTTAATAGCTTCATATAGTTTTCTTGAAAACTGTTGTGGATAGTGTTGATGATTGAGTACAAACTCATTCGCCACCCGAAAAACGAGAGCAACAGCCTCGTGCGTGAACTCCTGACACTACCGACCACCCAGTTCAAACAATGAAGGAGGTGATTCCGGCGAGTCGAGATCGATGGAATGTAATTAAAATCCGGGCAGAATTTCGCCTAATTGTTGGAATACATTTAATAGCCTAATCTGGTATTAGATTTATGGATTTGAGCAACACTGTTGATAAACATCACAAGAATGACGGATTGTATGAGAACTTTGGTGTTGGTGTTGGCGTTGGTGATGAGAATGATGAAGGATATGTTATGGATGATGAATTGGTGCCATGGGAACTTGGGAAGTGAAGGATCTGCTTGTGAGATTACCAACGAAATCTGAAATCTGGCCAAATTACTTGTTTTCCAATTAAATTGCCTATGACAAAAGATTAATTGGTGTAATAACAAAATAAAATTACTGGAAACTTAACCAAGTAAAATTACCAATGAAAGAGTCTAATGCTTTGAATTAAATCATCTTTCTTTAGTAATTTGGAAATATCTCACGGGTAATTTTATTTAATTAAAAAGATTAATTTTAAGTACCATTTATAATGGTACATAGCTATTAAATTGTTTACATTAATTATTAATATTGATTGCAAGTCTTTAAACCAATTAGTAAAAAAGATTATTTTTTGATTGTTCTTTACATTAATTATTGATTGAAAGTCTTTAAACCAATTTATGGTGAACTATATATTATTTCGATTCAAATGAGAGTTAGGTTAAATTGTTAAATGTGCTAAGTGCCAACCCTAACTAATATATAATGTTTTCAATTATTTTATATACAGAGGAAAATTTTAATATATCTTTCACTGATTTTTAGATTATTATATCGTAGGGATTTATGAATAATATCGTGTTAACAATATTGAAATTTACAAAGATATGGAAAGAAAGAGAGTTAATTTTATATTGATGTTAATTATGTGAATTAGGATATGTGGAAGAAAGTGAATTACTTTATAAAGTCCGGTCATACCAAGTCATATTAGTGTCGGGTCTATTTTAGGTCGGGACCAGAACGTGTTTCGGGTGTGTAATTCTCGGATAGAATTAGGTCCGGCTCCGGGTCGAGACGGGTCGGGTAATCGGATCGGGTCAGCTTTTGACACCTCTATACATAAACAAATACGAGATCGACCCGACCTAGACCCGATCTGACCATAACCCGATCCGAGGTTGACCCGACCCGGACATAACCCGAACCGAGGTTGATATGACCCAGGCATAACCCGAACCGTGGTTGACCCGATCCGACCATAACCCGACCCGAGGTTGACATGACCTGGACATAACCCGAACCGAGGTTGACTCGACCCGACCATAACCCGATCCGAGGTCGACCCGACCCGGGCATAACCCGATCTGCGGTTGACCCGAACCGAACCTTACCCGAACCCGAATTTAATCGTTGTAACCTGTTCCAAACCAAACCCGACCCACGACTGACCCGACCGAGATCAACCCGACCTGAAACCGACCCGAACCAGGAAGTGATTTAGACCCAGTCCAACCCGACCCGAAAGTGACCCGACCCGAACCCGATCTGACCTATCTAACGGGATACCCGAACCTGACCCGACCCGGCCAACACCCGACCCGACATGACCCGACCCGAACCCGACCCACACACCCGAATTGACATCTCTAGTTGCCGGGGAGACGGCTAATTTTCTAGTTTTTATTCGATTAATTAGCGTACTTCTTTTTGCCTCATTGGAACCTCCCGTTCCAATTGAGGCCGTTCTTACGGTTATCTTGTCGTTTTCTCTTATATGTCTAGGTATCAAAAGAAAACTCATATTATTCCTGGAGATCCCGACACAGAAGCAATACTTCGGGATCTTAGAGCAGAATTTGATCAAGAGAAGCCAGATTCAGAGATTTCTACATCACCAATGGCGAAGTCACTGAAATCTTATGGGGTGGCTAATCCTGAAGGCATACCCACAGGTCCACCGATGCCCACTATTGCTGCGAACAATTTGAAATCAAATCTGCACTAATTAATATGGTGCAGCAGAATCAGTTTGGTGGGCATCCTTCTGAAGATCCGGCCAACCATCTGCAGAGATTCCAACAACTCTGCAGGACTGTTAAACATCAAGGAGTCACACCTGAGCAGCTGAAGGTTATGTTATTTGAGTTCTCACTCAGAGACAAGGCTCAGAGGTGGTTCAGCGATATCACTGAGACAGAATGGCCGGCGAATTCTGCTGCATTTCTACATGAGTATTACCCTCCCACAAAAACAGCAGAAATCAGGAACAAGTTGGCCACGTTTTCCCAAGAGCCAGATGAGACATTGAGGTAAGCGTGGACTTGATTCAGAGACTTACAGAGGGAATGTCCACATCATAATATGGACAAGTGGTTTCTAACGCAGACTTTTTATGATGGTCTGCAACCTCAGACGAAGAGTACTGTTGATTCGTCTGTAGGAGGAGTCTTTTTGGACAAGGCCGTTGATGAGGGTTATAACTTCCTAGCCAATCTTGCAGCCAATGACCATTCATCATCTAGGAGTTTGGCTTACAAGGTACTTGAGGTTGACGCTATTTCATTGCTTACATCTCAGATGGCGCAACTAACTCAGCAACTGATGAAGTCCTCTAGTTCAACACCTCCGCCTATGAGCATCAACGTTATGTCAGCAGTTGCACCCATCACCTCATCTTACTGAGAGGTGAGTGGTATTCAGGGTCACTTCGGCCATGGTTGTCAGTTCAGTCAGAATCAGATGGAACAGGCAAATGCTTTTCAGCACAGACAACCAAATAACCCCTACTCCAACATATTCAATCCTGGTTGGAAAGACAACCCACTTCTTTCCTATAGAAGCAACAACGTTCAAAACCCACAGCCACAAAATTCCTACCATCCCCCACAAAATTCCTATCAACCTCCACACAACAACCCAAAACCCAACTACTACCAAAACCAAGGGAACTCTCATAACCCCCCTGGTTTCCAAAGACCTGCTCATCAGAATTATCAGCCAGCACCACAAAATGCAATCTCACAAGAGCCTAGCAATTCTGAACTGATGAAACTAATATTGTCTATGCAAAAGACCAATGAGGAAACACAGAAGTCCCAAGAGAAGCACATAAAACTTCTCGAGACTCAGATTGCTCAGTTGGCAGAAACTAATGCACAGAGGCAGCAGGGACAATTGCCGGGGCAACCTACACATAGGGAGCAAGCAAATGCAGTTACTCTTCGTAGTGGCACTGCTTATGCTGCTCCTCCTATGCCCGTTGATGATGATACTGTCCCTAGCAAGGAGAAGGAGGTAGTAGAGAAGGAATTGGAGAAGAATTCGACGTCTGATGTTGAATTATCTGAAACAACTAAACAGGCAGAAAAGCAGAAGGAGAAGGAGAAGGTTTCTGATACACCTTTTACACCAAGGTTACCTTTTCCTCATCGAATGAAAAAGTCCAAGGTGGATCAACAACTTGGTAAGTTCTTGGCTATGGTCAAGAACTCTGAGGTAACGGTTCCTTTCACTGAACTTATTTCTCAAGTCCCTGTCTATGCTATGTTTTTGAAGGAGATGATCACTAAGAAGAGAGATTTTGGTGGGGTAGATAGAGTCGCACTCACTGAAGAGTGTAGTGCCGTTTTGCAAAATAGATCCCCACCTAAATTGAAAGATCCTGGTAGCTTTTCCATCCCTTGTCATGTTGGTGCACTTTTTATTGATAAAGCTTTATGTGACTTAGGTGCATCTGTGTCTGTCATGCCATTGTCTGTCTGTAATAAACTGAATATGGGGGCACTTAAGTGCACTCAAATTACTTTGCAGATGGATGACCGTTCTATAAAATACCCCCTATGTGTTTTAGAAGACGTCCCTGTCAGGGTGGGAAAGTTTTACATTCCTGTGGATTTTGTTGTATTGGATATGGAGGAGGATGCCCAAATCCCTATTATTTTGGGCAGACCATTTTTGTGCATGGCAGGTGCTGTTATTGATGTCAAGTTAGGATCTTTGACTTTGAGTGTTGGTGATGATACTGTCACTTTTAAACTAACTAATGCTATGAAGTCTCCTATGCTTGAAGAATCTTGTTGCAGGATAGATGTGGTAGACAAAGCTGTGATGTCTGCATTTCAGCAGATACGTGATGCTGACCCATTGGAGGTAGCATTGACTGAGAGTGACTCCTTAGGCATCGATACTGATGTTGATGCCTGTCTTGCTGATTTAGAGGGTCATGGAGCTCAACAGAAATCGGAAACTGTGGTACTTGAAAGTGTATGCTCCAGTTCTACTCCTCAGGTAACTAAGGTGGAACTCAAACCACTACCCTCTCATTTGAAGTATGCATTTTTAGATGATAAGGAAGAGTGTCCTGTGATTGTCAGTACTAAACTCACAGATAGCCAATTGAAAAGCTTGCTTGCTGTGCTTCGTATACACAAGAAGGCTATTGGGTATAGTATTGATGATCTAAAGGGCATTAGCCCTGATTTTTGTATGCATCGTATTAATCTTGAAGAGGATCACCGCCCTTGCATTCAACCTCAGAGACATTTGAATCCTAATATGCAAGAGGTGGTGAAGAAAGAAATTATGAAACTGTTAGATGCAGGGATCATTTATCCCATTGCTGATTGGAAGTGAGTCAGTCCTGTGCAAGTGGTTCCCAAGAAGGGGGGACCACTGTTGTTGAAAATGAGAAAGGTGACTTGATTCCCACTAGGACTGTGACAGGGTGGCGTATGTGCATTGATTATCGTAGACTTAATAATGTCACTCTGAAGGACCATTTCCCCCTCCCCTTTATTGATCAGATGTTGGAAAGGCTAGCCAAACATAGCTATTTCTGTTATCTGGATGGATATTATGGTTTTTTCCAAATTTCCATCCATCCAGATGATCAGGAAAAGACTATGTTTACATGTCCTTATGGCACCTTCGCATATCGTAGGATGCCATTTGGATTGTGTAACGCTCCCTCTACTTTCCAACGCTGCATGATGGTCATATTCTCTGATTTTATTGAAAATATCATGGAAGTGTTTATGGATGATTTCAGTGTTTATGGTTCTGAGTTTGATGTTTGCCTGTATAATTTGTCCAAAGTGCTTAAAAGATGTGTTGAGGCAAACCTCGTGCTTAATTGGAAAAAATGTCACTTCATGGTGAATGAAGGTGTCGTTTTAGGTCACTTGATTTCTGAGCGTGGCATCCAAGGGGATAGAGCAAAGATTGAGGTGATCGAGAAACTTCCCCCTCTAATGAATGTCAAAGGAGTGAGGAGTTTCCTTGGTCACGCAGGGTTTTATCGCGGATTTATCAAAGACTTTTCAAAAATTGCGAAACCCCTCACTCAATTGTTGCTAAAGGGTGCCACGTTCGATTTTACTAATGATTGTTTGGAGTCCTTTGACAGGATAAAGACAGCTTTGATCACTGCCCCTATTATACAACCTCCAGATTGGAATCTTCCTTTCGAGATCATGTGTGATGCTAGTGATTATGCGATAGGGGCAATACTTGGTCAGCGGAAGGACAAGCTACTCCATGTGATTCACTATGCTAGCAAAACCTTGGATCCAGCCCAGGTTAATTATGCTACGACAGAGAAGGAGTTGCTAGCCATAGTCTATGCATTGGATAAATTTCGAACCTATCTGATAGGTTCGAAAGTTATAGTACACACTGATCATGCTGCGTTGAAGTACTTGATGGCCAAGAAGGAGGCCAAACCTAGACTCATCAAATGGATTCTTTTGCTGTAAGAGTTCGACTTGGAAATCAAAGATAAGAAGGGTGCTGAGAATGTGGTCGCCGACCACCTTTCTAGGTTGAGGTTTGGATCCCCTTCTGACCCTCCTATAGATGACTCTTTTCCTGATGATCATTTGTTTTCTGTGTCCTCTAAAACTCCTTGGTATGCTGATTTTGCTAACTTCTGTGTTAGTGGTTCTCATCCTCCCAATCTTACATATCAGCAGCGCAAAAAGTTTTATCATGATGCTAGAATGTATTTTTGGGAGGATCCTTTCCTATATAAGAAGTGCTCCGACGGGATGTTTCGTCGTTGCATTCCTGATTGGGAAATAGAGGGTGTTTTGCTACATTGTCATAGTATGCCTTCTAGTGGTCATCTAGGTTCCCAAGCGACTGGTTTTAGAGTCCTACATAGTGGTTTCTATTGACCTTCGATTTTTAAAGATGCCCATGCCTTTTGTTTGTCTTGTGATGCTTGTCAAAGGACGGGTAATATTTCAAAAAGGCAAGAGATGCCACAGAGTGGGATTTTAGAGGTTGAACCTTTTGATGTGTGGGGGATTGATTTCATGGCACCTTTTCCTACCTCTTGTAGGAATAGGTATATTTTAGTAGCCGTCGACTATGTGACTAAATGGGTGGAAGCTATAGCATCACCAACCAATGATTCCAAGGTTGTGATGAAGATGTTTAAGAAGATAATCTTTCCCCGTTTTGGTGTCCCCCGTGTTGTAATTAGTGATGCAGGTTCTCACTTTCATAAGAGCACCTTCAAGGCCTTATTGACAAAACATGGAGTCACCCACAAAGTCGGTCTTGCCTATCACCCTCAGACTAGTGGCCAAGTAGAAGTATCTAATAGGCAAATTAAGAGGATTCTTGAGAAAGTTGTCACCAAGGCTAGAAAAGATTGGTCTTTGAAACTTGATGATACTCTTTGGGCGCTCCGCACTGCTTTTAAGACTCATTTGGGTACCACACCCTATCGACTGGTTTATGGCAAAGCTTGTCATCTACCAGTTGAGATGGAGTATCTTTCTGCGTGGGCGGTCAAAGAGATTAACCTTGATTTGACAGCTGCAGGTGAAGCGCGACTTCTTCAACTGAATGAGTTGGATGAGCTCCGTTTGGATGCTTATGAGAATCACAGGCTCTATAAAGAGCAAAAGAAGAAGTTGCATGATAAGTTGATAGGAAAAAGAGAGTTCAAGGTTGGCGACAAGGTCTTATTGTTCAATTCCAGGTTGAGACTGTTTCCTGGAAAGCTCAAATCTCGATGGTCTGGACCATTCGAGGTGACATAAGTGAAGGCACATGGTGCCATCGAGGTTGCCAACCAAAAAGGAGAGAAGTTTAAGGCAAATGAACAGCTTCTGCAGCTGTACCATGAGGGTGCCTTTGTTGGTTGTGTGGAAGAAATCCGCTTTGATTCCACCCCACTTGATTCATCTGTCTAGAGAGGTAATATGGTCGTGCGGGATCTTCATAAACCAGCGCTTTGCGGGAGGCAACCCGTATCTCTTATTTAGATTTTCTTTTCTTTTGTTTCGTAGTTTGTAGCATGTGATAAAGCGTGAGGGTACTAATGTGTTCCTAGATCTTGTGTGTTTTGATGTGCAGATATGCTATTTGATGGAGAACATTGAGCCATGCTTGCCCCATACTTGAAAAAAGGCGAGCTACTTACTGAACAGTAGCTCGCCCGATGTGATCGGGTGAACACCGCCCGATCGGGCGAGCGTGAAACACTGCTGAGGGAGGCATAAGAGAAGTAACCGATGGCATCGGGCGAGGTATGCCCGATCGGGTGCGCAACCCTAGCACCCGATCAAAAATACCTTGCCCGATCGGGCGCATGATCGGGTGAATGAGCCAAATGGTCAAAGTCAAATCTGCCATAAAGTCGCCCCACCCGATGGCATCGGGCACTCATCGCCCGATCGGGCCCGCGACCTTAGCACCCGATCAAAAATCAATCGCCCGATCGGGCGATCGATCGGGCGAAGCACTTAAATCCCAGCCAAACAATAAATGACTTTCACCCGATCAGGCGGCCCAATGCCCGATCGGGCCTGCGACATTTGAACCGTTTAAACCACGGTTTTCCCTTCATTACTCACCATTCACTCCTTATCTTTTTACACTCCTCTCTCTCTCTCTCTCTCTCTCTGTCTCTTCACTCCTCTTCAACCTCTTAAACCTCCATTAAAGCTCCATATTTCTACCTCAAATCTTCATCCTTTCTCCCCCAAACTCCATAAAATCTCTTCCTTTTCTCCTTTCACCCTCCATCTCACAAATTTCCATTCACAAAAATTCATCTCCCTTCTCCTTTCTCTTCACACACTCACCTAAAGCCCCATCCTTTGTGTTAGACAAGGTTACAAGGTTCCAATTCACAATGGCAAGCAAGCTCAGAAGGCTCGTTAGAGGTGAAAGCTCGCGATCTAGGCGAGAAGCAACACCACCACCACCACCACCACCACCACCACAGGTTCCACGGGATCCTCAGTACCGGAAATCATTTTCCGGGATGATGAACATCGCGAGAAGTTCTTGCGATTTGAAAAACGTGAGGTACTTCCTACCCATTTTTTAGATCTTGAGGTTTTGTCTAAAATGGGTTTAACGGATGATTTTAAGGAATTTATGAAAGTTTTGGGCATGGAGTCACTTTATAATGTACATGTTAATACATATCCTCCTTTAGTCTATGAATTTTTTAGCAGTTTTAGTTTGACTAAGCCCCGGGCCGGTCCGGTCACCCACGTTCACTTCAGACTACTCAACTAAGACCACACCCTCACCCTTAAGGAATTTGCGGGGTTCTTCGGTTACAGGTACGGGGTGACTACTACCCACCGGACCACTTTAAAATGGCCCATACTTACCTCATGCTGACTGGGGACACTACGCCTTTTGACATATAGCACTGTCATTGGGCGAATTTCATCACCCAATTTTTAGCATTTGGATACGGTTCATGGCCCAGACACTTTTAGGGCGGTTTGAGGGTCACTTGGTTCGAGGGGCCGAGTTAGTTGCTCTAGCTAGCTACATTGTCAAAGGCTCTAGGGAGCAATTTCAGTACAACTTGGCCCACCATGTAGCTATTCAGTTCGAGCGTATCTCGAACTCGCTCCCTAGGCTTAGGGAAGACGATAGTTGACCTACTCCCTATAGAGGGAGTCGACCTCATTGTCCCTGACCCAGAGCCCCCTCGTCGTTCTTACCATAGGCGGTATACGCCGATCCTAGACGAGGGCGCCTCCACTTCTGCTCCTCCCCCTCCTTCCCCTCACACGGACACATTTGATTTCACTTCCATGATGTCGACCCTAGGTCGCATGGAGACGGGGATGGGACGGATGGAAGGGCTGATCAACGCGAACACCGCCACCCTAGCGGGATATGGCACTCGCATCGATTAGCTCTACACCCGTGTAGATCAGATGGGGGGACGGATGGATACCTTGGCCAACGACCAGCACTACGCCCTTTATCCTCTCTATGACGACTATTGTAGGCGTGGCATTATTGAGCAGACTGCTCAACACTCCTCGTGGTACCATTGGAACCCGAGTTATGGCCAGCCTGCCGGTCAGAGTGATGACATGGCAGAGGATGAGGAGGAGGAGCCTGCTCGTCAGTCCGTCTCTTTAGGAGACTTTGGTCTTGGGCCTAGTGGTTTTGGCGGTGGTTTTGATGCAGGTACTAGCGGCTTTGGTGGAAGGATGAGTGATTTTTCAGGTGACCCCACTGATGATGATATGGGCGGCTGATGCCCTTGTTCTCTCCTCTCCCTCGTTGCAATGAGGACATTGCCTCGTTCAGCTTGGGGGAGGATCTCTCACTGTGAGTACTCTCTTTATTGCTTTTTAGTATAGTTTATTGCTTTTTAGTGTAGTTTAAAGCTTTGATAGAATAGTTTACAGCTTTGAAAAATTGAAAAAAATGAAAAAAAATATGATTGATCATGACTGGTTTGATTGCCTCCCAGTGCCCCTTGTTGTGCTGTTATTGAAAATGATTTGACTCTGTTTTCGGGATAGCTGGGCATTTTTGATTCTGAGGTTTTGATTTGATGTTCGACTACTTTGATTTCGAGCGATTTCTGACTATGATATACTACTTTGTGCTGCATACCTGATTTGGTTAGACTGTGAGGCCTTTTTCTAGCCTACTGGATTCATACTATTATCCAGTCTATATTTTTGGTGTGTTAGTTCCTCTCTAGCGGATTGATCTTGACTTTGACTTCGTACTCATCTAATGTTTGGTGACTTGTTACATTTGCTATGATAGAGGCGTTCTTTTGACTTATTCTTGAGCCTCAGAGTGAGTTTTTTATACATTTTTATCCTCCTTAGCCCCGCTGAGCCTAATGACCTTGTTTCATGTTACTTAAACCCTTATTATGAGCCCATGGCCTTTGTTTCGATATTATTTCCAAGCCTAGCTTGGGGGAGCTTTTGTATGGGTTGAGTTTGAGATTGGTTTCATGATTTGGTTTGGTTGTTGAGAAATTGAAATTGTATTTGTTGTGGCTTGATTGTGAGAAAAAGAAAAGAAAAGGCAAAATCATAGTTGCGTGAATGAAGTTCAGAAAAGTGAAAGAAAAATGAAATAAAAGTTCAAAAGAATTCAAAGTTCTTTCATTCACGTACGTTCATAAAGAAAAATTCGCTTCATTGCCTAAAAATTGGGTTTGTTGTGAGTGTTCAATGAATTATAAGAGTTGGCTTATTTTTCGTGGTTATATGGTGTTGATCGGGAGTTGTTTAGGCCATCTTAGGCCTTGTTTGAGTGTTCATGGTCCCCCTTTCTTGGTTTTTCCACCACATTACCCAAAAGTATCCCCTACCTCTTACCTAAGCCCCATTACAACCCGTAAAAGTCCTCTTGAATGTCTATTGGATTGATTTTGAGTCAGTTTGTCAAAGTTAAATAGTATGTCTGCTAGTTGAGTCGACTTGATTAGAATGAGCGACATTTTACCTTCTTAAACACATGAGAGTGTGAGTGGGAAGGGACATTTATGGTAGGGTCGGTGAGTGTTCGGGCATATTTTTTGCCTGCCACAAAATTGAGAGGTTGTGAGCACCTTTTCAGGATTTGTATGCCTAGTAGTCACTTGAACTTGATGAATTGCTTGGATGATTGGTGGTTGGATGGATTTGATTTGCCGAACTTGAATTATGCCTGCTTGAACAATTCTTAGTCTTGAATATTTTTGAGCTTGAGTTGTTTTATCTATGGGGTGAGGCAATCTATTCCACGATCATGTTCTATTTGCTTGAGGACAAGCAAAGGTTTAGCTTGGGGGAATTTGATATATTGATTTCTTATAGAGTTTTTACTTTCTTTACAAGCTAAATTGCGCGATATTGATGCTCTTAGGAGCTATTTATGCTAACTATTTCGATATAGTTGTGGTTTGTGTGTTCCATATCGTTCTGGAGGTATTTAGGGAAAAACTCCCTATTTACTTGATGTTTTGAGCACCACGCTGTAGCGGAAGGTTATGAGGCATCTTGGCGGTCTCGAGATGGTATTCGGACCCCGTTGTGAGGAAGAAATGTGCAAAAGACTTGGCGTCTGAAGCCAAGTAGAAGCAAGGAAGAAAGAACTCTCGCTCGATCGGGTCGGGCAACCACTGCCCGATCGGGTACGAGTAAAATAGGCCAAAAGTTCAGATTTTCCGCCGTTGTTTTATTCTTATATCTTAATTGCTTTAGTTTAATTTCTTATTATTCAATTAGTTCATGATGCAATTCTTAGGGTTTTCAATTAGTTTTGTTATTGTTAATTCAATCATGTCTGAGTAGTTCTCTATCTAGGGTGTTAGTTAGGGAAGCCATGTTTATACCATGATTGTTATTTAGACTTCTATTGATTTCTAGGGCTTGATTAGAGTGATTGTGGTGTGGTTTGTTCTTAATTAGTGATTGATGTATCACATTTATATATAATTTCTAGATGCATTTAGATTGCATTTAGAACTCCTTTTTGAGCATTTAGGTGCCTAATGACATGAATACACAAGTTGTGCTCTACTACTCCCCGTTTGTGTATTTCGATGATTTTCAGGTTATTTTGATACAAAGTGATCATGAGTACCAAGGATGTAGCCTATTAATCATTGAAGATGAAGATAGCTTGCACAAGGATCACAATACATCCGTTTGGGACAATTTTTGAATTGGAATGAAGCAATGAGTTAGTGAAAGAAGTGCCAAAACTGACACACCTTCACTATTTTCATTATAACTTTTGATAGAAAATTGATAATAAAGAAATTCTAAATGGGTTGGATTCCAGACTTCAAGAGCTTTCCAATGATAGGTCACACGCCCTAATCTGACTTCTGGTTTGAGAGATACGGTCTTCGCAAGTTGATGCAGAATTGCAGTTTAACCACCCGATCGGGCGGGAATTGACCCGATCGGGCCTGAAGCACGGACAACTCTTTTCCGAAATTCTATCTTTTTTAATTAGACTTTGGGCTATTATAAATAGCTATCCTTCATTATTTTTAGAGACATCTTTTATTCTAGTTTTATCTCTCATAGTTCTTAGCTTAGTTTAAACACTTTAGATTAGAATAAAGGTGATCAAACCTATTCGATTTCAATAAAAGTTTCTGCTTTCTGTCAATTGGTATTCTCCTTTGCCCTAATCTCTTTTATTATTCTTAATTGTTTAGCCTAATTATTTAATCATTCATGATGCAATTGTTAGGGTTTCATATTAGTTTTGTTGTCGTTAATTCGATTATGAGTGAGTAGTTCTCTTTCTAGGGTGTTAGATAGGAAAACCATGTTTATACCATGATTGTGATTTATATTTCTATCAATTTCTAGGGCTTGATCAGGGTGATTGTGATGTGGTTTGTTCTTATTGAGTAATTAATGTCAGTGTACAATTTCATTGATTGCTTGTGGTTAATAGTTGTTTCCACAGATCCGTCTTACGACTAGAGGCCTAGGACACGTCAGTAGTTCTGATTACGTTAGTGAACATGCAGCATATGTTGAACAATGAGCGTTGAGTCTTAACCATAGCTCAACACATGCTCTAATCCCTCGACTCTTGACCTAGGTTTTGATAGTAGTTGATCTTGTTTGATTGGTATAAGCATGGTGGACCGACCTAATACCCTAGGCTTTTATTCCATAGTTAATTCCTCGATTTATTCCGTCTTTTGTAGTTTAATCATTAGTTCAGTTAGTTCTTCCCTGATTTCATCTGAAGTAGCTGAATTGGTTGAATATTAATTTAGAAACTCTGTCTCCCTGTGGATTCTACCCTGCTTCCATTGACTACCATAGTTAGAGGACTGTAGGTTTATCTTTGAATAGGTGATACGACTTTAGCCTATCAGTGATTAATGTTAGTGGTCAATTTCATTGATTGCTTGTGGTTAATAGTTGTTTTGCACAGATCCGTCTTACGACTAGAGGCCTAGGACACATTAGTAGTTCTGATCACGTTAGTGAACATGCGGCGTATGTTGAACTATGAGCGTTGAGTCTTAACCATAGCTCAACACATACTCTAATCCCTCGACTCTTGACCTAGGTTTTGATAGTTGTTGACCTTGTTTGATTGGTATAAGCATGGTGGACCGACCTAATACCGTAGGCTTTTATTCCATAGTTAAATCCTCGACTTAATTCCTATTCCTTAGCTTACACATTAGTTTAATTAATTGTCCCTATTTTCATCTGAAGTAGTTAGTTAATTGAATATTAATATAGAAGCTCTGTCTCCCTGCGGATTCGACCCTGCTTCCACTGACTACCTTAGTTAGAGGACCGTAGGTTTATCTTTGAATAGGTGATACGACTAAAACCTATAACCGTGCTCCACCAATTATCGGCTTCCTTCTTCAGATAATAGGAACTGATAGATACCCGTTCAGTAGCAGGGCAATTAGTAGCAATGAACAGCTTTTCCATCTCCCTTAACCAGTTTTAATTTCTAGAACCACATGGTCAACGGTAACCTCGTAAGTCGGTGGTCTATGATGATCAAAACGATCGAAAGCTGACTGTCCAGAAGAGGAACCAGAAGACTTGTTGGCCAAGGAAATGAAAGCACCCTCTAGCGCTCGGCGGCGACGGCGACGGTGTGCAGCCTCCTTTCGGACACAACGGTCATGTTGTCGTGAATGCATTCTACAAGACAAGAGATCAAGTTAGACAATAAAGGCATGCGTTAGCAACTCAAGTGCAGAAATAGATAAGTCAAAATGATTCCTAAGGCTTTCTTCCTACCCAAGTAACTCTCACTAAGTACTTTACTTGAAGCCTAAGACACTAGTAATCTTAGTTACAATGACTACACATCTCTCATGAAACATGTAGCAACTCAATGAGAGTTTTTGGAACGTTTGGTTCTGATACCAACTGTAAAGTCCCGTCCTTTAACAGTAATAAAAATAAAGATAAAATAAAATAAAAGGAATAAATCTATTAAATGAAAGATCAGTGGCAGCGGAAATACCACTGGGACGGAAATGTTATCCTAAACAATGAAATAGAATAAAAATCCCAAGTCAATAATAATCCTCAAAAACAAACAAGGAGAGAGGTCCCATACCCTCATTCCATAAACATACTAAAAATCCCAAATAAAACATCAAACCATAATCCAACTAAAATAAACTCTAAAAGATAGGAACATCCATAATAAAACTACTTAAGACACACTATAAATGTGGTCTTAAACTTCCTATCATAGTGCTCATTTACAACTACTAGGACCATATCATTCCTCACAGGACCATGTCTCACTGTCCCAGTCCAGACGGTAACGATCCTAAACTTTCACATCTGCAAAGATATACTACAAAAATCCACAATCAGTGGGGAGTAACTAGCAGCTCTCCCAGTCCAATCAGGATTCAATTAACAATTTATGAAGAATAAAGCCAGGCATACACAATAATCATACAAAGCGTAAGGAAAGACATACAACATACGACGTAGGAAATAATAAGACAAGTTAACAACATTAATATTCATCAAACATCATACAAAATAAGGAAAAGGTAGAAATAGTTCCATAAATAGATCGTCAAAAGGGGAAAGAGACTTCAAAACTAGTAAGAGAGAGATAAATAAAGTAATAATTAAATGAGTGAGATGAACGCTAGTGACCCGCAGCCCACTTCCTAAGAATATATCATATCGCAACCTCCAGAACGGCCTATGGGTTACGTTCCCTACCGTCTGTGTCTAAGAATGGCTAAACCCCCCGATGCGGGATAATACGCACAGTATCTCCCGACCTTTCGGACGACAACATATCCTAATTTTATCCAATATAGGGTAGCACCCTGCTCAGTGCCCCCTCACCTCTCAGAGTGCATGTTCAGTATCCTTAGGATAAAATAATCCATTAGACTACTCAACTCAAAAACCAAACAATTAAAACCAAATAAAGTTCTTCAAATTTAAACACTCAACAAATCATCAAAATATTCTTCAATTATTCTACAAATCATCAAATATACTTCAAATATACTTCAAATCACCAAATAACCATGAAAATCATAATTCTTCAAAAATAAACACTTCAAAAATCAATTCTTCAAATATTAATAGAATAACTAAGTTAAATGCTCTTCAAAATTCAAGATTTCAAAATATAAATTAAAACGTCTTCAAATTCTAATTCAAACATAAATCCATCAAAGTCGTTATCTCAGTTTGGGTACAAAGTCGATTATAAATTAAATTATAAATCTTCTCCGTACATAACTCTTGGCGAAATAATGCTAAGGGCAGTGTTATTCTCCCCCGAGCATTACGACGTCGATAACTCAAAATTTAGCAAAATACTCAAGACGGTTTCACAACAACATGCATCATCACAATAGTTCAACATTTCAAGATTTAACAACTAAACAAACTTTTATAATTAAATACGACAAACTGCATAAATAAAATAATTTAATAATAACTTCAAGAGTGCTGCTAAATACCTAACAACACGAAACAGTAGGGAAAAAAGGAAAAAAAGGGGGAGGCAGCACTGGGTTGCGGGCCGAGATCAGCCTTCGCGAAGCGCGACGCTACTCGCGGGTTGCGAGCGGCCACTATCCCGTATTCGTATGTTTTGGTACTTTACGTACCCAAATAAATTCACATCCAAAACATGCTCATATAATTCATGAAAAATAAAATATAACTTTAATAACATAAAATGGACATGCTTGAATTAATACTCCAAAGAACAAAATAATTACAACTCCTTTAAATCATGAAACTCCACTTATTAACATGCTAAAATATAAATAATAATTCCAATTAACTCAATTAAAATTCCAGCAATTTAATACTCATGATAAATCATTTAAAAACATTAAAGAACAACCCTAAAAGCATATACATAATACTATAAAAATTAGGGCATGCTTAGGAGTTAAAAACCACTCAAATAAATCCATTTACTTCATGAGAATAAATTCCAGCAATCTTAAAAATAATAAAAAGGCCAATAGAACATCTAAATTCATGCAAAATTTATTCCAAGTTTATATAATAAATCCATCATCATTCATACTTCAACCAATTATTAAAAACGATAAATTTAATAAACTAAAATAATTCCAACATTAATAAAATTGATAAAAACATGAAATAAGCATACTAATCAATGAAATAAATAAAGTGTAACAACTCTAACATGATACTAACCAAAGCACCGGGAGGGCTGTTAGCTAGTGTGTATCATCTTACGAGAATATAGTACGGTATAACAATTCCAACTTCATAAATAACGGTTTTAAGTACTCTAAAACATATATTAAAACAATAAAACAAAACCTAACATGAATTCTAATAATAATAACGTTAACATCATAGATCTAATAACTAATACACATATTCTAACATACTTAAATAATTAATTAAATACTAAAGTACTAGAAGGGATGTTAGTTACCTCGATCTACCGTAGAGTATATAAAAACCGAAAATAAGGGCAATAAAGTAGCTAGAAAAACGCCTCTTGAGAGAAATACCAAGAAGAGAAATAATACCGAACTTGAGTCTTGAATTAACCCTTGAATATGAATTTAAAGTCACTAGGAAGTAGGAAATTATAAAGGACAAGTGGGAAAACCTTTTTCCGTTTTTCTTGTGAGTTAGGCGTGTGAAAGGGAGGATGAGAGGAGAGTTTAATTGCTGTAATTCTTAGTTTAGGACAGCAATAATGATAAGAGGAGTAAGAATAAATAATGGCTAAAATAGAGTAGAGAATAAAGGAGTAATTGGCTCTCATTGGAGGAAGGGATTAGCTACCAAAATTAGTTGATACTAGCTTCAAATTCAAAAATAAAATCCCCTCCAAAGTCCCCCATGACCGGCCACTCTACTACTCACACAACAAGTGGGTTGGCCCACTTAAGCGGTATGAAGCATCCTATAAGTTTGGCCCGAAAATAAAATAATAAGGCTCAAACTAAAGATAAATACTAAGTAATAACACTACTAAAATATAAATAATAATACTACCTCTCTAAAAATATAAAACTCAAATAACCACATCACAATAATCACAAACACCTAAACACAACAATTAAATCTAAACACCCAACACTCATGAAAAATAATAATAAGTTATATAAATTTAGTTTTTAAAATATAAACATATAGAATTATACGCAACAACACTTAATATAATTATATACATAAATAAAGAATATATGAATAAATCAAGGATATAAATAAATACAACGTAGTAAATAAATAATTAACGCGCGAAATTTCTAGTGAAATTACGAGGTGTTACAGTTACATTCAACTAAGTATATCACCTTGACGAGCACCAATCTATATTATTATTACAAAGTAGTTTTTTTTTTATGGAAAGGAATGAGAAGCCTGGAACTTATTACTAAAGCAATTAAAAATAGCGAACTCAACGGAGTATTATCCCGAGAGAAAACTGATTGAAAAAATATCAATATTGAAGTAATAGCGTACCCATTTTAAAGATTGAAACCAACAAAGTTATGAACTTTAAGGCTTCAATGGCCCCCAAGTGATTCTTCTCCTATGCATAAATATAATTTGATATTTAAATGATTTGGTTTTGTAAACATAGCACATTGTTTTGTAAAAATTGCAATGATGTTCATTTTCTTTCATGGAGTAATAACTTTAACATATATTGACTAACCAAATACATCACGTGCATTAGCACGTGCAAAGACTTTTATTATTTATTAGAAAGAAAAATACTTTCGAATAGTGTTTTAAATAAATTTAAAATACTTTAGAATAGTCTTCAATTTATAAATTGGTGTTGAGAAAGTCAAAATTGAATTTCATACGGATTTTTAATTGATAAATGAGAGTCAAAGGAGTAAAACCAAATGTAGGTTTTCTATTTTATTATTAGGAAAACAAAAGATATTAGATATTATTGAAAAATAAAAAGGGGAAAACTCCAATTAGATTGCATCAGCGTTAATTTTCAATCACAGACCCCTTATTCTCTTAATCTCTTCCACTCTTCCTCCCTGCCTCACCAATTCGTGAAGCCGGTGGCTTCGCCAGAAAAAGGGTCGATCACCCCCACCCACCGTTACGCGTACAAAGCTGGTAATCCTCTCGCTCTTTCTCTCTCGCTTATTCAGTTGTGCTGCATTGTGTCGAAGCCTCTGTTTCGGACTCTGGGTAATGCATTTATATTTCCGTCAATGATCTTTACTTACTCCACTCCTGTATAATTCTTATAGTGCAACAACAACAACAAGGAACGAGTATGAATTGTTTGATGTTGTAACACTCTCGTCGATGCCTCTTCTACTCCAATCACACCGGCTTTGTCTGTCATGCTTCTTCCTTTTCGCATCACTCTTACTTACATTTTACGCCTCTGTCTTCCCAACCATCAAATGTTTCCTCTTCCGTGCTGCACCCTATGATCCTATCCAATCACCCCTTTTTTCTTACCCTTCATCCTATGGTGAACTCAAACATGTTCTTCCTTCTTTTCATTCGTCTTGCTCTTACCCTCTTTTCTTCTCAGGTATGGTATCACAATCTTACCTCTATTCTCATGTTGTTATTTTCGTGAGGATCGATATGATATTGATATTGTCGCGTATTTTTGTTAGACTATCCATCCGTCTTCAAAGAGATTCAACAATGTTGTCAAGATTGGAATGATTTGCCTTTGAGGTATATGCAATTGCATACAAAGACTGCTACATTTGGTGGAAATTTTAGCTTAGAGAAGAGAATTTCATTTTTTGATCAATTAAAACCAAGGATGGAAGTCCCATGTGGATTCTTTAAGCCATTTCCTATCAATGATTATGGTTAGTACATACTTAATACAATACACCATAGCAAAATTCACTACCTCTTTCTTAATGAACCATGATTGTTTTGGCTCACCTTCGCGGTAACATGAGATATATTTATGGTTTTCAGATCGATTTGCAATGGAAAGGTGCAAAAAAGTGGTAGTAATTTCAGCTATTTTTGGTGATCATGATAAAATCAGGCAACCAAAAGGGCTTGGTTCCAAGACACTAGACATCACTTGTTTCTTCATGTTTGTCGATGATATTACTCTGAAAGGACTTATTAGTCACAACTTAATTTCAAAAGAAGCTAAGGAATATAAGATTGGTGTATGGAGGTTAGTCAATGTATCCACCGAGGGGTTGTACGAAAATCCGGCCATGAACGGCGTTATACCCAAGTATTTGGTTCATAGGCTTTTCCCCAATGCAAAGTACAGCATTTGGGTAGATGCTAAATTGCAAATTGTGGTCGATCCTTTGCTTTTGATTCATTCTTTGCTTATTATGGAAGGGGTGGATATGGCTATTTCAAGGCATCCATTTTTTAGACACACCATGGAAGAAGCTATGGCAACTACAAGGTGGAGGAAATGGTTAAACGTTGAGGAAATAAAGATGCAAATGGAGACTTACTGTGAAAATGGACTACGTCCTTGGTCACCAACTAAGCTCCCATACATATCAGGTAATGTTAGTTTTCTACTGTTTTTTGTTTCTAAATGAATGTTCTTTTGGTGTTATAAGGCCGAACTTTGATAATAAGAGCGAGAAATAAAAGTTAGGTACAATAGTGACAGAGTTAATCCGATCCAATCAAGTTTAAACATAAGGTAATGTTGACTGATCAAATCCAATCTGATTTGAAATGTAATATTTTGGAAAAATTAGGTGTGTATTGGGAATGCAACCCTCAATTTCTTATTTGTGGGATATTAAAGGCAAATAAGCTCACTCACAAACCCTTCTTATTTAATAAATTTTAATCAACAGATAGGATTAGGCCGTACTTGTAAATAGATGAGAATTTGGACAACTTACAAATCTAAAAGAGGGTTCATCCTAAAAATTTATTGTTCATAACAAGAGTAACTCTTCAAACTTATAAAGTTTCTTATATTTCCCCTCATATTCAATGTTGTACACCATTTCTTCTCACACTTGAGTTGTTCATGAGATATCAACATCTTACTTCCGCAAAACAAACAAACTGCCAATATTAAGGTGTATAATAGTTTGTTTTTAGGTTGTTAAGACTTAACAAGAACCTCTCACATGTTAGTTCGAGTCATCTACACATGCGAATCCCCTAAAAGTAAAAGGGGAAGAATAAGAAAAATCCCGCCCATAATCACCTCTAGTATCACCGGACCAAGTAATGCTTGGTTGAGGTACATTAGCTTTAAATCAAAGTATATTGGAGCTGAACAGAATTAAATTGGGCTAAATTAAACTGAAGTGATTAAACTGAACCGAAAATAAGCTGGCGAGAACAAATCATGTGTGCGAGTGTGTGAGAGTTTAACCATAAGATAGCTACTAGACTGCTCAAGCCTCAAGGTGTGTTATTCTCTTTAGTCTATTGATCAAATTGATTGAATTCATTAATAGAAAAGCTCTTTAAGAGGGGTAACAAATTTACCCCATCAATTATGTTTGTTTTCTTGATTGGTTATTTATTTGTTTTTAGTATTGTATGTCATCGTCATTGCTTTAATTGCTATTCTTTTTTTTTTTTTTGCTAAGTAAGAGAAAATTCATTAATCAAACAAACATTACAACCTAACAACCAATCAAAAGGGAAACAAACCAACTAGGTTGGACTCTTCCACCTTAAGATTAGTGCTTGAATTGCTATTCCTCCATTAATAATAATTACTGATAATTTGTAGCTTTAAAACCAAGTTTAGATACCTTTTCGCATTTTATAGTATATATGTGCGACAAGCAGTATCTATGAAATTGTACTTGTTTTGGTAGTGTTGTAGGACCTCCCCACCTAACTTGCTTGTGCATTCAGATTCAGATAAAGCAAGATCAAACTTCATCATTGTTTAAATGATAGGAAAAACTTTGTCCCTTCTCACTAAATATTATTAGTACTAAGATGCAATATCTATTTTTCTAAAAATCTACTTTTTTTCTCTTTATCTAGATTCTTGTTTACAACATTGATGATTTAGTGTGTTTATGTGATAAAATTTTTACGAAAAGGTAGAGAATGGTAATTTTTCTATCATATATCCATATGTGGACTTTGAGCATGATATATAGAAGATCGGAACATGATATATAGAAGGTTAATTTCTTGTTTAAAATGAGTTATGAGTAAAAGATAATAGACGATATATAATGCACATGACACTTAACTTTATAATGAATGCAATTGAGTCAAGAGACGAGAGATAACTTCCTATTAGTAACAAACACTAAATAATCAACTTCTGTAAAATAATTCCTTACGGATATCATATGAGTGGTGGAAGAATACTTTGATTCTTTTGTATAAGAACGAAGGTGATGTACAAACTAGTAAGGAATTACACTAATGACTCATACGATGAAACTCTGGGAATGAGTGATTGAGTAAAGATTTCGGAAACATGTGAAGATATCGAAGAACCAATTTGGATTCATACTAGGAAGATCGACTATAGAGGTCATCCACCTCATAGACATACAATGGAACATTATCGGGATCAGAAGAAGGATCTACATATGGTTTTCATTGATTTGGAGAAGGCATAAAGTACCAAGGAATATACTTTGGTGGGTGTTGGCAAAGAATGGTGTTTCACAAAAATATATAATTATTCTCAAGGAAATGTATGAGGGGGTAACTACGAGTGTGCAGACTACCATGAGGAAGACAGAAGAATTCCCTATTATGACCGGAGTGCATCAAAGTTCTGCACTTAGTCCCTTTCTCTTTTGCTCTAGTCATGGACGAATAACGAGGCCAATAAAAGATGATATACCGTCGTGTACGATGTTTACGGATGAGATTATGTTGATTGGTGAGACAAACGAAGGTGTTGAAAGTAAGTTGGAATTGTGGCGACACACATTGGAAGCTTGTGGCTTTAAATTGAGCCGAAGCAAGACGGAATATTTGGAGTGCAAGTTTAGTGGGGCTGGAAGCAGCGAGGCATTGACGGTCACATTGGATAGCAAAATGGTTCCAGGGTCGGACATATATGTTACCTTGGATCTATTTTCCAAAAGGGTGGGGAGCTTGTTGGAGATTTGACTCATAGAGTTATTGCTAGTTGGTTGAAGTGGAAAAGCGTCATCGAGTTCCTTTGTGATTACGACATTTTCTATAGATTGAAAGTAAAAATCTATCGCATGACAATTAGGCCTGCTTCGTTATATGACGCCGAGTGTTAGGCGATGAAAATATGCCACGTTCATAAGATGAATGCGGCGGAGATGGAGATGTTGCGGTGGATGTGTGGCCACACAAGGAAGGACAGATTAAGAAATGAGGTGCTAAAAAAGTTAGAGTTGCATCTATTGAATAAAAGATGAGCGAAAATCGCTTAAGATGGTTCGGTCATGTGAGAAAGAGACCAAGTGATGAGCCTGTTTGAAGACTTGAAGACTCGATGAATAATCAAATTGTAAGGAGTAGGGGAAGACCTAAAATGGCTTGGATTAGGGCAATTGAAAGTGATATGTGTTTACTTGGTATCAATGACAGCATGGCTTTAGAAAGAGTTGGGTGGAGGGAAAGGATTCACGTGGAGGAAGGGGTGTAATTACCTTATTCTTTTGTTTTTTCTTTAGTGTGTTTGTCTCTGTGTTTAAAAAAAATATTGTCACACATGTCAATGTCATCTCGTTTTTTTCACGGGTTTCAGATGACGATTCATGTTAGCTGACCCCAAATCATTTTGAGAATAAGGCTTTGTTGTTATTGTTGTTTTATGATATGAGTCAAAGTGAAACAAATTTATGAGATTGATGGGTAAAAAAGAGAGGTAGCATGAGAAAATTTAAGGATTGAGTCAATAAACCATCTTTTTTTTTTGGAAAATTATCATTTTGGGTACCTGAGGTTTGACAATATATCATTTTGGGTACCCAAGTTTTCAATAATATCGATTTGGGTACCTGAGATTTGACAATAGGTTCAATTTAGGTACCTCCATACTAACGGTGTTAACTTACCATTAAGTGTGACCCACTTTGAATAAAATCGGGTCCGGGTCGAATAAACGTTAAAAATGAAAACCCTGTGCATTCGGTTTCGGTAGACCCAACGGGTTAAAGGATGTGAATTTGTCAAACGAGTCGATTAGAATAAAAAATTTTCGAGTTCGGGTCCAATAAACCTTTAACACCCAGTTCAGTTTCGGGTAGACCCAACGGGTTTAAGGATTTGAATTTGATCTTTCTTTTATTTAGTTTTTGGGTCATAATTCATATATGTAAAAAATTCCCATAATTTGATACTATTGCTATAGATATAATGATTTTCCGGTGGGTCGAGTAAAAAACGCCTTTCTCGGTTCGGATAAAAAAATTTGTGTTCAAAACCATTATTTTTGGTTAGATTTCGAGTCGGATTTTGACAGGTGTAGACCCACTTCTTAAAATGATCGATGACTCTAATCTATTTCAAGAGTAGTATTGGATTTGCCACTTTTTTTTGAAAATAATAACAACAATTACATCTTTAAATACATTAGAACCGTTGATTATCTACCCGAAACTGAACTGAGTCTTAAAGGTTTATTGGACCCGAACTCAAAAAAAATTTATTCTAACCAACCCGTTTGACAAATTCACATCCTTTAACTCGTTGGGTCTACCGAAACCGAATGCCTGGGGTTTTCAACGTTTATTCGACCCGGACCCGATTTTTTTAACCGTCCATTTGACCGGTCAAAATGGGTCACACTTAACTGTAAGTTAACACCGTTAGTATGGAGGTACCTAAATTGAACCTATTGTCAAACCTCAGGTACCTAAATCGATATTATTGAAAACTTGGGTACCCAAAATGATATATTGTCAAACCTCAGGTACCCAAAATGATAATTTTTTTTTTTCTATTTGCTTCATAAATATATTACAGATATTGAAACTTCCTTGGAGCTTTTTTTTTTTTTTTGACATATACTACACATAAAAAAAGTATTATAGAGCATATAAACTGGAGCAGGTTACAGCATATCGGTTAGCTACATTTTTTATTTTTATTTTTTTTGAGGGTGGGTAGCTACTACATAATGAGCTAAAGACATACGTGCTATACCTTTTGAACTGTATGTGGGCTACGCTTTATCAAGATTAATTAATTTCTTTGAAATGCTAGCTGTTTATGTTGTTTTTGGTATATAATCAGTGCTTTTATTATTCTAGTTGAACTTATATTACAGAAGTCATTACCAAACCAAACTCTTTTTTAATTGGTTGAGTTAAGGCTTAAGCTCGAAATTTAAGCGAGCATTTGTGTGCCAAGGTTCAACATGTGAAATGTTTCACAAGGCAAACTCAATAAAGATATTCAATAGCTCGTCTAAGCTCGATGGTGCTCAATGGAAAAAGCTTTGTCTACCTATCGGGTCCGTTTAACAGAGAGTAGTGATAGTGGAAACCAACACAATATATTTAATGATATTTAATATTATAAGAGTGGTGGATAAGCTATCTAATGGGTAGATGTAACAATGTGCTCGCATCTAATCTAGCGACTAATAAATATGGCAATAAGTAACTTTCTTCGATTATTTTTTTTGGGCGCATATAGACATGTATCTTTTTGAAAATTTTAATCTCCTACTCATGATTTTTAATATTCTAGTACATGAATAATTGTTTGGATCATTGAGGTTTTTCCTAAACTGATTAAAAAATAGATTTTGAAATTAAAGGGGTAGAGGGTTTAGTGGTTTTGGGTTTTACTTCTCTTAGTTCGAGAAGCTTATTGTCAACCGGGATGATACTAGCTTGAATCCCAGTAATCCCACAATTGCAATGTGATAAAAGGTCCAATTAGATGATCAACACGATGGTGGGTAAAGGTCATGGTGGCTTGGTGGTGGTAGTTGCTTAGTAATGGTCATTTGGGGGAGTATGGGCCTGTTCTCTTCGGCATAAACAGTTGAACTGAAATGAACTAAATTGAACTGAACTGAACTGAACTCAATTGAAATGAATAGTGATAAGTGAGAGTAAAAGTATGGCCGAGAGCTGAACTAAACTGAAAATAAGTTGGGGAGAACAGGCCCTATATGCAGTGGGAGTAATATGGGAAAAAATTTCAAACTTTAAATTAATCTTGTTAATGTTTTCCTTGAACAAATTAAGGGTGAAAGTTATCCGTTAGAAATGATGTAAAAGGCAAATATAATAACTGAAAGTTGAATCAAAGATATCAAAACAAATTTCGCCCTCAATAATAATTTTAACACTTTTTCATACACTACATTGGTTCGAAAGCATACCATATTAAGAATTGTACATTCATGCAGATGTGCCTGATACTGCTTTGATATTGCGGAAGCATGGAGTTGGCACCAATCATTTTTCATGCTTAATGTTCAATGAGTTGGATGCTTATAATCATAGGGACCAACTTGCCTTTGCATTTGTGAGAGACAAGATGAACCCTAAAATTAAGATGAATATGTTTGAGGTGGAAGTACTTGAGCATATTGTATTAGAATACCGGCACAACATAAAGCGCAATATGTCTTCTTCTGCTACTAAAGTCAAGATTAGAAGGGCTCAACCCGATGTTTCTGCTGCGAATGGCCTTGGCAAATGTCAAGGATATTTTTCAGAAATGTGGGGGGAGTCTCATTGATTTTTTGTGTTTTATTTTTTGGTTATTCTTTTACCAATGTTTGTAGATAGATTTTATGATTCTTCTCTCGTTAAGGGAAGATAAAGGTAAACAAAATGATGCTTCAACATTGATTGCCAAGATCTTGGGTTTTGGCAAAGTGATATGTAAACGTTAAGAGAAAATATACTCTTAAGAAGCCAAAGAAAGGTATTAGTGCAAGAAAAAAAAATGAAATCGAGTTGTTTGATTACTATATTGTGTTTCTGATCTTCTATAATATGTTTGATGGATGGTTAGGGAGGTTTTAGCTCGATGCAATAGAATTATCAAGGGGAAAGGGGTTGAAACCCATGTAAGATTCCCTTGGCATCTGTGTTACCAGTTGTCTATGTGAGCATTAAGCTCTTTGTAAATCCATACCAAATGTTTGACTGCTTCTTTGAGACGAAGTAGATGGACATTTGATAACTTTTATGAGGTGAAGCCTTTGTGCTTTTAATTTTTCCATCATATGTCACGCTTTGAATCATCCTTATGGACTTGATGGTTACATCGCTTATTATATAAGACTATAAGAGGTTAAACTTTGTGTTCTTAATGGTCTCATATCCCTGATTTGGGTGATTTATGTTATATAGAATTGATGAGAATACCTACTTGAGTGTCAAGAGTTGGCCTTCTATGAAAAAACATGATTTTGTTTTCTAAAGCACTCATTAACATTCCAAGTTTTGTGGGCCATGTTTACTTTCATAGCATATTATTGTGTTGATTACAACATAACAATTGCAAGCACTAAGACGAGGTGCGAATCATTGGGTACCTTCCTTTGTGTAGGAGTTCAAGAGCCCTTTACTCCGAAGTGAAAGGAATGTCGGGGGTCACTACATGTAAGTTCCATTTATTGGACATTAGCATTTAAGCAACAAGTCTTCATCAATTTTTCAAAGTTCATTTTTACTGTTCCTTTTGCATTAGTGAGGATTGTTGGAAGTTTGTAATGTAAAGAGAAATTTAAGGTATTGAGAGGGTATCTCGGGCGATTGAGCAAGTGTCCTGATCGGGTGTGTTTTACTTTTTCTTGCCCTTTTTCAATCATGATTGAATGCCATTTCTCAAGTCGTCTGGCGTGATTTCTCTGCTATTTTTCTTTCTACAGTCTCCCAATTGGGAGCCTCTTCCCGAGCAATCTTGCGGAAGGTCATTTAAGCAGTTTTTCATTTTTTGATCCTTCCTTCTCTCTTTGTAATAAATAAATATTTGGGAAACCATCTTGATTACATTCATTATTGAAATTCTAAACACATATAGCCTTCTCTATTTTCTTCTAAGAGTTCTGAGTAGTTTTGAGTTGTTCTAATCTTTAAGTTGTGGCGAATAGATTTGGAGATATAGTGTGACCTTAGGGGTAGTGTCACTGAGTAGACCTTCATCGGTGGTGGCGTAACTCACTTATAAGATAGTGGTAAATAACACCATAGAGTTTGTTCTTGTTTGACATCCTCAAAGAGTAATATATCCTTCACTCTGTACTTTAATCTATGGTTTCACACATGTATTATTTCCAATAATAGATAATGCATACCAGAACGCGTGTGTGATAAGCGATTCTAACCTATTTATCCCACTTCCCTTCACCATTTCACGTGTAATTAATAGGCTCAACGTTCCTTAGTCTAATACCCTAATTTAGGTAACTCGATGCCTTGTGTGTGTAACTTATAGGCTCGAATTGCATATATTAGTAAGCCTAATACTATATTGAAGCAACAAATCACAAGCGATTTTCTAGCTAAACGTTACAATCCCCTAAAGCAGCTAAGTTTATAATCTATATAATTACTATTAGGGTAATTTGGTAATTAGACTCTTAGTTTGTAAAAGATAGGTTTTCATACCTTCTCTATATATATAACGTGCCAGGCAACCTAAACAGGTTAGCCAATTATTCATAATACTCGTACATGGTATCCAGAGCCTAGGTTAGAATTATTTTTCTCTCTTCCGCTTTCTCATATTTTTTTAGGGTTTTTCATTCGTCCACAAACCCTAACCGGTGGTTAGTCTTCTTTTTCGGCCATGTCTGCCGCTAACACAACCACCACCACTGGCCCTGTCGGCAGCCCCGCCACACCTGTGCACGTCCCACGCGCGGCCCAGCCGTTCACCCATGGACGCACATCCTCCGCCAATCACACAAACGCACACCCTGCGTTTGGTACCATTGGCGACCCACTCGCCTCCTCTTCTAGTGGCGCGTCTGGTGGCGTGGCACAACCAATCTCCGGCCACATGGCACCGCTGCTGTTCACTCAGCCGCCCTTGCTACCGTTGTTGCATCATCAAGCACCACCGTTGTTGCATCATCAAGAACCATTGGTTCATGCCTCTCCCTTCCGGAGTCTAACCCATGATCGTCCGCCTCCGGGGTTTGGTTCGTCCTCCATTCTAACACCCGTTCCACAGCCGAGTGCCTCTTTGGCTCTCTCTCCGTTCTCCTTGGCCCAACAATATTCCAATCCCGACATTACTAGGTATGTTACGATTAAACTCAATGCCCCAGAGGATTTTCTTGTATGGAAAACTCAAGTTACGTGTTTCTTGTTAACACATCAGTTACTTGGCATAGTTGAAGGTACCGTCTCTATATCTTCTCCTACTAGTGTTGATCATGTTGGTAATTCAGTTCCTAATCCGCAATTTTACGAGTATTTACGACTTGATCAACAAATAAAACTTTGGTTGTATGCTACGTTATCACGTGATGTTATGCTTGATGTGCATGAGTTACATACTTCTGTGGAGATTTGGAATAGGTTAAAGTCGAGGTTTTTACATGCTAGTATGGCTAGGTCCATGGAATTGAAAGGCAGGTTAAGTCACATGAAGAAACCTGAACAACAGACTATGGAGGTTTTTCTGCGTGAAATTAGGATTATTGTTGACTCTTTAGCTGCTATTCAGTGTCCTGTCTCTCAGTATGATCTTGTTCAGTATACCTTGACTGTATTGGATCAAGATCGTGATTATGATGCTCTTGTCACCACTTTGTTACAATTTCAAACGTCCTTGACGTTTGATGATCTTCGCCCCAAGCTACTTCAGCATGAGCAACGTATTAAGGCTAAGCGTGCATATGATGAGACCTCTACTACTCATCAGGCTTTAGTAGCTGTTCAGTCTGGCTCTTCAGGTTCACAACCGTCTTCTTCGGGTGGTTCGAATTCTAAAGGTCAAGGGGGTGGTAAGAACAAGAATCGGGACAATAATCGTAACAAAGGTGGTCGTGGCAACAATGGAGGACGCGGCAATGGAGGACATGGTGGTCTTGGAAATGCAGGCCGCTCTAATAGTATGGGTAATTTTCATGGTGTTTCATATGTTGATTATTCTTGTGCCAATTATATTGCTAATGATTTGTCTTCAGCAGGAAGTAATCCATCTAACGGCAATTTAGCCAACACTCCTTCTTCAGATACTTGTGGTCTTTGTTGGTATCCAGGTCACCAAGCAGCCTATTGTCCTCAACATTTCAATAACAGCTTTGTGCCTTCCTCTCCTAATGGTGTCACACGTGCCCTAGCTGCACTGTCTGTTGGTGGTGAAACAAATGACTCCGTTTGGTATCCAGATTCTGGAGCCGCATCTCACATGACCTCACAGGATGGTATGTTATCTAATGCTCTTCCTTACACTGGTTCGAGTTCTATTGTTGTTGGTGATGGCACGAAACTTCCCATTAATAAACTTGGAAATCTAACTCTGTCTTCCCCTAGTCGCCCCCTTCGCCTTACGAAGGTGTGTCATGTTCCCCAGTTAAAACATAATCTGATGTCTGTTCAAAAGTTGTGTCAGGATAGTTCTTGCATAGTCTGTTTTGACGAGTCTTCTGTTTGTGTTAAGGACAAGACCACGGGGGCAGTTGTGTTGCGGGGAATCAGTAGGAATGGTGTCTACCCTCTTCAGCCTCACATCCTAGAGTCAGAGTCGTCTTCCCAAGTTTGTTTAGCGTCTTCCTAAGTCTGCCCAGAGTCGTCTATTCCTGCGCTTATGGCAACCAAGGAGTCTGGAGATGTTTGGTATACTCGCCTTGGTCATCCTTCTGCTAGAGTTTTAGGAAGTTTACGTTCACAAAACTTGATTTCATGTAATTCTAAGTTTTCTGACGATTGTGTTCATTGCAAATTAGGAAAGATACATCGTTTGCCTTTTGAGTCTGTGACTCATTGTGCCCCCTATCCCTTATATTTGATACATAGTGATCTTTGGCAATCGCCCGTTAAATCTAATCATTTTTTCAGTATTATGTGGTTTTTGTTGATGATTATTCACGTTTTTCTTGGCTATATCCACTTAAACTGAAATCTGATGTCTATTCGACCTTCTTAGATTTTCAAAAACTTGTTGAGAACTTGTTTAATTCCAAAATTAAATTTTTACAAAGTGATGGTGGACGTGAATTTGATAACACTCCTTTACTACAACATTTCTGTGATTCGGGAATTTATTTTCGAAAGTCTTGTGCTCGGACTCAAGCGCAGAATGGTGTTGCAGAAAGGAAACATCGAACCATTATCGAGATGTCCCGCACTATGCTTATTCAATCTGAATTGCCACCTCGATATTGGGATGATGCGTGTTATACGGTGGTTTATACAATAAACCGTCTTCCTAGTTCGGCATTGCAGGGTTCATCCCCGTTTGTTAAACTTTTTCATCGTCCCCCCTCCTATGAGTTTTTGAAATGTTTTGGTTGTGCCTGTTTTCCGTTGTTTTTAGATCCTAAAATCAATAAATTACAGGCTAAGTCGATTCAATGTGTTTTCATTGGCTATGCATCAAATTACAAGGGTTATCGATGTCTTGATCCTGTTTCTGGCAAAGTATATACAAGTCCTCATGTGTTGTTTAGTGAACGGAAATTTCCTTATTGCTCCCTCGTGTCTAGCTCTTCCATTGGTTCGTCTATGACTGAGTCTCTTGACCCCTTAGTGTGGTTTCTGAGTCTTCCCTCGTCTAGTGCACCCATGGGTCCTATGTCTTCATCCCCCGAGCCCGCCGCATCACGGGGGCACATGCAGCAACTCGCTGCCTGCCCGCAGGATGCGTGCGCACCCGAGGGTCATCTATCCAGCAGCGAACCGCGGACATCTCCTCCCGCGCCCGCAGGCTGGCGAGCCGCACAGCAAACAGATGCTGCCTGCCCGCGTGGTACCCCCGCGCCCGCGGGTTTGCGAGTGGGTGTTGTGCAGTGTCTCGTCTCCTCGCCGGCGCCCGTGCCCGCGCCCGCAGCTCCTCACTCTCCCACGCAGGCAGTCACTGCCAGCCCGCAGCCTCGGTCTGCGATCGCGGGGTCCTCCCCACCTCCCTCTTTTCCCCCTTCCTCGTCTTTTACCCCTCCCCTTGATGCTTCCCTTGAGTCATCCCCGTCTCCTATCGTCCCTACCCCTAGGCGTCCTAGGAAGTCGTCTAAGTGTGTCGATCCTACTAATGTTCATACCATGACCACGCGTCTAAAAGACGGAATCATTTCAACTAGGAATTTATTGGATTTAAAAACCGACGTTGTTGAGTCTGAACCGTCTAATTTTAAGCAAGCGTCTAAAGATTCACGTTGGCAACAAGCCATGCGTGATGAGTATGAAGCACTAATTAAGAATGATACATGGGAACTTGTGCCTCGCAACAACAATAAAAACGTTCTTGGTTGTAAGTGGGTGTATAAGATTAAATATAATTCTGACGGTTCTGTGGAGCGGTTTAAGGCCAGGCTTGTTATTTTTGGTAATCATCAGCAGGCAGGTATTGACTAATTTGAAACCTTTAGTCCTATAATTAAGCCTACTACTGTTCGCTTAGCTCTTACTCTTGCTGCTACTTTTAGATGGCCTATTCGTCAACTCGATGTTAAAAATGTTTTCCTTCATGGTTTCCTCAATGAGGAAGTCTATATGCGTCAGCCTCCTGGTTTTGAACACCCTTCTCAACCACATCATGTTTGTCGGTTACGAAAATCCATTTATGGTTTGAAGCAAGCTCCTCGAGCTTGGTTCTCTGGTTTCAGCAACTTTCTTCTCTCTATTGGTTTCAAGTGCAGCAATTGTGAAACCTCTATGTTCACTCTCAAACACAGTAGTCATATTATCATTCTCTTGCTATATGTTGATGATATTGTGCTTACAGGTAGTAGTTCCTCTTTGCTTCAGAAATTTATCAGTGTTCTCTCTACTTAGTTTGCTATGAAGGATTTGGGTGATTTGCATTATTTATTAGGCATTCAGGTTTTACGTACTCCTCAGGGTTTGCTTTTGTCTCAAAACAAATATGTAGTTGATCTTTTTCAGAAATTTCATCTTCATACTGTCAAACTCGTACGTACTCCTGTTGTCTCTCGTGTCACTCTTTCTCTATTAGATGGTGAACTTCTTGCTAATCCCACAGATTATCGTAGTATGGTTGGTGCATTACAATATTTGACTATGACTCGTCCTGATATTGCCTATGCTGTTAATTCGGTTTCTCAATTTATGTATGCGCCTCGTACTACTCACCTTCATGCTGTGAAAAGAATTTTCAGGTATCTGCAGGGAACTTCTGATTATGGGCTATTTCTTCATAGTACTGGCTCTCCTACTGTGACTGTTGCCTATTCTGATGCTGATTGGGCCGGGTGTCCTGACACTCGGCGTTCTACTACTGGTTATGCTGTCTTCCTAGGGAAGAATTTGATCTCCTGGCGCTCTAAGAAGCAACCTACTGTTTCGAAGTCTTCTACTGAAGCTGAGTATCGTGCTGTTGCCTACACTGCAGCTGAAACAATTTGGATACGTCAATTGTTAGCTGATTTATGGTATTTTCATCGACGGCCTACCATTCTCTATTGTGACAATGTTTCTGCTATGTATCTTACTGCCAATCCTGTTCATCATGATCGTAGTAAGCACATTGATGTTGATTATCATTTTGTTCGTGAGATGGTTGCTAAAGGTGGACTTCAGGTTAAGCATGTTCCGACACAGTTGCAGGTTGCTGATATTTTTACTAAGGGTTTTTCTTCTGAGTTGTTTTGTAAACATCGTTCCAATCTATCCGTTATTCCTCCCCGTAACTCTTAGTTTATAAAAGATAGGTTTTCATACCTTCTCTATATATATAACGTGCCAGGCAACCTAAACAGATTAGTCAATTATTCATAATACTCGTACAATTACCTTTTAAACAATCTTCATACTTGATTGAAGACATGCTCTAACAATCTCCCATTGTCCTTGGAGCGATTGGACAATTGCAATATCTTTGTCTCATAATGTCTAAATTCAAAAAGAAGGCAAGATTGATTGTCTTACTTATCTAGTTGAAGAATGTTTTTTTGCAATCCCAAATTACATTATTGAAACAAATTGTGAAATTCTTACTCCATTTTGGCACGACCTTGCATTTTCAATTTCAACTATTTGAGAGGTCCAAATATAGTGAAACCCATAAAATTGGAGGATAATTCCAATTTTTACATCATGTCTCTCGGCCTCAGTATAATTTATAACAACCTGAATCTTTCCCTCATATAGCGTCCTTTCAAAGTGAAACATTAGGCAAATGTCATGTCTTATTAATCCACATGCAGAAAACAATAAATGATACTCGGGTGTAAACAATTGATTGCAACTACCATTAGATTTTCTTAAGACATTATGAATCTCTTTATGAATTTTCATGTTGAGTTTGTATAATATTTCATTCAATTCTATTTACTTGCAACATTTATGTAATAGGCGTTATTCATCAACCAACCTTGATTTCTACTCTCCCCAACGTGTAACAAAAACATAGTCATCAAGTGAGAATTGTTTGATTAGTCTTAATTTAATTATATTAAATTATATGTTTTACTAATATATAACTAAAGATATTTAGGATAAAAGTAATGCATCGAATAGCATGTACGGATGATATGTTCCAAGCAAAAAAAACCGCATAAAGTATGAATTATTATTTCATATTTATGTAATCGATAACATTGCATGTCAACTTGCAAACAAGTCATGTATTGTCATTTGTCCACTTTATATGACCTATACTAGGGATGATTGTAAAAATTTAAGATTCTAGCTCACTTAATAGAGTTCATTATCAAGATAATCTTAAATTCACTTAATAAAGTTGCATCATCAAGATGTTATCTTGATAACATATTTGCATATATTAGTTAATTTTAGATGTTTATTTAATATTAAAGAAAAATTAAATGAAATATGAAACTTTATTTCACATAATGATAAATTTAACTAAATTAGTATTGTTGGTACAATATTTAATTAAATAGAATGAGGTGAAAATTTAATCATGAATTTTTAAGTATGGATTCAGAATTATAGACAGCTTAATTCCACTAGTAATGCATTGTCGTTATTAGTATTCCATACCATTACATCTATTAAAGTAGTGTGTTGCAAGCGGATGATATATTGCAAGTAAAAAGAACCCGTGGAAGCATGAGTTATGAACTCCTTTTTGCAATCGGTTTATAACATCCCATGTTAACTTGCAAACTAGTAATGCATTGTCGTCATTAGTATCCACCGTATGACCTAGACTCGGGACAATATAAATAATCTAAAATTCTAGTTCACTTAATTGGTATCATTACCAAGACATCATCTTGATAGCCTATTTGGACTTTTAGTTACTTTTGGATGTTTATTTAATATTAAACGAAAATAAATAAAATATGAGACTTTATCTCACTAATTGTTAAAGTTAATTATATATCTTAATTAAAATTTAATTACAAAGAATGGAGTGAAAATTTAATCACAAGTTCTAAAAGTATGGAATCAGAATTATGGACAACTTAATTCTACTGATAAATTACATCATTAAAGAATGGAGTACACCATACTTTTTTTTTATAAGTAAGAAGTACATTATAGTTTCAGAGGTGATTTGATATCTAACATTACCATTTCCAACTGTGACTGGCTTATTTAAAAGGCCATAACCTTATATTAATTCAGATTATTCCTAACTTTTGACAATCTCTTTCCAAAACAAAATTTCAGCTTGATTATATTGCTATATATGACACGTAAACTTTTTATTGGCTTGACTTAATTGAAAATTAGATTTTTTTTTCAAGGTAAGTTAGTGCAAATAATTAAATAAAAAGGGAGTCAGAGAACACATACGGGGATAGCTCTCTTGGAGCATAACCCTCCCAACACTGTTCAACATCAAAAGGCACCAACTTAGTGAGATGGTGAGCTACGAAATTCCCATCACGCTTTACATAAGACCAAACTAAAGAAAAAAAACTACTCCCTCCGTTCTCTTTTGTTCTTCCTATTTGGAATCTCTTTGAGAGAGGAAAAAATTCAAAGTAGGAAGAACAAAAGGGAACGGAGGGAGTACTAGCTAATGCAATATCTTGAAAAATAGAGTTTATGAAAGAGTGTTACATGTTATAATTAACCAATTTAACACGTTAATTACGATTAATACCCAATTTAAAAGATCACTCTCATAACTCGGGACCTTATGACTTTGTAAAACTAGCCAAACATAATGAGTAGGTCAATTTTCAAAAATTTGATTATTTTTTATCTTTTGAAACATGATATATCCCTTTTAACATTCCAAAAAAAAAAAAATAGAGGTCCAATATTCAAAATGGGTTTTTCATACTTGTAGAACTCCATATAGGGTTAGGTCCACTATAATTTTGGACCCATGATAAAAAAAAAACCCAACCAAATTGCTAAAAAATTCAGGTAGCTTCCTTCCGCCAGCATTCCAAGTTCACCAAAACAATCATTTAATCTTGTAAAAAAACAAAAGAATCTTTTTTTAATCTTGAGTTTTGATTCCTAATCTGGGTTTGATTCCTATCAAATCACTTCAACATGTGTTCTTATTAGCCTCTCTAATCACAAAATTAACAATCCCAAATCAAATAGAACACAAATACTATTCTTGTTTGTGTTTTTCAATTATCTCTCACCTCTTTAACAATTCCTCCGTACAATCCCTCGCTTAACTCCTCCTCCTTCTTCTTCCTCTCTTTCTCTCCTTTCTTTCTCTTTGAATTCTCTGCTCCCTCCTCTTTCTTCTTGCAAAACCCCATCAATTTTATCTCAATTTGCAAAACCCCATCTTTAAAATTGAAATTCACCTGGTTTTGATGCAAATTAGTCACTTTTTCTCATCTGGGTAATGCTATTTATGGCGGGAAATCTTACTCTGAGTGTCAGAAAGGTCAAATTCTGAGGTTTTGTGAACTGGGTATCTGTTAAAAATCTTTAATTTGAATGGCAGCAAGTGCAAATCCATCTGGAAATCACCATCAAGAGCAATCCTCTTTCAATGGTGGTCCTGTTGCTTCCACTAGCAATGGTAATTCGGGTCCGGGTCATGATAATTCGGGTACTGCTTCTGCTATGAAGCATAATCCTGGTATTGCTACAGATTGGACTGCTGAGGAGCAAACAATCTTGGAGAATGGACTCTCTGAGTTAGTGTTGTTTTTACAAGTTTTGATTTTTTTAATATGCTTAGAATATCTTTTTTTTTTCCTTTTTGGTTTAAGTATTCTTGTTTGTGTGTGTGAGAATCTTTGAAAGACTATATCTTGCATTTGGTGCTCAATTTTTAGTGTGTTTATGGTCAAGATTCTGAATTGAGTTGGGATTTTTTTGTGCCACTTTGATTCTCTTAGTCTTGAATTCTTTGTGGGGTTTTCATTGTTGAATTTTATTTGTATTTTGCTATAGATTCGGATATGGGCTGAGATTTCTTTTCCATACTTTGGGTGTCCTTTGGGTACAGAACTTAGGTGCCACTAATTAACAAAATGTTTTCTAATGTAGTGCTAATAATGAGCTTACTATTTGGAATGTAGTAAAGTATTAGCTTTGTAGTTTCGTTTTTTTCGTACTTGAGCTCGGTTTTAGTCTAGAGTTATTACTTCGATAGTAGATATTTGGAGAAGCAATTGTACCTAGTAGTTAATGTTCTCAGCAATGCTCGTAACATCATTTGTTTTGATTGGTTCCCTAGAGTACCTTATAATTTGCGAAAATTGTATCAGCAATATGTTTGTATCTTGATTGTTCTTGCTGGATTTTATACTTCAGTTTGTTGAGTTTTATACTACTATAAAGTGGAAAGACACATGTTCACTAGAGCTAGATATGGCGATAACATGAACGATGGGTGGTTGTTAACTGTCTGAGCAGGTGCCTGGTAATTCTGAAATATGACTTGGCTTGTCATCTTTATTTATGATGTTACTTTGCAGTCCTCTCTTTCCTAAAGCAAATTCTTTCTTTCTGAGATGGAGAGACAAATTCTTTCTGCGTGTGAAGTTATTGATGGATCAATATTAGGTGCTTAAATTTGCGCTCTGCACATACGATTTTAATTTTTTTTCTCGCTGCTTAATGCACGCAGATTTTCATCAGTATCAAGCATTATTCGATATGCCAAGATTGCTATTAAACTGCCAAATAAGACGGTCCGTGATGTGGCACTACGCGCTAGATGGATGAATGTAAGCTCCTCTGCATTTCTGTTAAAGGCAATATAGTACTTCATTTTTAATGCTCTTTTTCTGTCACTATTTCTGGAGCTCTTTGATAGCTGGTAGTTTCTTTCCGCTCTTGATATTGGAATGAGCACTTCTAGTAGTCTAGCTTGAGGTACTATATAGATCTATTTCAGTACAAAATTTAGGAGCGGGGAAAAAGTTACATGGACATCATGTCATCTTTTTTGGTCTGCATCACCCGTATCTGCCTTCTGTTCCGACGTCTAATCATGGTTTACATATAAAAGATTTCCTTCCATTATAGCATCCTTGGGGCCCGATTATGTGTGATTTAAACCTAGATCGCCCAGATTCTCTATATTAGGAAATCTTGGATTGAATAGTTTCATACCAGATCCTCTTGCATTCGGCTAGAAAATGTAGAAGAGGGATACATAGTTAATTTGTACAATCGTCGACGAGGAACTGAGTTAGAATATATTGGATGTTAAGTTATGAGCAGCTACCTTAGTTTTAGTAAGGTTGGAAGAGATCGTGATCGATCTTGCTGTGGAGTTAATTGTTGCCCCTTTCTGAATGGACATCATTTTGTCGCTTTCTCATTGGCTCTTATTTATCTTCTAGAGAGTAGTCAATTCTTATATCACCTATTTATGATATCATCTCTACTATTTGAATCTAGTTAATTAAACAGCTTTTTTTCTTTCATCTCAACTGTAATGTTTTTCGTTCATGAGTTAGCTCAATTGTAAGCTCGAGCTTTGCCGCCTATCCAGTGACATGATGGACATGCTAAATGATGAAAGTAGAATATAATTATTAAAGAATTATTTTTGACTTTCTAAAGCTAGTCCTACAAGCCCGAGGGCATGCATGCTAACCTAATGTAAGCAGTATGACCTAAATGACGACTGGCAGCAACGCCTTTCTTTGCATGTGTAATGAAAATTATGAACAGTAGTATGATGATTTCTATTGCGGAGTCTAACATAACTTCTGATTCCTCAATTTCATATTTTTAGTGACTTGAGACCATCTGATATGGTATCGACTTCTCAATGTTTGTTATTCACAGAAAGCCATAGTCCTTGGTTACAAGGGATTAAATATATTCCTTTCTCATAGCCGTAGCGAGTAAGAGCCGTATGTGAGATGATCTCGCAATTGTTATTGAACAAAGCAAGCTATTGGTTAATAGATTTACTAGAATTGAAGTACACAATCAGGCTTCAACCGAACAAAGAATTGACCACGTGAGGAAGGGAGAGGAGGTTTAGATTAAAAGATCAGGACCATGTACTTTATGATGCATCTGCAGAAATGTTAGTCATTGTTGAAAAGATTTTTCTTGCTAATTTGACATTTTCAAAGGAATTTATCCAGAAAAAGGAGATCAGCAAGAGAAGAAAGGACGACCACTCAAGGAAGAACAAAGATAAAAGGGTATGTTAGGCTACTCAGTCTTATTATGATGTTTTGCATAGATCTTTGTAATAATCAATGATGCCACCCACAACCTTTTCTGCATGCTCATGCATAGCCATTCTACTTTTCATGTCCTATCTCTCCCACTCATTTCTCCCAGAATTTTTAGAAGCATGCAGACATAATTTCACCATTGCATGTAAACTTGAATGCAGATTCCTTTCCTCTTGGGCAAAGCTCTTTTACCTGTAAATCACTGCTTCCATTGAGTTTTCCCAAAAAAAAAAATCTGCTATACGATGACTTTATTTTCGATGAACTGGTGTTATTACTACTTTAATGTTAAAGTTGACTTCTGTGCTCGGTGCTCCATCATTTATCTGTTTGGGGTGCATTTCATAATTGGAACTAAGGGAGATTCCTGAATATCGAAGCATCACCGTCTAGTCTAGGAAACTTATGTGGTGTATACTCCCATACTAAAGATTTATAATGTGTCAGATGTCTTCCACTTTAAGAAATTTTAAAAAGTTCTGGTTGGACACAGTTGCGATTGCAGGATGAGGCGAGGCTGTGAAAAGTTTCCACTAGTTAGTTTTATGTTGTTGCTATTCCGAATAATCGTCCATTTTCTAGGTCGTCAAGTATCATTTTTTTGACGGTAATGATTCAGGAATCGTATCCATTCTCTGTAACCTCTTTCCTTTTTTAATGGTAGAACCATAGCACACATTTTTCTAATGTCTTGAAAACACAAGATAACCATGCTTATAATCAGAGCCTCAATTCTACTCTTTTGGCATAAGCAGTTATATTGATCGATTGAGTTGTTCCTTCTCTTGGCATGATGTTGATTTTATGTTGTGTCTTTTAAGACAATATCTTGCTTATTGCTTTATCAAGCTACGAATCTGATGTTTGGGAAGTCGCTCTACTGTTCTTTTCCTTTTCTTTGGTTTGTATCTGCCCACTTCCTAATTATTATGGAGACACGAGGGTTTTGCTTGAAAATTACTTGAATGAGAGATTGAAAATTGTGGTTGTAAATGTTATTGGCCTTTCTTTCTTGACTCACACCTCTACAATCTTGCTGAATTTCTTGAGCTGGAGGGTGCTATGGTGACACCATCCTTTTCAGTTGGAAGCTCTGTAATCCTTAGTTCCTTGGCGATGGAACTTCTTGTATGTATTCATGGTTGTAACCTGCACCTTCTTGATATGGTCATTGGCTTGTTGTATTCATAGAAACTGCGTCTATGTTACTCCGACACCTCCATTAACCTCAAAAATCGAGTGACGTGTCGTGTCGTGTCTGACACGACACTTCGCTTGGATACTTCATTTTAAACTAAAAACTTGAATTTTTTCTACAAAATAGCCGTGTCGGACACTTGGACACCCGTATCCGAGTAGACACTCAATCCGTGTCTGAGTAACATAGAACTGCGTTCACTTCAGGTGTAGTCTACTGAACACTGATATGGTTTCTGCTTGCTTTATTTTCATGTTTTTTTCTATCACTGAGATATTTTATGTCTGATGCTGCTTAGCGCTTGATCGTTTTCTTTCTCCTGTGTTTCTTTTTATTTTTTGCATTATTCCCTGGTTGTTTTTTTTTTTTTTCACCCTGAGTTTTGCAGAATTAGTATGCCACTTGGCAGACAAGACTTTTTTAGAAGCAAATATGCCGGATCTCTGCTGACAAAATGTTTCTGATATCTTTCTCTTCCGTTGATATATTTTTACTTCCTCCGTTTCAAACTAGTTGCACCATTTGAAAATGGCACGTTTTTTAAGAAAGAAATTCTTTTTTTTGGGGGGGGGGGATATTGATTAGAATAATTACATACAAAAGGCAAGTGTGAGTGAGTCAATGAGGGGTTTAGTTAGGTAAAAAAAAGGTGAATTTGATACGTCAAATGCATACGCAAAAAGAATTGGTGCAACTTATATGAAATTTCCCGAAAAAGAAAAGTGGTACAACTATCTTTGAAACTAAGGCAGTATATTAGAAGCATATGGTTTTGTTTTTGCATGGATAGTTCCAATTTTTGCTTTTGAGCATGTAGTTACAAGAGATTTATGATGCTCATGACTAAGGCTTGTTGAGTTTTCTTCACCTTAAACAAGTTTCAGATAAGTTTTACTAAGTTCCGCTAAGTTCTAATAAGTTTCAACAAGCTCAGATTAGTTTCAGTAACTTCTAACACCTTATAAAATAAGCTTCAATAAGGTCCCATAGGTTTTAGATACATTTAAACCCTTAGACCTGCCAATAACTCTATATATGGAGGTCTGCATCATGTTCTTTTTGGGATGTGTGTGAATTTATGCAGTTGAAGATGCATGTCCTGATCTGTTTATACAATAACTTATAAGGATGAGTATTTCATGTTATCCAGGAAAAGGTCACTGAATCTTTGTCAAAGCCATCTCAATTGCATGCATCAAGACCTGCTGGTCATCCTTACCCTGTGCCAGCAGTTCCTCTAGATGATGAAGATGGCATTTCTTACAAAGGTAATTTCCTGATATGCGCACCCCCATTCCTATGTTTACTGATAAATACATGTAAACTTTAGAATAGGTCAGTTATTTCCTCTTTATTTTCTTATGTGAAAGATATATATGTATCCTTGTGAAGATGTTATGATCCGTTTATTTAATCCTTTTTTGAGGATGAACTAGAAACGTTCCTGTTACTGGTCAAAAAGTTCAAGCTTTTAAGATAAACATTGAAGGTTATATATTATGCTTCTGAATAGCATAAATGGCAGATTAGATGGGAATATCTGCCGTGGTCTTACTTTTTGTGGCTGACCCTTGTATGCAGCAATTGGTGGTCCTACTGGGGAGCTACTTGAGAAAAACAAACAAGTCTTCCAAAAAATTTCTGCCAACTTTTCTGCTTATCAGGTAAGTGTTTAACAACCTTGTCACATTCATGCAATTCTTGCATGCATACTGATCATAGTCATTACCTTATTTATGGCTTATGGCTTATGGCTTATGGCTTATGGCTTTAAGCCTTTAGTAGAGGCTCTTATATTCAGAATGTACTGCCTTATATTCAAATTCCCAGCTTTTGAGGGTGGTGTTTGTATTACCATATGAGTGCCTCAGTGGTGCTCATTTGTAATTCATCTGGAGAAAAACAGTGCTTTAGGAATTGCTCATTACACTCATGGGCTATTTGGGATGCAGTTATATGTGGTGGTAAACTGGTAAAAGTAATGAATTTCTTGGTAGATTGGTGAAGAAAGTCTCATTGCAACATTCATCCTCAAGTGTCTCCTCCATAATCTCTATTATCATATATTACCACTACAAGTGGTATTGAGTAATGCCAGAATTTGTAAACAAACGTTCGTATTTGGGGATAAAATTTCATTATCCCAGGTATTGGCCGAAGACTTTCTTTACAAAATTACACGTGAATTTATGACATTAAACTCCATTTTTTTACTGGCTACCGAACAAGCTATAATTATAATGTTGGTGGTTAAGCATAACTTAGTTTGCATGTTGCTTTCCTGTCTTAGATTCAAGAGAACATCAGCCTCTTTTGCCAAGCATACGAGAATCTCGTTAAAATCTTAAACACGTAAGTCTTCAACGCTGGTACTTTTTCCCTCCCCCATGGCAGCTAGTCAGCTTCTATATCTTTTTCTTTTTACAATATACTGTACATACATTAGAAGCTAATAAAACCGCCAGGAATTACTTCTCACTTCTGTTTTCTTCTAGGTCTACCATATTGAACTTTTGCACTATTCACATAACCCACTTTGATCATATTATCTTACTAGTATAGATAAACAAATGTTAGATTTGACTCAATGTATCAAAATAATAACTTTTTACAACAAAAATTCTATTCTGAAAAGATACAAGGAAAACTTAAAAGGACCCTTCCCCCAAGTGCGTACTCTAAGCTAGTGATGTTCGAAGTGGTGCATAGGAAAACTTGAAAGTCAATATGGTAGAAGTAAAAGAAAACAGAGGAAGTCTTAGAATTGTTGGAGCTTGGTAAGTAGAATTCATTGTTTTCTTTTAAATGGCCCAGCTGCAGCGTGGGTGACTCTCCAGAAATAATGAGACAAATGCCTCCATTGCCGGTGAAGTTGAATGAAGAGCTAGCGAATACCATCCTCCCTCCGGTGAACCATCAGAAGCAGTCATGACTGTTCGTTAGCCGGGTGTATCTTAATCAGGTCACTAAGAATAGCCAGTAAAACCAGTTAGCAAAATACTACAACATCTTCCAACTCCAACGGAGAAATAGGATGCAAGCTAGCAAAGCAAGTAGATGTTCTTTTCTGTTCATTACAATTTACAAATGTGAAATTTATAAAGAATTAATTTATTTTTCTTTACTACTTTCATTGTCAGTTTACGTAGTTCGTGTAGTTGCCAATAGTGACTATTGGATATTCTTGGTACTTTAGAAACTAGAAAACTAATAAATTATGTAGGTCAAATTAGCCTATTTTGTAATGTTATTTTTTTTATATAAATGATTTTGTAATAAAGTGATTTATTTGTACGTGCCTTTGTTTTCTCATTTCACAACTTTTAACTTGTAACTGTTGGCTGGTTTATGCATATTTCTGTGGTGTTTTGGGAATGTTCCTTAAACCCTCCTACTCCTATTTCCTGTGGCGAGTTGTCTTATTTAGCGGGACTCCTCAAGCTGGAGGTGCTCATGAGAGCATAAAGCACGGTGGATGTCAAATGCATACAGAGTCTCATCGGTGGCCCTATGCCCCTATCGCTGAGTGCTCTCATTCCTATCTACTCTGTCTGTATTAACTCCAAACAATAGTGGTGTCACACGACCAACTACATGCTTGTAAAAGTTTCCTAAGAACATTCCCTAGTGGTGTCAGCTAGAGGACTCATAATGGTACCGCAAGTTCGTCACTTGCATCTCAACAAATGTGTGTGTGCCTCGAGACACTAACTAAAGACAACTAGCTCTCAATGCAGCGTGTTAACTCTCAATGCTTTAAGTAGTCGGAATTTGTCCACACCTTCAAAAACTTTTCCTTGTGAATTAGCCATGTGCTATGAATGTAATCGATGACTTTTGGAAACCTTCTCCAAGTATCACCTATCTCAGACACAATTTCGGTGTACTTATCCTCTGCCACCTCCCATTCTTAAAACCGGCTTTCATCACCTTGTTCTTGCCAAGCAGGTTGTACACATGTTGCTCAATATCTCGGTCAATGTACCATATACAAAGCAAGTGAGCCAACTCTGCATGATACTCACGAATAGGTGCTAGAAGCCCCATCTCCAGATCAGTCACAACATAATGAGAGAAAATCTTGAATCCCGAATTGGTTTGAAGCTTCCCAACACCCATCTAAAATTGTCCGTTGTCTCATCTACAACTTGAGCATATGCAGTGAGGAAGTTATGTCTAGTCGACGACACCCCAACCATATCAACAAATGACAGCTTGTATCGATTCGCTTGTACGTGGAGTCCATCAGCACAACAAATGGAAATGTCTGACAAAAACTATTAAACTTAGGGTGAGCAATTGATATATGTGTGGTATAATCGTAACACTGTAGACGTATCAACCCATAATACATATTTTGCCTAACGTGTAAGATGGAAGAAGTTCTCCATCACATCTCTTCTAATATCTCGCTATCAATTTTCTTAATCTTTATGCGGTAGTTGTAGACATGACCAATGGTAGGATGATCCTAACTATGTGCCCTTGTCAATGCCGCCATAATGTTGCACGACCTTGTTCGTGCCTCGCTCAATTGGCCAACAAGCTCTTTAGCGGCAACACTAAGACCACTAACATTTCGGTGACCCTCTTTATAAACTCTAGACCAGACGATGATTATGAGTTCCAGTTACTCCTTAACTAATTAATAATCGATAGTGTCCACTGTCCACCAAGATGTCCCTCTGCAACTTGAACATGAAGGGACAACCAAAATACCGTGCCTTGGCGTCCGATCGTTCATCCAAATCCAAGTCAGTGTCTTAACCCTATATTCACAATCGCTTTTGTATCTAACATAGCATTCGGTAGATAAATTTTGTAGTAGTGCAAGAGTGTATTCTAAATCAGCATGTTACAAAAGCGTAATTTTATCTATGTGCTGTCATGTTATAAATTTTGTAGTATTTGTGGGATTGGGCATGGGATTAAACCCTCTCTTAGGTATTATTTTGGTGGGATAAAGGGGGTTTAATCCCATTCCTAATCTCATAGTATTTAGGTATCCCCCCAAACAAACATGGGAATACTACCCATGGCGATATAATTTCCGATCCCACACCTTAATCCCCCTAAACAAATAACCCGTTATTTTATGTTCAAGCAATTTAGTAATTATCAAATTACAATCATATCTTGGTTTACTTTGAATCATTTACATAGAGATCATAATTTCAGTTATATACAAGTGTACTTGATTAATTAGCTCCTCGATTTTCTCCAACTACTTTGACCTTGGATCCCAAGCAACCCTCTTCCCCCATATGCCATTTGAATAGTCAAGTGAGTAGAAATAACTACCGATAAATGTAGGAACCACTTGGTGGCTACAAGTCAATAGGGATGTCCCCTCAATTGTAGGGGATTACAAACCATAAGTTGTTATCTTCCTTGACTCCCTAACAACTCTTCGAATCTCCCTTGTGTGAGCGAAAATTTGGGTTTAACATATATCTTCATAAGAAGCACAACGCTTGTTGAAACAAAGTTGAGAAGTAAATAACTGAACACCATGATTATATTGAAAAATTGGATGGTGTATCTTACACACTCATATATTTCAATCTTGACTGACGATCATCGGCATGGTCTTGCATTTTGGCCTATCTCAATGCATTGGATGGTGATAGACCGGTAGATCCTGAGGGTAATTAAAAAAAGGGAAATTTCCTGAGGTACCCCCATGGTTAGGGCTAATTCCTCGGGTACCCTCCAGGTATTTGAGCTAGCTCAGATACCACTGGATTCACTATTCGTGACTAAAATGCCCTTATTGCTAATAAACGTTAACTTTCCTTTAGATTTTCTCAATTATACTTTACTTTTCATTTAAAACAACAGAAAAAAGAAGAAAAAAAATTAAAACCCCCCACCCCTAACACTCTCTCTCCTCCCCCCCCCCCTGACACTCTCCCCCCCCATCCCCTAATCTGCACGACCAGACCACGACCCCTCCCCCACCCAGACGACGACGCCCCACCACCACCAACAATAGTTTGTCGTTCGTTGTTTGCCTACCCAGATCGACCAATCCCTCCTCCAATTGCTCGGCCTCAGCGACCCTAACACATCACCGATCGCCGACGTTTACTCATAGAAACCGAACCTCGCCTCTCCTTCCCTCACGGGCTGCTTCTCCGACGATTACCCTGTGCATCAACACCAGGAGATGTGGAGTAAAATTGCGAGTCAAGATTTGGGTGGGGTGGTTGATTTGGGTGGAGTGGGGTGGTCGGTTTGGGTGGATCTGTGTGAGGTGGTCATTTTGGGTTTTTTTTGTTTAATTAGGGTGGTTCGAAGGGGTTTTTGTGGGTTTTGCGGGTGGTATCACGGGATGGTGGAGAACCCCAGCCACCCAGACGCTCGAAGCAAAATCCCAACCACAACCAAATAAGGCGTCAGGGAAGGGGTGGAACTCGAAGCAAAATCCCAGCCCACCCTTCATCTCTCTCCTCTTCATAATGCGACGTCAGGGAAGGGGTGGAACTCGTTCATCGACGGGGAGTTCGAAACGATGGGTGTTCGTCGTGGTGTTCACTGTCGGGGGCGGTGGTTTTAGGGTAGGGGAAGTGCGGGAATGGTGCTGCGGTGGTATGGGGGAATGGAGGGGAGGTGGTTTTAGGGTAGGGGGAAGGTGGGGCCGACGGTTTCAGGGAAGGGGGAAGGGTGGGCAGTGGGTGGGGCAGAGGCGGATCTAGGATTTTATCTTTGGTGGGTCACTATTACTTACCGATCATATATAATGTATTCAATTTAAATTTTTTTCAAATAAATTTCATAGCAGATTTTATTCCAAAAGTTATGAAATTCATTTTTACAACCAAATAGTATTAAAATAATGTTATATAATCATATCATTTACAATCTGCACTAGAAATTTGTAAGTATTAAACATGGTTTGGATGATTATATTTCAATCTCACAATCAAACAATTTTAAATTTCAGCTCAAAGCACACCATTTTCAGCTCAAACATTCGGTAGTTCTCAATCTTTAAATCCACATGCACATACCATGTTCACATCTCAGAATTTAGCGTGACTGCTCACAAATCGATAAGAAAATAATGAACATAGGCTAGTTCACTAAATATAAATTCCCTAATTTCAACATTTTAGTACATACCAAACCTAATTCAATTAAAATGTAAAGTAATTGGCTACAACTCAAATGTAAGCCTAATTCAACGAAATCAAAAAACATGCAACAACTATAACAATAACAATTATACTACTAGCATGACAACCTAAATGAATCAATATTAAACAATTATAACAATTATGCAACTAACTGGGCATCCTAACAATATAGTAAGCCTTGCAAATCTAAGAGGTTGAATTTTGAAATTATCAATGATCATGCAAGTAAGAACATACCCAATCAATAAATCACTATCTATATGTCTTGAAGCCTAGATAAATTGAACTAAAACCATTGTAATGACATTATTGAAGCGAACCCATAAGGCAAAATTGATTAAAAAGGAAGAAAGAACATAAACAACATCCAAATGGGCAAGGGGGGTGATAACAAAAAGATGTATGCTTTATGGTGAATTGAAGTGTTGAATTGCTGAGCAAGAGAGATAGCAAGGGACTTGGTGGAAGTCATAGCAATAAGTTGATTTTGGTTTATAATGCACAAGTAGATGGTTAGAAGAATCCTCAGCAGCAAGCTCTGATGCACACTTACCGGCCGCACAACGCCGTCGCCTTGAGGAGTGAATTAGAATAGATGAGACAGAGAGGGAATAAATGTGAGAGAAAGAGGGAGTTACTACTAGGGTTTCATTTTCTGATTGTGAATGTGAGGTGAGAGTATTTTTTTTTTAATAATTAAACGTCATTTTATATTTTGCCTTTGGTGGTGCACCGTGGTAACAGTTGGCTCCACCCATGGGGTGGAGGAAGGGTGGGCAGGATATATTTTTTTTTTTAAAAATAAAACTGAAGTATAATTAATAAAAGTTAACGGAATCCTAACGTCTGTTAATAGTAAGGGTATCTTAGCTACTAGTGACTCTGGTGGCATTTCAGCTAACTCGAATACCAGGAGGCCAGGGCACCCGAGGAATTAGCCCTAACCACGAGGGTACCTCAGGAAATTTCCCTTTAAAAATTCACCTTTTAGGACGAGGGCATCTTCTTTTTAATGGGTCTATTCTCCCCAGCTTATTTTCAGTTCAATTCAATTCAATTCAATTCAGTTCAATTCAATTCAGTTCAGTTCAGCTCTCGACTATACTTTTACTCTCACATATCACTATTCAGTTCAGTTCAATTCAGTTATGTTCAGTTCTGTTCAGCTCAATTCAATTCAGTTCAGTTCAGCTGTTTTATATCGGATAGAACACGCCATATAGGTTTAGGATCATTCCCCTCAACTCTTATTATAATAAAAAAATAAAGCCATTTCATATGAGTTTAGAGCATAGGAAGTAGTGTGTTTGAAACGCGAAGGCTAGAGTTCTCTCTCTATCTCTATTTAACCTGCACTATTGATTATTATGAAGGAATTCTCCATTACTAAAGCTCAAGAGGCAGATCTTCTCACTGATAAGATTCTCCCAACTAAAAGCTTCAACAAAACCGATTTAAATCGAATGCTTCGAAAGCCTCAAAATACCACTTTTTGGCAGAGTTTTTTTTATGTACCTATTTGGCAAAATAGCCAATTCTCATACCAATTTGGAAAATCGGCCATATTTATCAATATATAACTCAATATATTTATTGTCAAAGACGTGTAATAGAAATCATGTAAAAAAACAAATGCAAAGCCTAATATAGGTCGATGGGAGTCATCTATGTCTCAGGTTAAGTAGGAAATTGCACACATCAATCGACCACACCTGAACTCGAAATTATATAAAAGAAGGGGGCGAAGATGGTATCCACAAGAAATTACCGTAATACCCTTACTTAATTTTCTTTTGTCTTTAATGATGGAGGGCATTTAAGTCAATTAAATACTTAATGAATTTCCATTATATTACCTTAATATATACCCTTAGTTAACTTTCTTCTCTCTTTAATGACTAAAGGCATTGAATTCAATTAAGTATTTGAGTAATTTCTATTATATATATATTGACTATCCAAAAATAATGTCTAATTTTCATAATTTTTGATTTGCACATCTCATCTATTGATGAAATTTTACCTTGTGGTTAGGAATTTGGGATACTTTTTAAAGTAATCATACAAAATTCTAATATATATTTTTAATTCATTAGCTTAAATAGATCCTAAATTTCACGCACGACAGCACGCAACACATGCAAAAAAGGGCTAGTTGTGCCCATAGTCTTTCCCTCAATTCCTAGAAGTATACACTCCTAATCTACCTCAATATAATGGCTCAAGTGAGCTTAAATATCATCCATGCACAAGTTCATCTGACCGTGATGTCGATATACTTGATGTTTCATGTCTTGAGGGTTTTTGCAACTATCATATAGCGTACGATGATGGAACTTTTTCAAAAGACGTGGTTGGTACAGCTGTTGTGTACCCATACACAAACGACAAGTCCACACAACTCCACCTTTTTATTTGGTGTTGGGATGAACAACTCGTGTCAGCCTTACCTGACAGCCTACTTTCAAGGATTCGCCGGATTTGGCGCCGGTGTTTTTTCCTTGCCCTATTTATTTGGAGAGATGGCTTCCATCCCTAGTGAATTTAATATTGCCCCAATACATCCAGATGAATGAATTTACCTCACCAACTTGACCGATGTTTTTTATTCGGTGAAGTTACAAAACCTATCACATTAAAAAATTATTTGATTCTTGTCGATACGGGGACAACCCGAATCTATCTTGAGCCTGAAATATTATCTACTTTAATGACTAGTGTCAATCAAACTTAGTGAAGATATTCCATAGGGGCCAACAAGGGTATGACCCCTAGTAGTAACACGACAAAAAACTTTAGTTCGAATTTTGATTTTTATGTCACGTCGAAATTCGGCCGTTTGGAATAAAAAGCTATTACCATTCAAATCTTTCGATTTTTCATATTTATATTATATAGGTCAATTCGGTTTATATCGTATTAAAATAGATTTTTAATAGGGTTATTAACAATGTAGAATTATTATTCAAATCGAGTTTATGTCATTTAAATTGGGGTTTGATTTCGGTTTGGCTTAATTTAGATTTCGGGTAAATTTCGGTTTGTGTTGATTTTAATCAAGTTATTTGGATATTGAGTCAATTTTGGATCAGATTACTTTTTATTGGGTTTGGTTTATTTAAGTTTCAGGTTAAAATAGGATCCTCGACATTGGGTTAAGTTTTGGATCAATTCGATTAATCGGATTAAATCAATTTTGTCAAGTCTACAAATATTATTGATCTAAAATTGTGGACCCCTAAACAAAAAATTTCAAGATCTGCCACCGATCAAACTTGATTCTGAGTCGAATCTGTATGGCACTCAGGCTATGATCTTTGTTATGATAAACCTTATTCCATAGAGATCACTATCAAAATGACAAATATTTCGATCATTATAAATGACTTATAACTTCTCTGGTATAAGTCATATGACCCGTTTGATGAGCCATATTGCTTGAACTTTTTACCTGCAAAGTCGCCCCACAACATACTCGGGAACCTCCACACAAAGGTTACATGGTCGTTTACGATTTATCTGAACTGTTGGAAATGTTCAATAATCAAGTGCATATTTTATTATTAGTTATAATATAATAAGATTATATTAAGACGTTTATATCTAATTAATATTAAGGAAGTAATTATGCTTTGCTAGAAGCCAATATTTACTATTTGGACTTTTAGTCCTAACTTAATATTAATTGGGTCCTATTGGATCACACAATAAGTAACTATATATCTGAATCAATTAATCACGTGGGATAAATGATAAGATCATAAGCCCAAAAGGTTATAAGTTGGACTTAGGTTAGGATTGCTTAGGAAGTAATACAGTAACTAAACCTAATTGGATTAGACAAATAAAATTATTTTTCGATATAATAGAATGTTGCACGACTAATAACAAACACGGAGAAAAGGTTACAGACTTCTATATCTTTGTTATTGGCGCATAAAGGAGACCACACCTCCACACTATTTCCTTAGCAATTAACCATACGTGAGTTGTCAAGAATTAACAAAGAATTGGTTCTTTAAATTCTTTTTGGGTAACTCTAAGAAAGGTTCTTGGGGGTATCGTTCTAGCAGACGAAGATATGGAATAGTGTTGCTTGTGGATACCGATAGAGAAAGGACACTTGTGCTTCTAACGTCCTACCACAATTGTTCGTCCGTAGGAATTCACGCTACAAAGGTATAATCTTTACTCGATAATTAACGTGTTTCATACATATTAATATATGGGTCTTGGGATTAGGTTTGATAAATAGTTTATCATGTTCCGCGCTATTAAAAGTTAATAGATTAAAAACCTAATAGTGGTATCAGTCGCTCCTGATATTAATTTGTTTTGGGCATGTTAAATTATTTGTTTATATTGATAATTATATATGAATTAAATAAGTTTGTGACATGATTATTAATTTGCATGTTAAAAGATGTGATCTTTATAATTACACTTACATGTTTTTCGATGTAAAGTTATGAACTTTAGAGGATGAATCATGTAATTTAATTATTTAAAGTTAAGAACTTTGGGGAGGAATTAATTAAAATCAATGCAAAAGTTGTAAAATTTTATAAATTTAAATAGTTTAAATATATGAAATTTGCTTTAATTAATAGAGTTATGAACTTTAATTGTTATACATGTTTAATCTAGATAGATCTAAAAGTTAACATTGTAAATTATCAGATTGATTAAAGCTTTGATTTTAATTTACAATTTGTTGGGTCTAATTTTTAAGAAAAGTGAGATCCGAAAATTGTATTTAATTTTCAGATTCTGGTTCCTAATTTATTTGGATTTTGATCCATATATATTTTTTATGAAAAGATTGTTTGGATTGGATTTTAATTTTATCTTAGATTGATCTTATAATTATAATCCTATCTTTTAACAATTAAGCATGTCTCCTAAAATATTAAAATCTGTTTAATATTATCTTCATAAATTTAATTTTAGGAAACAAGTTTTAAATAAGATTTTATTAGTTATTTGAATTAATAAAATCGGTTTTAAGTGATAGCCTGAAATAAAAAGACTTAAGTAGGAAACATTGAGTTGATTAGATCGACATTGGACCGCGTCCTGATCTGCACAAAGCCTTAGGTTGTTGGACAATACTGAGTGGGTTGCGTGCCCTTTTGTGGGCCATGTGTCAGCGTTGCATGAACCAAGTGCTGACTAGTTCACCCTTGTTAGCTTTACATATTGATGGTATAGTCTAATTAGGCTCCTTTTAATAATAAGTATAAGGAAGCCCACTTGGTAAGCATGCAAGTCCTCTCCTCTCCTAGCGTGTGATTAGACACAAGGGTTTTCACTGGGCTGGTCTCTCATTTTGAGTTATGTCAGTCCTATATCCTTTTGTTGGTTTAATTTAGAATAACATCTAAGTGAAAATATTATTTACTTATTTAAAGTTTATATAATACTTTACTGATTTTGAATCAGTAAATAAATGCAAATTAATATTGAATAATAAGTGGATTATTTATCATGTTATTTTTTAATTAATGAGATTATGTAATTATAAATTTAATTCATGTTTTTAATTTTAATTATGAATTATTATTATGCATGAATATTATATTTGCTTTGGAACTTAAGCGAATAATATTCGTGATACTATTACTGCGTGAATGATTGAATGTTGGTGACTGGTATAGCCCAAATTAGGATAGAAAATACGGTTTGGATGCCGTTAAGTATTTTTGTAATTTAAATACGATTTGCGCATCGTGATGTATTGAATGTAATAATTAAAGTAGTTTATTTAATATTCACTATCATTTAAATTGCAACTATCCTATGAAGTCAATGGAGTATTGAAGATCCAAAGGAGGATGGAGATCCAAGTTTTTCAAAAAATGGAGTCTTGAAGATTAGATCTTTAGGAGTAGGGCCATATTAGGATCACATTTATTTCTCGCTTTAATGCTTTTACTGCTGTATTTGGCATAGAAGCATGCTTAGGTTATTATGTGTTTATTCTTTTATTTAGAGTTCACTTATAACTTGAATGAACATTAATAACCTACGTCCCTTAAAACTAATATTGAGCCATTTGATGCATTTCCACTAGTAACAACTATGAGGCCTTGGATTGTTAAATGATAGGTTTTGCCAACGCAAGGTGTCATTAACTATCATGGGATAAGTAGCGTGTGAAAACGGTTTGACTTAACAAAGTAGGCTATACAAAGATAGCACTTTGATGCATAGAGGTAAGAGTTGATATGAGATAGCATTTACCGACCAAGAATTGTTATGAATAATTAGTAAGCGTTACTCACCTAGATCATTTAATTCTAAGTGTCAAGCCAAAGCTTGCTTAGGACTATTTGCAATAGGATCTTGGAATCACTAAATTCTAAAGGGACTTTATAATGAATTTAGTGGAATAATTTATTGTTTTAAAATTCGTTTAATGATGAATTATTCTTAATAATCATAAGACTAAGTATTTTGCAACCTTTTATTTGTAGATATGGCAAATCAGTCAAACATTCTGTGATATGTCTCTGAGAAGGAAAAACTGAATGAAACAAACTTTCAAGATTGGTATCGAACCTTAAGAATTTCTCTTAGGGTCAAAGATAGGGAATATGTCCTTGACCAACCTATCCCCACTATCACTGAAGAGTAACCCAAGAAGACAGAAATGCCTACTTGGTTCACTTCAACCATGCTAAAGAGATCACCTGTCTGATGTTGACTATCATGTCTCCTAGCTTACATAAGCAATTTGAGATGATGGATGCATACAACATTATCCAACAACTAAAAGCTATGTTCGTATCACAAGCTAGAATTGAGAGGTATGAGACCTCAAAGGCGTTGTTGGACTCTAAGCTTGAGGATGGCAACCCTATAGGTCCTCATAGTCTCAGGATGATTAGTCTTTCCGAGAACTTGTAGCGACTAGGTTTTCCTCAATGCAATGAGATGACAATTGATATTATCCTTCATTCCCTTAATGAAGGGTATGATGCCTTCGTTCTAAACTATCATATGAATGGTATGGATAAAACTCCTTATGAACTGCATGGGATACTTAAGACTGATGAGCCAACTCTTAAGAGTGAGCATAAGAAGGAAGTTCTTATGGTTCACAGGGGGAATAGGAAGTTCAAAAAGGAAGGAAAGGGCAAGAAGATCCAGGCCAAAGGAAAGGGCAAAATTGTTGCCAAAAACACTTCCAAGCCTGGAGCCACCCCTAACCAGAAGTGCTTCTACTGCAATGGTTCCGATCACTAGAAACGGAACTGTAAGAAGTACTTGGAAGACAAGAAGAATGGAAATCTGAAACCATCTTCATTAGGTATCTTTGTGATTGAAATTAATCTTGCAATCTCTACGTCTTGGGTATTGGATACCGGTTGTGGTTCTCACATATGTTCGAATATGCAGGGACTTAGAAAGACTAGAGAACTCGAAAGAGGCGAGGTTGGCCTACGAGTGGGAAATGGAGCCAAGATAGCTGCATTAGCCGTAGGGACTTATAGTTTGTCGTTGCCTTCAGGGCTTATTTTGGATTTAAATAATTGTTATTTCATTCCTGCAATAAGCAAAAATATTATTTCTGTCTCTCAGTTAGACTTTGAAGGTTTTAGTTTTATAATAAAGAATAATAGTTGTTTTCTTAATAAAAGTGATCTATGTTATGGTACTGCCTAATGCATGAATGTTCTTTACGTACTAGATCTAGACAAACGCATTTTATCACATAGATGAGCCTAAAAGACTAAAAAAAAAAAGATTCAAATCCAACCTATTAATGGCATTGTCATTTGGGTCATATTAATCATAAACGTATTCAAAAGCTTCATAAAGATGGACTTTTGGACTCATTTGATTTCGAATCATTTGACACTTGTGAATCTTGTTTACTTGGCAAAATGGAAAAATCACCATTTACTGGACATGGTGAGCGAGCTGCTGACTTACTAGGCTTAATACATACGGATGTTTGTGGCCCAATGAGTACAGCAGGTAGGGGAGGATTTAGCTACTTTATAACGTTTACTGATGATTTAAGTAGATATGGTTATGTATACTTAATGAAACATAAATCTGAGACATTTGAAAAGTTCAAAGAATTTCATAATGAAGTAGAGAATCAACTTGGCAAGACTATAAAAGCACTGAGATCAGATCGAGGTGGCGCATATATGAGTCAGGAATTTGACACTCATCTGAAGAACTGTGGAGCACTTTTCCAACTTCACTCCCCCTAGGACACCTCAGTTGAATGGTGTTTCCGAAAGGAGGAATCATTATTAGATATGGTCTGTTCGATGATGGGTTTAGTCGATCTTCCAATTTCCTTTTGGGGTCATGCGATATTGACTGTTGCTCACACACTTAACCAAACTCCGTAAAAAGCTGTTGAAAAGACTCCATATGAGTTATGGACTGGAAAAGTTCCTAAACTGTCTTTTCTAAGGATCTGGGGTTGTCATGCTTATGTAAAACGTTTAATGGCTGACAAACTTGAACCTAGATCTGATAATGTTGTCTTTTTGGGTTATCCCAAAGAAACCAGAGGATATTACTTCTACAATCCTAACGAGAACAAAGTGTTTGTGGCTCGTGGAGGTGCCTTTTTGGAAAGAGAGTTTCTTTCCCAAAAGTCAAGTGGGAGAAATATTCATCTAGAAGAAATTCGAGATGAACTGCCACAAACGACCCTCTCAGAAAAAGTTCAGGAAACTAAAACTGACGTCGTAACTACTGATGTGATTGTGCCTCATAGGACTAGTAGGAAAATCTCTCCACCAGAGAGATTAAATTTACTCATTAATGAAAATTGTGAGGTTCTACTATTAGATAGAGAAGAACCTACTACCTACAAATCAGCTATGGCAAGTCCCGACTCTGAACAATGGCAAGTAGCCATGAAGTCTGAAATGGGGGCCATGTATGATAACAAAGTTTTGAACTTAGTTGATTTGTCTAAAGGTGCTAGACCTATTGAGTACAAATGGATTTATAAGATAAAGACAGACATGGATGGCAATATTAGTGTCTATAAAGCTAGACTAGTGGAAAAAAGATTTAACCACATTCATGGTGTGGACTATGATGAAACCTTTTCACCAGTAGCTATGCTCAAATCCATCAGAATAATCCTAGAAATAGCCCCATATTTTGACTATGAGATTTGGCAAACGTTAAAACCGCCTTCTTCAATGGTTATTTGGAGGAGGAGGGTAAATGACACAACCTGAAGGTTTTGTTGATCCTAATGGTCCTAGGAAGATGTGCAAGCTTCTTAAATCCATTTATGGATTGAAGCAAGCATCTCGGAGTTGGAATATGCGATTTGATGAGTCAATCAAACAGTTTGGTTTTCTCAGAAATCCAGAAGAGTCTTCTGTTTACAAGAAGGTAGAGCAACATTATATTCCTAATCTTATATGTGGATGACATATTGATCATAGGGAACAACATTCCAATGATGGAGTCTGTAAAGGCTTGGCTAGGAAATTGCTTTTCTATGAAAGACCTGCTAGGCGAGGCACAACATATCTTGGGCATCCGGATTTATAGAAATAGATCCAAAAGGATGATAGGACTTAGTCAAGGAAATAATATTGATAAAGTTCTTGATAGGTTTAACATGAAAAACTCTAAAAAAGGTTTTCTACCCCTATCACATGGCATATCTCTTAGCAAGAAACAGTGTGCTTCCACACCTGTTGAGCTGGAGAGGATGAGCAAGACACCATATGCATTATGCATCAGCAATTGGATCTATCATGTATGCTATGATTTGTATTAGGCCCGATGTCTCGTGTGCTTTAAGCATGACGAGTAGATACCAAGCATGTCCAGGTGATGACCATTGAACAGCAGTGAAGACCATTCTTAGGTACCTTAACAGGACTAATGATAGGTTCTTGGTTTAGGGAGGTGAGTCTGAGTTGAGTGTAAAGGGTTACACAGATGCTAGCTTCCAAACAGATAAAGATGATTTTCGATCTCAATCTAGTTTCATCTTTACTCTGAATGGAGGAGCAGTTAGTTGGAAAAGTTCCAAGCAGAGCACTGTTGCTGATTCTACTATTGAAGCTGAGTATATTGTTGCAACTGAAGCGGTAAAGGAAGCTGTTTGGATAAAGAATTTCATTTATGAACTTGGTGTGGTTCCAAACGCCAATGGACCCATTGAGTTATATTGTGATAACAATGGTGCCATTGTGCAAGCAAAGGAACCAAGATCGCATCAAAAGTCCAAGCAAGTACTCAGAAAATTTCATCTTACCCGAGAAATTGTTGCTAGGGGAGATGTAAAGGTTTGCAAAGTACACACGGATGACAACATAGTTGATCCGTTGACTAAACCAATGTCGCAGGAAAAACATGAGAAGCATTCTGCTGCGATTGGCATCAAACACGTTGGAGAATGGTTATGATGCTAGAGTATTGTATTAGACAATAAGTGTTATGTTACATTTAATTATGCTCGTTAATGTAATACAAGTTTTATGATTATTCAGTAAAAATTTATGCTTATTTATTTAATTTTTTGGTTTAGAATTAAATAAGTCCTAAATAATCTATTGCTCTACATAGTTTTTCAGGTTAAGGATCTGACAAATGAAACCCTATTCTATGAACTGGTGCAACAAGATTAAAGAGTCCCTAATCAGGTTATTGAATTAGGACATCAATGACCATGTTTCATGGATCATTGGAATATTTGGATATTCAGTCAAATACATAGACATAATATTAGAGAATATTCATTGGACTTGACGCGCCTTGAGAATTTTTTAGGAACACTGAGTCATAAAATTTCTCAATGTTAACTAAATAAACGAATCCTCATACCTGCGTTCCTCGCTGATTTCCTATACTGAGAATTAATGTTCTTTGACTAAGTCTAACGTCATGCCGTAACAGGGGACCATAAGGACTATGTTCGGAAATGTTATGAATTACATAGCGTATAGTGGAGGAACAAGATGGGATTGCCCTACCTTCTCATGGGTAGTAGTCTCTGGCCACTCGGGGAGTTTGAACTGAAAATGCATGGTCGTGCTCAAATAGATTAAGTAGTAATCATTGGTTTTGACAGTTCTGCTCATGATTCCGAGAAACATGTTCGGGCTTTATAAGGATGACAATTGTTCTTACCTGATGTCTGGATGAGACAATAAAAAAGGCAAAGGAATTCGAATGCACACGTATGCTAGGACAAGTTGAAGTTTGTAGGAGGTGTCCTATGCTCCGGTGCACTTGCTTCTAGAACAAGTGGGAGATTGTTGGAAATGGTCAATAATCAAGTGCATATTTTATTATTAGTTATAATATAATAAGATTGTATTAAGACGTTTATATCTAATTAATATTAAGGAAGTAATTATGCTTTGCTAGAAGCCAATATTTACTACTTGGGCTTTTAGTCCTAACTTAATATTAATTGGGTCCTATTGGGTCACACAATAAACAACTATCCGAATCAATTAATCACGTGGGATAAATGATAAGATCATAGGCCCAAAAGGTTATAAGTTAGACTTGGGTTAGCATTGCTTAGGAAGTAATACACTAACTAAACCTAATTAGATTAGACAAAGGAAATTATTTTTCTATATAATAGAATGTTGCACGCCTAATAACAAACACAGAGAAAAGGCTACAGACTTCTATATCTTTGTTATTGGCGCATAAAGCAGACAACACCTCCACACTATTTATTTAGCAATTAACCATACATGAGTTGTCAAGAATTAACAGGGGGATCATTCTAGCAGACGAAGATTCGGAATAGAGTTGCTTGTGGATACCGATAGAGGAAGGACACTTGTGCTTCTAACGTCCTAGCGCAATTGTTCGTCCGTAGGAATTCACGCTACAAAGGTATAATCTTTACTCGATAATTAACGTGTTTCATACATATTAATATATGGGTCTTGGGATTAGGTTTGATAAATAGTTTATCATGTTCCGCGCTATTAAAAATTAATAGATTAAAAACCTAACATGAACATGAGGCTCCTACAATAGAAATTTCATCTCACCCGTGCTTCAGCCTAGAAGTTAGTCTACAAATTAAAATAAAGGGAATTTCATATTAGATTATGGGTAATGGTTTGTTTGTTTTGTTGTTTGTTTAGTTATGACTTATTTTCAAATGTTAGGTTAAGCTATCTGTTTGGGATATCTCTATGCATGCAGATGTGATTACTAGCAATTCATTAGGTTTTTTTTTATGACACATTGATTGTTGTTATTTTAATCCATTTGATGGTCAAAAGCTTTGGAGACAGTGATGTATTTAATTAAGTATCAATCCATATTAACTTAAACGATATAGTCAGTTGATAATACTCAGCAAGTTTATTGAAAAGGTAATTTGAATTGCTTATGTATTAAATCGATATAAGCTTTTCTGGCCAAAAATACCAAAACCAAACTGGGTAATCATAAGCTCTAGCATGTTTTATTTTGACGTGTAATCAGCTCTAGCATGTTGGTAGCTTTATACATTAGCATGTTGTTGTTATTCGGAATTAGAAGATGCAAATCTCCTCTGACATCTTCCTGTACCCTCCTATGTACCAATCTACCCTACTCCCAGAAATCTTTGGAAGTTTTTTTTTTCGTAAAACGAAATTTTACAATATTTGTTTGGCAATTCCTTTCAATTATAGTAGAGCAAAAGATGTATGACAGTATGAGCATCCACAATGAATTATTTCACAACAAGTAAAGAAGACATGACAAAAGTACAAAGTACAAAATCGCAAAAGTGGTGAAATTTCCTCAAGTTTGATCAAATGTGAGTTTAGGCCCCTCAACTTATATTGATGGTATCACTACTACAAAATAGATGTGAATGTTGTTGCTTTTATTTTAGGAGCAAATAAACCAAATAAAAACTAAAGTCACTTCACATCAAATATTAAAGGTGTCGAACCCGAATTCTAGGTATTGGGGGAAAGATAATGGGAACGTTAATGTGCAACACACCATCCTTAAGTTCGATGCGAATGTTGTTGAAATCAGCAGCCACTTTGGTAAATTGAAAGCGCCTCCAAAACAGCCCGTATTTCTTATCATTGACGAGAAAACGCATAGGGGCATCGACGGGCTTCCGACGCTGTCCATTAACCAAGATAACATGCTTCTCCTTGTTGATTTTGATCAATATGTCCTCCTCCTTCATGCCTGGGACGTCAATACTTATTACGTGCGCTCTTAGGTTACCCCTCCACTCTGTCGTGCCCATCCCTGGTGTCCCGCCACTTTCATAGCTTGTTGATTGTGTTGGTCCCTGTATTACAATCGCAGACATCATCCCCATAAACATCATTGTCCATAGCACAAATACCTCCACAACGACGACAAATACGCTTGACATTTCCGTTCACGCCCAATAACAACAACAACAACAACGGAAATGAGGGGCACTACTCACTAGAGTATTGTTTTCCTTGGATCAATTAGCTATTTATATACTTATGTGATACAAATGAGGGGCACTAGAGTATGAGATTTATTTCTTCCTCATCAAGGCTCCCAAATATACAGCTAATCACACACGGAAAATAGGAAGCAAGTTTATTTGGCAAATAATAAGGAAACCAATACAAAGTTTCCTAAACCTATCATAATACCAAAGATACTAGAAATATTTTCTAGTATCACATCTATTTGGACCGTGTGTTTTTAACTCGTCTTTGGTCTTTCACATGGAGATATACCGTGTGTAACAATTATATATATATATATATATTGTGTAGTGTGTACACAGCACAATCTTCGGAATTATATAGGAGAAAAATATTATTTACACTACATATTGATAGTTGCCAAAAATAAACCGTGGAATCATAATCATAATAAAACCATACCACAAATTATTAGAAGATACAATCTAATTTTAACTTAAAATTAGATCAATTTCAGCTCACAATGGCACAATCTATTAACAACCCATTCCCTTTAGCGGGTGTTGGTTCATATAGTGGTATGGTTTTGAATTAGGAATGAAACCGAGATGGTACGGGTTGGAACTCCATACTTGATATCACGTGTTTGGATTTACTTGGGAGTGATTTTTTTTTCTTTAATTTAAAACCTAAGGTATGGGTTTGGGCCATACCCACCTCTCCCCATGGGTTTCAAAACCCCATACCTTGGGGTTTGAGATATGGGTTTTAAATCTAATAATTTATAAAACAAACAATAGGTATGGGTTTTGGGCTTGTTCTCTTCGTCTAATATTAGCTGAACTGAACTGAAGTGAACTAAATTTATTGGAGATGAACTGAACTTATTGGAACTGAACTGAACTGAACTTATTGGAGATGAACTGAACTGAACTGAACTGAACATATTGGAGCTGAACTGAACTGTATTGAACTGAATTGAATTGAATTGAAATAAATATATAAATAATAATTATTATGAATATTAAATGATGAGTAATTATATTTCTAAGTAATAATGATAAATAATTAATAATTTAGAATAATATTAAATGAATAATGATAATATTATTTTGATATTATTAAACGATAGTTATAAATAATAGTAATAATGATAAATTAATTTTAAAAATAATAATTATTAGTATTAGTATATTAATACTTGATGATGATGGTATAATAACAATAATGTCTAAGAAGTAAATTAATATTATCATTATAATAAAAATTAGCAATTATAATGACAGTTAGCTGAAAATGTGGGTTGGTGCTTCTAACCAAACCACCATTTGTAGTGATTTGGTCTATAATATTTATAAACCAAACGCCACCTCAAACCGCCAAAGTATCTTTAATATTCAACGTAACGACGATGTTGTACTAATAAATAGTACTTCAATTTTATTAGCAACTTTGTAATTTGTAAATATATTCTAGATTTTGTAGCTTATTTGTATGATGTACTAGTAAATATCTAGTCGGTAAAATAAAGCAAAAATTGCAAATTAAAATATTCGTAATGACAGGAAATTTGGTTAAACTGAGCACCAACCCAAACCATGCTCAACCATAATAATAATAGTAATAATAACGAGTAAATATAATAACAAAATGACATATAAAAATAATATATAATAATAATAATAATAATAATAATAATAATAATAATAACAACAATAATAATAATAAGTAAAATAAATTAAACCAACAATAATAATAATATTAAATAAAATGGTTAAATTAAATTATAAGGAATGAAGTTGAACTGAACTAAACTAAACTGAACTTATTGGAGCTGGACTGAACTGAACTGAACTGAACTTATTGGAGCTGGACTGAACTGAACTGAACTGAACTTATTGGAACTGAACTGAACTGAATTGAACTGAACTTATTAGAGCTGAACTGAACTGAACTGAACTTATGGAGCTGAACTGAACTGAACTAAACTTATTAGAGCTGAGCTGAACTGAATTGAACTGAAAATAAGCTGAACAGAACAGGCCCTTTGTTGATTCTAAACCCATACCTCATACCAAACCCATGTGAACCAAACATTCCCTTAACTCTTTCCAACACTATTCATCTCTCTGAAATATTGGGCTTGGATCGTTGCCTAATTTAAATTTAAAAGTAGGCGGCAGGGCCGGTTCTGAGGGTAGGCCTCGAGTGCGACTGCCTAGGGCCCAACTCTTCAAGGGGCCCAAATTAGAAAATATGTCATATAGTAAAACAAAAATTACTTCGCGCGGGGATACTCCGAGAATACCGAAGAAGAAAAGAAGAAAGAGAATGTTTAGGAGCCTTTATTACTTTTTTTTTCCTAAACTTTAACTTCTTAATTCTAATATTTTGCCAATCTCATGAACTTCTTCGTATATTCCCAATAATTTTGAAAAACTATTATCTACACAAAGTAAGCCTTGGGATACACTATTAAGACCAAAAGGTTTTAATTTAAAGTAAAAAGGATTTAGCTCATAATCTTATAACCGTTGAGGTTTTTAGTTTTTTACTTAAAAGCATCAATGTTAAAATTTTAAAACTTTTGAACCTTTGGATTCAAACCTCACAATTTTAACTTAAACATCATATTGTCTAACCATGCACTTACGGGTGGACTGTCAAACATAAGTCTCTGTATTTGATATTTGATTTCTTCTTGATTTTATTTTTAAATGTCGTTGTTTTGTAATATCTTTACACATTCTATTAATTTTTTTCCCAAAATTTTTACTTTTTTGAACATTTTTTCCTTTCCAAATTCTTATTTTTCATATGGGTGTTGGGTATTTTTCATGGATATGTATAATTTTCTTTTTTTGGTGATAATGATGACCTTACCATGGGAAAGACTTTTAGATTATCGGCAATGATGATGGAGTTCAATACTTATGCAATTCTTTTAAGAAAAAGAAGTTATTGAAGAAATGAACTAAAGCGTACTAATATAATACTACTATATTTATAAAGATAAATGCTATATTTGTTTTTGCATAGTTTTGAGACACAACTTCAAAAAGTAATATCTAAAATCAGATATATGAAGAAAAAAAATCTATACCTTTGGGGCCCATCTTTGGTTTTGCGCCTAGAGCCCCAAAAATGTCAGGAACGGCACTGGTAGGCGGACAAGCTCAAACCATACAACACTGGCCGAACCATTTAAGTAAATTTTTCAAGATGTATCACAGAATAAAGTTAAGGAAAAATTGACCAGAATAACCCAAACTATGTCCGATCCGCTAAGAATAATCCCTACTATGAGTTATTCATGTATAATCCCAACTATTGGGGAGGTCAGCCACAAATACTCCGAGGTGACTTGTTACCTGTTAACCAGGTAAATTTTAAAATTTTTTTCCTTTTTCTTTTCTACTCCTACCCCAAATCCCACCCACCACCACATCACCACCCCTCCCCTCCTCTTCCTCCCCTTTCCTAACCCCTTGGCCGATTACATTTTTCATCTGCAACTACAATGCAAGTAATCTCTGGAATCAACTCACACCAGCATAGGCCTTCCAAAGGACGTCAAGCAAGAAGTAACCCAAGAGACAGAATTGCACATAAGTCATGATTAAGACCTAAGGGCCAAGCTGAACAAGGACTGATGGAAACTAACAAAGCTAGAAGTAGTACAATTTCTAAAAGTTTCTCAAAATGGTAAGCGTCATTCTTCCCATTCTTACTTATTTTTGGGCTTATTCATATCCCTCACGTTTCTCATCTGTTTTCTCTGTCTCTCACTGGCGCTGTACTCGACATTCAGTGTTTCCGGTGGTTTCGCACTACTTTCTTGGTATTTTCCGGCGAATAAGGCCCCTTGAAAACCGTCGGCGCTCTTGTAATGAACACACTCTGTTTCCCTCTCTTTGTATTCGTTTAAATGTTGGGCGAGTGCAGTGATGGCGCGTGTGAGCGTGCCGTGATGTGAGCGCGTGATCGCCTAGGTGAGTGTGTGGGCGTTTGTGGTTCTGGGCAAGGTGAGTGTGTGGACGTTTGTGGTTCTGGGCAAGGTGAGGGTGTGTGTCTGCGAATTGTGTGTGATGTGGTGATAGCGTGCATGTGTTGGGCTGGTGTGTGAGTGCGTGGGAATGAGTGCACGGTGGTGCAACGTGGGTGTGTGCAGCGTGAGTGGGGCAACGTTGGTGGTACTTGGTGGTGGTGGCGAAGGGAGGGTCGTTGGAGCTGGTGGTGGTGGTGAGGAAGCTTTCCATCCACAAGGTAGGATGGGGAAGGAGGTGATAAGTGTGGAAAAAAAAAGCAAAATAAAATAATAATTGCAAACAACTAATTAAAGCATGACACGTGGCATATTAACCTGTTAAATAGGTTTCCTTCAGGTCACGGATCATTTGTGGCGGACCTTTCCAATAGTTCGAATTATATAGGAATAAAGTATAGTAAGGATTATTCTTGATGGAACGGCCTTAGTTTGGATTATTCTGGTCAATTTTTCCTAAAGTTAATATTATTAAAATACGGATATTTAAGAGATTCAAATCAACCATTTTAGTTACCAGATCAACATAATTATCAATGAAATCAGAATGTTGGAAATTCTTTAATGTCTACTTGTACTAGAAAGTGATAACATTTTAGCCTTTCTTAATATTTGAATTTCAATGTGACTTGAATTTCTTTAATGCCTGCTATATTAATTTAGAAAATACATAATAAATGTGAGATTTTCAATCAAATTTCAAAAAAAAATACTATATGTTCTAAATTTTTAAAAAGAAAGATGTATTGGCAAGAAAGTAACGTTTTCAAATAAATTATATGCAAGTAATTTAATTGACGCACAAAAAAAAAAAAACTATCATTTTTTTTATTTATCTAATATCATATACGTCCTCCGTCCTAGAAATCTCTATATACTTTCCTTTTTCCTCCGTCCTAAAATTTTCTACACTTCCATATTTGGACATGGCCAACTAATATTTTATTATAGCTACTTTTATTAATGAGACCACCACTATATTATTTTAATTACCAAATCTACCCCTACCCTTCCACTCATTATTTTAATACATAAACTCAACCCACCTAAATATCTTGGGACCCACTTTATATCTCTTCTAAATAAAATAATACTCCACTAACTCATATCACATCTAACGTTTTAATAAAATACATTGATAACCAAATAACAATTTATCTTCTAAAATTACGTGTTTGATCAAGTGTATAAAGCTTTATGGGGCGGAGAGAGTTTATATAATATTTTAATAAGATAACTATTTTTAACTTTAAAATCAAATTATTTGGAGAAATTTTGAAGAGGATAAAAGCCTTTCAAAATTATTTGGAGAAAATGCAACCAGACACCTTTCCCCCTCACCCCTTTCTCGATTCCATTCTATATAGTAACCAAACGCCCCTTAGAGTAAACTTGACTCACGTCCCTAGAAACTAGGGGTGTTCTTCCGAACCTGACCGGATTGGGCCGAACAGGACTGGACCGAAACCCAAAAAAGTTAGAATTTGAAAATTGAAGACAAGACAGTTATAGTTTGGACTGCGACCGAACGGCAAAACCAATCCAAACCCTGAACCAGATCGATCGAATCAGTAAAACAAAAAATATGTACGAAATATAGGTTTATGAATTATGAGGTTTAAAGTTAGTAAGGGGAAATTTAAAAAATAAACATTTCTACCTAACATTAATTATTGGTCATTTCGCCTAGTCTTTGTGGCATAAGATATGAGTATATAAGTAAAAAGAGAAACATATACGATTTGGTTCAAACCTTACAAATAGACCACATCGGAAACCGGTAAATAGAAATTAGCAACCCAAAGGCCGGATTGATTAGCTCAGATTCAATCCAGGGCTTAGCCCCAAACACAGAAGATATCCCAAACTTCTCTCTCCCTACCGCTACCGGTCAAGCTAGCAACCCAGGGCAAATGTTTCTTCTATCTCTAAAGGGGTTCCGAGTTTCTTTCTTATTACTCTCTAAATTGAATTGATGATCTGATACCGAAGTTCAGTGTAATTTTCAAGTCCAGACCTTTTGAAACAGCCCTACTAACAATCGTAGGATCTTTTGAAGGTTATGAACCCTGACGTTCGGAAAAAAATCAAAATTGGTTGGACCGTCCCGAGTCTCATAAAAAATACTTCCAGTGTACTATGGTTTTTGATCAAGGTTGACAAAATAAAGTCAGCTGCTTCTTTCTCTGAAAGATGGCAGGGTCAGGCATTCAGGCAGGCGCACCTAAACGGCTCAAAATCCATGCAAATGGCCAATTCGAGTTACCATTCTCTCATTCTTAGTGATAGAGGATATTAGGAATAGTGAAATCAATAAAGTTACATCCCTCAATGCAGTCTTTATCAATCAAATAGATGAAAGAACGAGGCCTGAAACATTACTCCCCGTTATTGGGTAACACCATACCCCATTCATTTTATGTTTTTCGCCCCAAAAAAGTTCATTAATTTGACCGTACTCTTATTAATATATTTCCTCCGTTTTTTTATAATTGCATCATTGAGTTGGGGCACAAGAATTAAGGAGATGAGAGAGATAGAGAGAGGGGAAAAAGGAGACTCATGTGATTGGAGAGAGTTAGAGAGAAAGTATTGTCATAAAAGAAAATGATGCAAGTAATTTATAACTTCCAAAAGTGGAAAATGAGGCAAGTAAAAAAACGGAGGAAATATTAGGGTTCTATTTTTTTGATCTGTAATAAACTTAAATCAAATTAAGTTTAGTCTAGTTAATTTTAATTTAGTTAATTTCAATTTAATTCTTTACAGGCTAAAAGAACAATGCTTAAATAAAAGCAAGCAAACAAGTCTCTATAAGACTATAACAAACGCACTAATGACGTTAGGTGAAGACCGCATAGTTGAGTTACTAGGAGTAGGAGGTGGTTATCTTTGACTAGATTCATTAAAAGAAAACATTAGAAGGACTTTATTAACTTAATGAGCAAGGAACATAAACAATTTGATGATGAATGATTTTGTTGCAAAAACTATGGAACAAAAGCAACGTGGTTGTATAAGCCCTTAATATTGGCTACATTAGCTTATATAAGCCTTCAAAAGAGGTAGCTAATATCACAAAGTATATTTACAAGATAATTTACTTTTATTTGAATTTCCATCGTGAAATCTATTTATTAAATTGTAGACTTAGCTTGCAGCCTTGCACAATAAAATGTAAAAATAATATCTATTTGTTTTTGAATGTGTTTTAACTGTATAGCAATTAAAACGAGTATTTTGATATCGTTTAATGAACATTAACTATGTCTAGAATTTGATACAATGCCCTTAACTCTTGAGAATCATTTAGCATTTAATTGGTTGTTGATCATCTACTGAATAAACAAAGTTTAATGTGTAAGGAAAGGAGAGGAAGTATGTGGAGCACTAACTTCAAATTAACAATATGCATCATACATCCGGGTTTACCATGAGCAGATGTCTCGAAATCAGTAGCGGATCTAGAATTTGTATATTGGGTGAGCACAATATCGATGACAATAAAACATATAAAATATAAAAGTGAAAAAAAGAAAGTATTACTTGTGGAGATTCGAACACAAGACCAAAATTGCTTTACAAAGTTATGTAAAAGCTTTAACCACCAAGCTAAACCATTTTACATGCATTTATTATTCGTCAAACTTTAATATTCCTAAAATCTGGGTAGACAAGTGTCTACCCAGTTGTCAATATAGATCCGCCTCTGCTCGAAATGAACAAAAAATAGACTTTCAAATGAGAAATGAGCAAAAAAGACCTTAAATATACCGTGCTCATATTAGTATGAGATTTTCATAATATTAGACTTTCAACAGTCAAAAGATTGAATTATTAGAAACAATTTTTCCATAATATTATTAGTATGAGAGTTCCTATTACTAGTGGATTTAGTAGCCCCTCAAAAGGAGAATGGATTCAATAATATAGTAGAATTTAAACAAACTTGCTGAAGCTATTTTAACCAAAGAAATTAAAGTATGACACAGTGGCTTTTGCTTTATTTGAATATTAGTCCTTTTCATCAAAAGATTGTACTTAAACCATAATGTGATTATGTAAAACGTAAATATTGTTAACCAATAATTAAATTATATGATGTCCTAAATCCTAATCCTAATCCTAATCCAAAACAATTTAGTGTTCTAGTTGAATATCTTAACCTTTATCACCACCTCATCGGCTATTGCTTTTGTTTGCATGCATATGGTTAAAATTTCTGCTGATCTTTTCAGCACCATAATTTAGCAAACATTAGTTTACTTTAAGCAAAATTATCTACATTGATATGTACATTCAAGTGTTCAAACTTCAAGCTACATATAGATTATGATTACTAATATGCTATTGATCGAAGCTTTTTTCTTAAGGTAAAAGTGAAACTGCATGCTTTTTCTTAGTTTTATACTCTCTTTTTTTATGTTCTTTACTTCTTTTTGCACCTTTTCTTATTCATGTAATAATTGTTTGGTTAGTGGGATATGAGTTCAGATGGCAACAAAAATATTGTGCTTTACTTGCACATAAGTCATTCTCTGCACTTGTTCCGCTCTCTCTTTCTCTTCCTTTTTTCTGGGCTCACAAAATTAGAATGGAGTATACATTTACTTGTTCTTTGTAACATGAGTTTGTAAGGGTATTTCCATAACTCCATTTTAAGTCGGATCCACTACTCTTCTTTTTCATCTCACTAAAACACGTAGTCTGTGCACTACTCGTCCATAACTGGTCTAACATGTACTACACGTATACGTACCGTCGTAAATATAGATACACCTAGATGTATAATATATGTTTTGGTTATAAAGAAGGTTTCCACTTTCAAAATAAGCCTTTTTATGTTGGAATCCTTTATTTTGGGAAGTAGTAAATGAACTAGGCTAAGCAAGAGCTTTTTCAAGTGAAACCAGCTTTTACCATGAGCATTAGAAAAAGGGCAACATTCCTTTCTCTTAACACGTACTTACGTTGAACCTTCTTTACTAAAGCCCTTTGTTTCCACATTACTTTATAAATTTAGGATATCTGACTATTCTCAAGTACTCTACTCTCTGTTTCTCGTTCTCTGTGTCACTGTATGAAGTGGATATTTTGGTGAGTTTCATATCTGAATATAGTTTGATTATGGTAACAAAAAATAATAATTCATCTTGCCCTTAAGGATTGTTTTTGTGAAGTTGGTTGCATGGCATGAAGATGGCTGGTTTTGACAGATTTAAAGAAAAGATGGGTACAACGCAGCTTACAAATTCAGGAATATATGCAATTTTACTGATAATCATCATCAGCTCGAACTTAGTTCTTTCTGAAGCTCAAATCTTATCTAACGATATTGAAACAGGTAATTTCTGCAGTAAGTTTTGCATTCTAGTATTGTATTGATTAGGAGGGAAAATATCTTTTGAGTTCTAAAACGGGTTTAGTGGGATGTCAGTTGGTCGTGTTTGGTGGAGACCTGTCCTGCATCCGTCCCAGTTAGTTGTCTTTCAAAACGTAATAATTAGATTCTTTTACCCTAAAACTCCCTAAAATTTACTTGCTCAATTATCAACTCCAAAGACAGCAAAAGATCAATCTGAGACAATCAATTAGAACAAATTGACAAATTGTGTGATTACTTATTCAAATTGGATAAACTTCATTTTTCAAGGTTTCATTTTACAACTTTTGATCGTAAATTCTCATCCAATATTTTTAGAAAATATTATTATATGAGATATTATTAGATTTATTTCTTCTCGTATTCTCCAAATACACAATTGAACATAATGAAAGTCACAGCTATATTGTCAAAAAATGTGGAAAAAAAAACTATTGCTGTTAGAGATGGGCAAAGCAATGTTGTGTTAGGTCGGACACAAGCCAAGGAAAACTCGTGTCGTGCCACTGCCAATTTCCAATAGACTAAGACCCAGGGATCATCTCCAAACAAGTTGTGTCATGTTGGCGGATCCCTTTAAAAATAAATGTCGTTTTATTCAAAAATGAATGTCATTGCCATATTGGGTGACCCGTCATGCTCATGTTCAATTAAAAATGATACACATGCACGGTCTATAATTGTTGTGCGCCAAGCTCACGACATATCTTACTAGTCCTTCTTGTGTCGACTGGACCATGACATGCTCTAGTTACAGTTACTTGCAAACACAGACTTCTTATTTGCAACGGAACGTAAGGAGAGGGTTACAGGCCGGGTGCCACACTTCCAAAGCTTTTCAAATAATTGGGACAGTTAATTAATCATGATAGACTTCTTGAATTTTTATTAACGTTGACAGTGTAATATATGAAGCAAATTATCGGATACACTCCATCAAAGAAACCAAATGACAAACCAAAACTTTACTACATTCCCATGTAATACTTCAAATAATGCTTGGTAATATATAAATATTGATGAAAACCATATATAACATCTACCTATTCTAAAATTGTTTATAATTGAACAAGATCATGTTTTTCAATGCAAGCATTTTACGTATATTTATGATAATAATACATATATAAAAAAAATTAGGAGGGAACATTTAGGAGGAAAACCCACTTTAGTGACTATCACTTTATGTATATAAATAAATAATATATAGATTGACAAATTATGTTGACTTGTATTTTGAAATTATAACCAACGGTCAACGGTTTATCCCCTAAGGATAAGAACACTTAAGAAACTATCACTTTTCGAAGGTCTAGGGTACACCCTTGAGAGAACGTTCCCCTAAATCTTTCCTTAGGAAGAAATTTGTAAAATTTGACATTAAAAGTGCAATTGTTGCATTAGTTATGTAGCGTAGGAAGTTTATAGAATGAAAAAAAGTTGGTCAAGTATTCAGACTATATCGAATGGTGGAGGGAGAGATATTCAAAAATACTTCATAGTAGACAGTAATTAGATTGTTTCTCTAATCACTAATTGATGATCATGGTTCTCAAAGGAAGAAGAGCTCTACAAGTGCAAGATAGCTCCAGCACCAGATACCAACACAATGAAATAGTACGAGTAGATCCACTAGACCAGTTCAACAAATATAGAGGCGGCTATAACATCACAAACATGCACTATTGGAGTGTAAGCCCCTGCAGCCATCACTGTCAATGATAAATACCATGCTGATCTATAAAAATTTAGAAACTATGTTTACCATGTTTTGCAGTCAACAATATTTACTGGGATTTATGGGTACGCGACGGCACTGCTATGGCTCATTGTCGGCATTTTGTATGCAATATATCTGCTAACAGCTTCCTGCTGTAGGACAAAGAACCAACAGCTGAAAAAGAGAACACCATGTCACAAGCCATGTTATCTCTTTCCTCTTATTCTCACCACATTCTTCGCCATCCTAGCAATGTAAGCCCTCGAAGCAATTTCAAATTGTCACATACATGTAATAGGCTAATATTCAAATTCATAAAAAAAAGGTATATTCCTACGTTGTTTAGATGACACGTGAGTATATATTTTCAGGATTGCATCTGGGGTTGCTCTGGAAGAGAATATGAGACTTCATTCTAGAGCAACGACAATTATGAGCGTTATAATCAACACAGCAGATCAAGCATCCAATACCATATACAATGCCACAGGACCGATGAGAAATATAGGAGTAAACTTGCAACGACAAGCAACTGATAGTATTGCTGGTGTGGAAGGGGCTGATGCTGCTGATATTGCTGGTGCAGCAAGCTTCTTGGCTTCTACATCCGACAAGCTTGATTATGCAGCAACTGGCATAGAAATACAAGCTCAGAAAAACAGGAACTTGGTTGAGAAGGGTCTGACACTATTGTAATATATCATTTCCTCTCTTCACTGTGCCACTCAACTTTCTTTTATGCAATCTCACTCTAATTAGGCTTCTCCTTCACTATACTAATCCAAATATCTCGAACTGGAATGCAGGAACATTCTAACCATCATCGTCATATCCTTGAACTTGGCCGCCATGATGACCCTTTTAGGTAATTACCTTGGATCAAATGAATATGCACAAAGAGACAATAAGAATCACACTTTGCCAGAAAAAAAAACGTGTAAGAACCTTATTGTTTTCATCTTCTGACACTGAATAGTGTTCTACTTGCAGTTTTTGGTATACTGAGATTCCGACGAGCACTCCACATGTGAGTAAATCAAACCTCCTATATAACCCCAGGTATAGAAACATTATCTTTGTAATAGCAGAAAGTGCTTATTTATTCTTTCATGTTCCACAGGTTAATCATATTCTGCTGGCTTCTAACTGCCCTTTGCTGGGTATTCTTTGGAACATATTTCCTCCTTGCAAAGTAAGCTTCCATACTTTTGTGTTGATTCTCAAAATGAGTAACCTAATGAAATGTTTTGCCTTGAACACAGTGTTGATAATTGTATAACTATACAGGTTCTCCTCAGATACGTGCAAGGCCCTTCAAGACTTTCAACAAAATCCAGAACACAGCAGCTTGAGCTCAATCCTGCCTTGTGGTGAATTTCTTTCAGCAAGAAACATTCTATTGGATGTTGGCCTTGGAATCTATGAGATTGTTGACCAGGTAACACAAAATAAATTGAGATAGAGTAAATATCATGAAAAAGATGAAACTATAGGATCAGTGATTACTCACCACCTTTCTGATAAACTAAATCATGTGGAGCCTGCAGTACTGAACTTATTCGTAAACAAAAAATCATCTAAACACTAATTTTGCTGTGGATTTTTGTATCACAGGTAAATACAAATATCACTCTTCTGAGGAGTAATTCTATCCCAGGTCTCGAGTATGTATGCAACCCTTTCTCTGGACCACCTGAGTATTCGTACAAACCAGAAAATTGTGCGGCTAACACAATTAAAATAGGGGATATCCCACAGGTATGCCAAGGACAATTCTTATCACTCAACCACAATGAAATGACATCTTTAAGCAAGTTTTGGTGGCTAAAAAGAAGCCTTTCTTCTGTAGGTGCTGAAGATGTTTACCTGTTCTGACACCAGTGGGACCAGTTGCCAAAGTGGAGGATCCATAACCACCAGTGAGTATAATGTCATAGAAGCTTACACAACTTCAATACAAAGCCTACTAAATGCATACCCAGATATGGAGAATCTCGTGGACTGCCGACTCGTAAAAGATGCATCCTCAGAGATCCTAATCAATCACTGCAAGCCATTAAAGAGATATGCACAGACAACCTGGATTTCATTGTTAGTGCTTTCAGTGGTGATGGTAATCTTTGTCCTAATATGGGCAAGTGCTGGTCATCACAAGCAAAAACACCATTTAGCAGATAGTGTTGTACAACCAAGTACCACAGAAGCCTATAATCTAGATCCAGAGGCAGCTAAAGAAACTATTGAACTAGTTGAGTAGTCTGATTAGCTTCCGACCATAAAGTAAGAATTTCTTAGCAAATGCAAAAGGATTACGCCTCGACAATGAAATACAAGTATAAGTACAATAGACACGGTTGTCTAGAAGCAAATACGACATATCCTGCATGCCTTAGATAGTGTAGAACACCAAACCCTCCAAAAATTGATAGTGTTGGAGAGGACTAAACAATACTCCCTAGTAGAAGTCTGACACAGCCATTTACACTGGCAGAACAAACCGCCTAATGATTACCAATAGATATACTATTATGATGTATAGAATATACGGGGATCCACCCCATAAGAGGAACACAATGTGTTCAATGTACTTAGATTTTTGTCAAACTATGCTATTCGAGTGTTCAGAGCACATGATGTTAGTGATGCTTGTCAAAGAAAAGAAAATTTGAGCAGCAGAGTAGATTGAAACTCCATCACAATCCATCAAAATCATATTTTGATTGTAAAAAGTTTTTACTCATTTAACTGTAGCAAAGCCAAAATTTAACTGTATGAGCATCTAAAATTAATCATTTCATGATTACTAAGGAAGGCATATTACAAAAGTACAAAACGAGGTAATGGGTATGAGTGGCTGCATAGAACGTTAATTATCATAGAGAAGCATAAAGATTATCCTATGTTTAAGCTTCTCTACCTTTTTAAGCTTATAATAATGTTCCTAAAATGTGACCCAAAAAAAAAAGAGAATTCCACTTTTTCTTTAGTATCTAGATATAGACAAGACAAACGGATCTACTTGCGAGTTGCAAGTTGCAAGTTGCAAAGTAAGATCAAGCCAGGTCAAATATTTGTACATACTACCCAATTGTGGGTCAAAATACAGAAATGATGAAGAAGAAGAAATTATTTAAAGATTGCCGGGAATAGAACCAAAAAAACTAGAAAGGCTATGCACAAGGGCACGAATTAGAAAACAAAACTATTCTAAGTCAATCATGGGTGTCACCTGTCACATTTGACCAACAACAAGAACAAAAAGAACTTGAGTAGACACTGATGGAAACTAAAAGATTGTGCCTTATAGATGAATCATATGAAATATTTCTCGATACCATATACCAATATTCCAAAAGATTACAAAGAAGAAAGAACTAGCCCTATTCATTAACTCAGGTACAACACAGTAGTATGCTGCAAAACTTCCTTTAGCTCGAACTGCCTCCATCCTGCGAAAAACGTGCATTTGACGATGAGAATGCCATCCAATGAACTTCAACCTTTCTTTGGGGTGGGGTTAAGGATTATGGCTGCCAACATAGCTTTTTTTATATGACAAGATTATTGTCCACTCATGCCCTAATGAAGGCCCTCATCAAGACTCAGAAATGCTATGAAGTGTATAAATCCAATCATAAAAGCAATTCCATAGCAAGCTATGTTAAACAAGGGAACAAACAATAAGGTAATTCTTTCCGAGTTATATCTCCATGTGGTCCCGCCAACTTTGAGAATATTTAACTACTACAACATCATTCAAAGAGTACAAATAAGTCGTTGTACAAGTTGAATGGAAGTGCTTGACAAACCAATAGAACTTCGAAAAGACGAAAACATAAAGCATACGGTGCCCATCCCTGAAACAGGAGACAGCAAGTGATAGCAATAACAACAAGCATGTAAAACTACAAAAGTAGGATTATGATTTGCATATTGCCACAGAACCAGCCACCAACCACAATTACAGAACAGAAGAAACCAAATTTCACGATCAACAGAGTAAAACATTGAAAAGAATAAAAAGTGTGACTACAAAGACACATTATATAAGCCTAAAAGAGATAAGCTCTTCGGCCGAGGGAAGAATAAAAAGGAAGACATTGTTTTAAGAAGCAAAATTCCTAGTAGTTACTACTTACTAGCTATGATATCACATTAAAATGGCAAATGGGACCATGCGACAGTGATCAGCTAAAATAAATCATCTTCATAAGCTAATTCAAACCAGCATGCTACTCTTCAGAACCACAAGCACTACATGCTAACTCCAGACTTCAGTACTTCCTCCTCCATTATTTGACATGTTCTACCAAAATATAGATTATTTTTGCAGAATCTACACCCATTCATCAAAACATATTTTCGCTAAGGACCTGTTGGGTTCAATGGACTGGAATGGATTGATATAGATATCCATACCAGGGTGGTATGGATTCAGAACCTCATACCAGCTTCAAATTGTTTGGTTCAATCCTTAATGGATTTTATGTCCATTCGTATTGTTTGGTTCACTCTTGGAACGGATTTCGTGTCCAATTTTTTTTTGATATTTTTGGATTAACTATATTTATTTATAATATAATTAAAAAGAAAAAGGAAATTTAAGACATCAGGCTTCTAATGCCAATTTCCCCATTAAAAAGAAGGAGAAAAAAGTTCCTCCATCAATCTAATGCCCAGATCGATCTTTCTGTCCCCTCAAGTCCTATCTTCTTCATTGCAATTTCATACTAATTCTCCTTGAACACCATAATAATGATGGGTGTTAGGATTTAGGAAGAGAAAAGCGTACTTAAACGCATGCTTCTGTTGATTTCTTTTCCTAATCTTAAATTTTCATATTTCCATTAACACCATTGGAAGAAAGTTGGTTATTGTTCATTATATGAGGTCAGATTATACCCCATGAAATAATTCAGGAACTTGAGATCAGAAGAAATTGGGGAAGAAAGAGATTATTAAACACAGCCGAATTGAGATCAACATAAATGGCGAACATACCACTGGGCGCAAACATACATTCTGCAAATTGAGAAGATGAAAAGGTCCGAAGGTGGTTGGTAGTAGGTGTCCGTGGTCAGAAAACGGTGGTCGGTGGTCTTTCTCTTAGCTGTTGTCTTTCTTCAACACATTAGGGTTCAAAATTGAGTTGAATGGAATTAGAAACTAAGGGGTGAGGGGAGATTGGGATTCTAAGGGGATAGGGTGGAGATAGATACCCTTGGATATGAGACTCTACCCTAAATAAGCCCAACCAAACAGAATATCCATTCCATTAAAGATATCCCGGCCAAACACCACCTAAGGAACCTCTAAGCAAACCTCCTGAATCCTCACCGGTCAACATTAATTTATCTTTATCTGCACAGAAATTGTAAGCTATGAGCTAGTCCTCACATCCAGGTTTCCGGACTAGCTGCTTTACCTGATTAGTTATTTGTACATACTAAATAGGCTATGTTCTTTTCAACTTATTTAATCACTCTAGTGCTTATTTCTGAAATGATCAGATCTTCAGTTCAGATTAGAAAAGTTCAGATGAATTCAGAAAATAATAAGATCAAAAAACAACTATAATAAGTTCATATCAGATCCGGAAAAAAAAATCCGATCAGATCAGAAAAATTCAGACCAGATAAGAAAAGTTCATATCAGACCAGATCAGAAAAATTCAGATCAGACCAGATCAGAAAAATTCAGACGAAATAAACATAGCCATTCTAAAAAAAATAAAAAACCAGGTCCACAGGGCCTTTCCCAATTTCAGCAGAAAGCAAATCCAGCAGGAGTCTAGTTACATACATGCATATATGATACACATTCCACCCATTCATCCAAAAGGAGAAAGATATCCTTGTCGCAATCAATAAGGAAATAGCAATATGTTTGTCGTCTTAAACCTAACTTCACATTTTCCAACCCATGAAATCAATCTCTGGGATCACTTACCTAATAATATCGTTTATAAATTTTTTTTTTATATATATATATATATATATATATATACTTAAGTTTGACAAGTAATCCAAATTGATGACATCTTTGCCAAAACATGACCCGACAGTACCTATTTGTACCTCTTCTTTCCCTCATCAACAGCCTAAATGAAACAAGGGATAACATCATCAATTAAACATCCTAAAACAATCATCAAGCAAAGACTTCGTTAATCCCGACTATTTGTGCCTTGATACTCAAAATTGATATGCATTCTATAGCCACAATCAGCTGTTTCAAGGGAATTCTGTTCATTTTCTCGTCCTCTTCAAAGCGTCCAAATCCAAGTCAAAATTAGTATCCAAGCCTCGAATTAGGGCATGTTGGTTAGAGTGAGTGCCCAAGCAAAATAAATCTAGCCAATTTAGTTGCTTCTCCGACTCATTTGGTTCAAGTAAGAAAACCAAATGGAGAAGATTACATATAATTTCAAAATAATCAAATGAAGTATACAATCATAATCAATGATGCATTCACATATAAAAAGCATTATATATTCGTTGCTACTTCGATATAAATCAAATCATATTGGGACTAAGGCTTTGTTGTTGATACTGCTAGTTATAACAAAAATATCAATACATAGACACAGCGGTTGTCACTACTTAAGACTTAAGAGTATGCCATGCGTAAACAAACATGCCAAAATAAGTCACACTGGGAAACTAATGACTCATAGGTCAGACAAGATTTTATACAGAAAATCAAGAATGCATGTCCTTTCTAATGAAGCACGTTCCAAACTCTATAGCAGTCACAAATAAGGGAACTTATGTTTAAAATAGATAATGTTTTGCTCTTAAAAGTCCTTGCTTACTTTTTCCTATGATCATAAACAAAATTAATCAGATTCCAAATGTTGGTAATTCCCTTCTTCATCCTACCTTCCTACTCTTTCAAGTAATCAGTGCATCTGTAGCATTTGTTTGATCAATGAACAAACTCCCACAAGGAAAACCTCATAAAAAGGCAACCTTAAGATGATGGACCTAGATCTGATCAACTTGTTCTTCGTCTTTTCACAGAGTATACACCTGATTGGCTTATGAAAAAAGGGAGTAAGACAAAGGTTGAGTCTTCCAAATAGCTTAGTGGCAAAGATAGAGAACCCCCCCCCCCCTCTGTAGGGAAAAAAGAGGCACAACTTCACAAAACCATCTGATAATCCCTAGAGATTTGATCTTAGTCAAGTACAATTTGCTACCTCCACTAAATAACCTAAAACTCAGAAGGTTAAGTTCCACTGTTCCACTACTTCAATAACCATTCTAACTCTTTGGTCCTTGAACCATGGACTATCTAAGTGATGCCAAGCTGGAAATTTAAGTCTTAAAAATTTGACCCAACATCGTATATCATGCCAAAAGCATACTCTAGATAGAATTATCTATAGCCCACCAGGAAACATTGCAAAACAACCAATCAGCACTTGCAACTGTTGCAAGCCACCATGCGGCGATAGGATGAAACCATCATGAGGCTATCTGCTTCACTTAATTCAGCCTCAGTGTAATCCAAATAATATTCTAGTTTAACAACTATCTTATAACAGACCTCCTCTTTTAAAGCAAACCTTCAAAGCCAACTCACCTTCAAACACTTGCACATTCACCAGCGTGCTAAGCCGTTTGATGCCAAAGATTCCCTAACAACTTTGTGAATTAAGCAAAATCCCTGGTCAATGCATTGACGATAAAATCGCTGCCAATTTTCTTCATAGACAAGATTAGCTGGAACGCTGAACCTAGAAAAATAACATATTGGAGAGCATTACAAAATGCTTTTCAGCAAGGCGAGCTTTTCTCTCTTATATGACACCCTAACTTGCAATTCTCATGCCAAAACTCTCTACAATTAAGTCCAAACTGCATTACTGTAAAAGGCGCGCCATGATGAATACGCGCGTGTAATTTCCAAGAGCAATAAATCCCATACCTTAGAATCCAGGCTATCCAGCTAACAGTTACAAGATATCGCCAACTAAATTCTCAAACCAACCATCAGTTACTTACAACAAAAATGCCACTACATTAGCTATAAAAATTAAGGTATCTGCTCAGAAGGCAATAAATAGTCTACTACTAGGAATGAATAACCAGCAGGGAACACTCCTGATAAGATCGTGCCAGCAGCTTTATTCACAAAAATTTACGCAAGCACTTCACGACCGAAAAAAGGATGCACGGGGAAGAGGGAGTCAGAGAGAGAAAATAGCTCCATGAGAGAATCCACTAGCAAAGAAATCTACCACTTCTCTACAGACCATCGCTGTAAAGAGCAAAATTCATAAACAGGAAAAGACAACTTCCTCCATTTGTCGGAAGAGCTTATTTTTGGAACATATTTCTATATCCAAAAAATACACATTAAAACAGCTTGATTCATCCCATTTTCGTAGCAACTCGAGAATAATCACACATCATCTAAAGTTAAAGTCAATGCAGTTATACAGACACCAATATTACAACGTTCACTTGCATATTCTCAACAAATTCCACATTGTATGATACCTAGGGCTAAAAATAAGAGAAGTAACAATACCTGAACATTAGAAGTATGAGGAAGTGATTCAAGATTGGCAACCCGAGCTTCCAATGCGCTAAAATTGTCGTTCAACTGAGAAGAACAAATTAATTCATGAATCAGAATTGAAAGAAATATGAAAAAACCCTAAGCAAATTCGTATGACAAAAACAGCAACAAAAATGATGATTGAAATTGGAAAATACCTGATGAAGGAGGAGGTAACGATCTTTGGAGAGGTCTCGATGAAGGTAGTAAGCAATGGAAGCTCCGGAGACGAGGAATCCGGAAGTGAACCATACTAGCCTTGTGCGCATCATCTTTCCGATCTGGTCCACTGAGGAAATGAGACTCCGATTCCCGGTGAAATACGGTCAATTTTAAAATTTTGGGATTTTTTCCTCGGCCTGAGACACATAAATTCCAATTTACTTCATTCACATTATATATTTTTTTTGGGTGTATAAGAGGGGAAAAACCCCAACAAAAAACAAACTACAAGTTTTAAAAAACCAGAAAACAAAAAAAAAGAAAGAAATAGATACTATACGTGACAAAGCCACTCCACTAATATCATCACTAAAAATTCTACGTAGATCGAACGATCGTTCATAAAAGACCATATACGACTACTCATGTGATGTTCAAAGATTAGCAAATCAATCTGTCACATGGTTCTCCTCGCGGTATATATGCTCGATGTGCACCATCCAACTCATATCTGCAATCCTTTGATGACATTCTTAGACTATAAAGACACACTCTCCCCCCATGATTATGCTCTTGCTGACTTCATTCACAATATATATGGGTCTTTTCTATCCAACTTATTTTTGTTGGAGTTATTATAGACATAGAGGCTATTTAGCAAATGGGTTTTGAGTATTTCATTGGTTTTTAGCTTCTCACTTTTGTATATAGCCAAATAGTCAATAGGTTTTTATAATGTCTGAACAGTCGACTTTCAGCCAAAAGCCGGTTTTACCAACTTTTTCTATTGGCTTTTGGTTTTGCTTCAAATGTGTACTTTGCAGTCAACAGTAACAACGGTTTTTATCAAACACTTTTATAAACAGTCAATAATTACACAGCTAGTCAAATAAAAAAACATGTGATCAAACCAGACAGCATAATAAGCTACCAATCAATTGCCAAACACAACCATAGGCACAAAGTCCACATAGATGGTTGATGATTCTTTGTCTTTTGTTATAACTCCATATGTTTATTGTCTTAAATTAATGCAAAAAATCTAGTGTCATATGGTTTCAAAGAGTAAGGTAAGTTCCTTCCACTGCAACTTCTCTCGTTCTCTCTTTTTTCAAGGCAACAAGAGCATTCTCAACTGTAGCTAGGGCAGTGTTTAATTCACGCCACAACTATCAAACCAGTTTGTCCTAGTTATTATTAATTTTCGTTCCTACAATTTTCAATACAGTTTAGTTTAGTTCAACTATCTTCAGCCCAAGAGAACAGACCCTACGTAGCAAACTATCACTCACATCAGCAAGTCAACGAGATTTATTTATTGCTTTGCGCTAAACCGCTAATTGAATCAGTAACAAGCTTAAGCTAATTTAACTAGTTGCCTCTTCTATATCTTAGTTCTAATTTAATTTAATCAGTGACTCACTAAGGCAACAAGCTCATGTGAAAACCATTAACTAAGGACCTGGCCAGTATCATTGTAGATTTTTCAGTTTTATGATTTTGTATTTGAAAGTCATATAATATATCTCCTGTAATAAATTATATATTAGTCAAACTTATTAGAAACATGATGGTTTTGGAATCTGACAACTAGAAAATATAAACCACTTTTTTTTTAGTTTTTTACAAAACTGGAAACCGAAAATTAAAAACAATAACGAATAGCCCCTAAGAGTTCGTCCATTATCGTTTTTTTTTTACAATTTTCCCTATTTTGAAAACAGAAAACCAAAATAAACCGCATAAAAGTATTTTCCATTATTTGTCACCTTTCAAAATAAACATGGTTATTATGAGTATGACTAATTTTAAGTTTATTTTTAAACTTATCTTATGACTTCAATATAATAAAAACATAAAACATGAATACGACTAGGGCATGTCCGTGATTTTTTAGTTTTTTAGTTTTTTTTATCAAATCAAAAACCAAAATATGAAAATAAGAAAATTGGTTCCAGTTTTTTGTTATCTCTTTTCAAAATAAACATGATTAGTGCATGGTATTCTTTTTTTACAAAACTTAAATCACGTGAGTCTAAAATCAATTAAGATAAAAAGACGTGGCTGATAGTGATACTGAACAAATCCTTATTAACGGTTTTCCTAAGAGAAAATATTTGCATGCGCTGAATTGATGACGTGGTGACACATGGACAGTAGTTTCGAAACTATTTTCAGAACTAAACATATGGATCACTTCTAGTTCAAAGGATCTTATTTTGAGAAATGCTAGAGTGCTTTTGGCACTCTAAATATTTATTGAAGCACTCCCCCGTTAGTGATGTATAAGAAGTTGTGCAAATAAAATATTAGAGTGTGTGTGCTAGTGTGCTACCATTGTTTGACAACTAGCCTCGTTTAAACACGATGTGTGCAAAGGAATAATTTGTAAGGATTTAGGGGAAATGTGAAAAGGGCTAAGAGTTGTAAAAATAAATGAAAAAACTTAATTTCCTTAATTATAATAGCTAACTTGGCAAACGGATTTTATGTGGTTTTTTCATTGATTTCGGGCTTTTGTTTCTGGTCAAACAACCAAAAAAAGTGTTTGGTAATTGGCTTTTACAGCGGCTTTTCAGTCAAAAGCTAGAAGCTGCTTTTACCACCTTTTTGGCTGACTTTTGGCTTTTGCTTCCATTTTGTATTAAACAACCAGCAATAACAACCACTATTACCAAATATTTTTTACAACCAATAATTATGCAATCAGTCAAACAAACCACTAATAATAGTAAACTAGCCAGCATATAAAATCACTAGTCTTATATGCACGCGATGCGTGCGGAAGCATAAAATTAATAGCGCAAGCTTCCTTTCTAACCTCCAGCATTTCTCTCCCCATCTATTTCCTATTTCAAAATCTCTGGATCATTTTTCATATTCATTCCGCCAATGGCCAATATGGTGTTCTGTAATAAAACACGACAAATAAGCAATCAATTACTTTCTACAATGCAATACCCACATCTAAATAAAAAAACTCCTTGTTTCGAAACAATAAATTCCGGCAGTTTATCCAAACAAACTGACAAATCAAGAAAATAAGTTTTAAAAAATAGCAAATTTTAAAACCGATCAAACAATGCAGTTTAAATAAATAAACAACATTGTCAATTTACTGAAATAACAACAAAATAAGTCCAAACAATATCATTTTTATTTTTATTCAGATCATTATGTGGTTGCTTCTCAATCTAGATGTTTCAGTAAATTTGTTGGGTGTATATATAATGGCATTTTGGAAGGCAAATCGAAGGCTTTGTATAAATCAAACAGAAAAGATGCATTCAAAGTCTCAAACGATGACGCAGAGGATGTAAAAAATGCACATTAATTTAAATGAGACAAAGCATCTTACCTTTGCCAGATTTTATGATCATTGAAATGCAAGAACAACCTACAATATCAAAACGCAAGCAATTAATAACTATTGTGTATTGGAAAGTTAAAATATTCCTAAAAAAAGTTAAAATAGAATGATGCTCTGGTATTAAGATAAAGAAACTTCAAAAAATGCACCAAAAATAAACCACAATCTAACACAATCTTGTTTGTAAGGATCACAATTTCACATAATATGACATTGGGCGTTTCTCTTCGTTACAATAACATTGATAGGTACTTGGATGTATACTAAAATAATCAGAGCAATGCATTTAAATTTATGAAATCAGGATAAATTAAAGTATCAACAGCTAGAAATCAGAGAGAAATTGAAATATGTGAACTGAATCACCAAATTTCCAGTTTGTTTTCCTTGAATCAAACAATGCAGTTTAAATAAATAAACAACATCAGCATGGGTTTTCTGATACTACTTTCATTGCTGGGTTTGGAGGAAAATGAGAGTTTTTCAAAGTAGAATAAACGATTTTGAAAACTGATCAATTTGGTAGAGTAATTATTTGTTTCTAATTAAATAAATGTCAGATGATATACAACCTTGATTTTAGGAGAAGATAGTGGGTAGAATATATTTTTTCTGTTGAAATCGTGGCCTATGATTAAGGTTGGGGTAGTTTTTTTTTAATGGAAGTTGTGTGCAATTTAATTTATTTTAGTAGTCAATTTTAAAGTAGCAGTTAGGATATATTTTATTATTGTTATTGTGTTTAATTTTTAATTAAAAGATGGGGTGTGGGGGTAGTTATTAGATTGTGTTTAATTATTGTTTAATTTAGGATTAGATAATGGGTTATTAGATAGTGGGTTTGGGGTGTGGGGTTTAATTAAACGTAATTAAAGGTGGGGTGGGTGGGTTTTTATTTGGGGGAGTTTTGTTGTTTTTTTAATACTCAAATGTAAGGGTAAAATAGACAATCCAATAAGTTTGGTGTCCCACCCCTCTTCCCTTACAGTATAGAGATCCGCCACCGGCCACTCACCAATTGCCAAACACCCCATTGGCTATTGACGCCTTGACGGACTGTTTTTTTTTTTGGAACTGTTTGACTGATGGTGTAAATTGTAATTGCGGTGAAGCAGCAATATTCTATTGACAGCGCTGAGAAGAAAAGAGAGAAAGATGGAAGAAAGCGAAGAGAGGGGAAGTTCTCCAGGTATCTCCCCTGTCGAACTCAGCGATTGCCTCGAACATCTTCTCAAATTCATCCTTCAATCTTCCGTCAATGGCACCCTCGATGTCAACCTTGGCTTATCTCCCGACTTCTGTTTCGCACTTCTCAAACAAGATGCTGTTGATAGTTCTACTACTAATCATCAAATCCCTCCCACTTCCACCGGTAACTTTTTACTATTCTCAGTCCCGTTCAGTTCATCTTATTTTTACTAAATTGAATTTGTTTTTGCTGAACTGAACCTATTTTTACTGATTCATGTTGTTTTTTCTTCTTTGTAATACTGATTTTTACTAAAACGAACTTATTTTTGCTGAATTGAACTTATTTTTACTGAAATGAACTTATTTTTACTGAATATTATTATTTTAAGCTGAACTGAACACCTTATTCTCAGTTTCAATCAATTCATTGTTGTTTCTTTAGAACAAACCTTGCAATTATTATTGTCGGAAACGGAATCGGAAACGGAATGATATTAGATACGAGACAGAAATGAAATGCTGAACTATGTTGTTATTACTTGTTTGGTACAAGTATGGAATGGAATCATGGGTATGGAAAACTCAGGCTCTGTTCTTTTCCACTTATCTGAACTTATTCGATTTTATTGACCTTTATTAGATAAAAACCTTATTCAACTTTATTTGATCTTATTCGACCTTATCTGAAGAACGGACCCTCAGTGGCTTGATGATCATCATTCAACTACAATATTTGATTTGTGTACAAGGATGATCCCACTATGAAAAACAAAAATTCAAACACCACATATCCATAATCTAAGAACAAGTATACTAGCCTGTGAACAAAATTGAGGATAAGATAGTTACAAATTTGAAAGAAACTAATTGGACAATATATGGAATTTTGAAAACTACATTCCCAACAACAAAATAAGAAAACTTTATTATTTTTTAACCAAAGCTTTCAGATTTCGGAAAAGCCGGATAAAAAAAGATGAGAAATAATGTACGAAGATAGTAGACATTTGAGGAGGGAGAAAATAATTTTTTGGTATAAAAAATCCAAAGAAGTAGAAGATGAATATTGGAATTTGATGGAAAGGAGCTTCATCCAAAAAAAGTTATATAATAAAGTCAACCCAAAAATGCCTTTCCTTGATGACTTGTTGCCCAATTTGATTTTAGCACAATGATAAAAGGTTGTCAATGGAGTGAATTCTAGGTGAGTGACACAATTTGGAAGTGAGATTGAAGATGGAGAAAGAAAGTAGGGAGTGTGGCTTTGTTTGAGTAGGGAAATGAATTGTTACCGGTGGGAGGGTTTGGAGTGGTAATGTTCTGGTGAATTCAATTACCCTTCAGATGCGGTAAGTATTACCTTTTTTTCTCCAACCAAACAGCGGAGTAACGGATAGAGTCTTCCTATTCCGTTTCCAACCTCCATAATTTCTTTACCAAACATGCACCAAGTGTTTTCAAAATCGCATGTCTTTTTTAATTACAATTCCGCGGTGCACAGAATAATTACTAAATGAGCTAGGATGGATGATGCAGATATTTCTGAAGGGGTGCCGCCATATCCTTTATACAAGCATTTGGCTTCTGCTTTACAACAGTGGATAATTTCTGGATCATTGTTTTCAACAACTGAGAATGTGCCACATTTATGTGAGGATGAGACTTTGAATGAAATGAAAGATAAATGGAATGAGTTAGTTTCACAGAAGGGTTCTGAATTAGTAAATGTAAGTTTTTTACATGATATGATTTTGCTTGATGCTCATGGAAAAGGTTCTGAATTAGTTTTACCTTTTTTTTTTCTAGATGTTGAAGAGCATCAATTTTGAACTTCATGTTCAGGAACCATATTTTTCCCAGTTAAAAGGTATGATGTGATTTTCAGTTATAATTACTTAATTTCAGCTTCTGTTATACTTCCTCTGTTCTGTATAAATTTCAATATTTGGACTTTTACACTATTTACACACCGTCCTTCGACCTTCTATGATGATTAGTACTAAGGGGAAAACATAGTTATGTGGGATAGTGTTTGCTTCATCTCACTATACACTTTAAATGAATCTTTTTATTTGTATTTATATTAAAGTGAAGATATTAATGGTTAAAATTGTGTATTTGGAGGTGTGAAGCTTTACATGTTGTAATTAATATGGAAAAAAATAAGTATGTGTATATACAAGCGCATGACATCCTTAGTTAAGTTCCTCTAACCGTGGCTATGATGACTTTGATCTGAATGTAGATGGCATGAAAACGGTTGAAGGAAGGTGTGCTGTTGGTAATTACAATCGGTATACAACCATACCCTTGTCTTCTTCAGTTGTATGATTTCTTCGTCGGAAATATTTTCTTATCTAATATTTTCAGAATTGTAGGAAATAAGTTACCTGATTTCAACTCTTGGTTGCTTCCTGGCCTCTCTTTCTTTTACTTGGCTGCTTCTCTGCTAACTAATAGATAGTACTTTTGGATGAGAGATGGTGAACTATGTCATATAAAAGCACCTGAAGGCATTTTCAATTACACAGTTCGGACATAATGACATAGAATAGCACTTCACATGTTCATCAATAAATCAAGATTTTCTATTATTTTCATCTTTCACACATCTCTTCATTTTACTTCTTGTCTATGTAGAATTCAGCCAGGGGATTTGATTTTCTTCAACAAGTGCTTGATTCTTGAGGTTCAGGTATTACCATATTTGTGCTCTTAAGTGTGTGGCCAAACTGTAATTTTAGCCTGAAAATTGACATGTATGTACATCCAGGATGTCCGCCATTATTCTTCGTTCTTGGAGATGTTGGAAGCAGAAAGTTTGGAGGATGTACTTCCAGGTGTATTGACCATTGAAGAAGGTAATAACTGTTAGTACTTACTTGAATATTAATCAACTGATACTATGAGGGAAATGGGAATGCCACATGTTATAGGCAATCAGGCATGGAAAGACAGAAAGCAAACAATCTAAGGAACAATTAGTATGGGATGAAGATTTTATAAGCTCTTAGTTGGAGCATACTTTTCCATTTTTACTACTCGTGTCCAAGGAGTTTCACTCCTACACTTGCTGCATATAGTATTGAGTTCACATCAACAGGATTTGTTTATTGAGGTATTCTCGGTGATGCATTTCTGCGAAAAACAGGAAATAGCGACTACTTGTAGAGTGGTATTAAATTTTACTGTGAACAAGATGAGATCTACGTCTTATTATGAAGACTTCCTATTAAGCCTGTGACATGAATTGCTCATGCAGAAGTTGGAGACTTGTGTTATTTATGAGTGAGAACTCAAACGTACGTTCTTGAGGTTCTGTAGGCAAAATTGCTGATGAACTCCACTTCTGAAATTGAGTGGGACCCATAGTTTCAAAAGCTCCAAAAAGAATTGATTTGATCATTGGTCCCAAGTGCTGATAATGAAAGATAGAGTTCAAATCAAACTGTGTAGGTGAAATTGTTTTGTAATGAACTGCTTAGGTTGACATTTCTCTCTATTTCTTTTGAATAAGCTGATTTAAACTCTGGCTGAACTTAGAGGGTGGCTTGGTGCATAAATTAGATTTGCACGAACTTGCAGAAGGACTCAAGCTGCATATTTGTTGCATATATGAATATAGAGAATAGTTAGACACTTAATGCCTATTGCTTTGTGCTTATGGCTCTTCTAAACTATCTTGTGAAAGGACTTTGGATTATTTTATTTAAGGAACTTGAGCTGTCTACAATCCTAATTACCTTTAAGAGCTCCCTCTGGGATATGATATTGAGCATGGCCATATTTGCAATGGAAATGCTTACAATCTTGGATGGCATAAATCTTATGTTCCAGGAAATATTCTCGAACGGTTCTGTCTTTATCAGGTCATTCTATATTATGTACTAGAAGGAAGTATAGTTAGATTAGGAGGAGTCCTGTAAGCTTCGAGGATCATACATTCATACCCCCCCTCATTCTTTTCGGAGAGGTAACTGATGCAGAGGTTATGAATGATCTGGTAACTTTTTGTACTACATTCTGAGATATGTACTGATTTTTAGCCAGTCCCGTTTCAGGTGAGAAAATCTATAGAAAGTTCTACACTAAGGAAAAGGAGCAGTTCAATGGCGTCGTTGCAATTTCTGTTGGCAAACCAACTTTTCAGCCTTACATTGCCTTATCTGATACTATTTCAGTAAGTTCTTTCCTTATCCATTAACCTCCTTTTTTTAATTGATTTTTATTACCTCTTCACACCTAAGAGTGCCTCTTCATGGAGTCCAAAGTTCTCTCCTCCCAACTAAATATCACTCTTCCTATTTTTGATGTGTTTCCACACTGGCCTAATTTAAAATACTGCTGTTTGATATTTCAAACAACTTTAGAATTATGAAGTGAATTACGGTCCATACTTATGTTGCTTTCTTTTCACCTTATCTTTCCCAAAATTATTTGAACTCGCCTGAGCTTATTGGATCTCATCAAAGCTTATATTATAAGGTGTTAGCACTTATTGGAACATATTGGTTATTTGAACTTATTGGACCTGGACTTTGATTTTTGAAGGTCAAGAGAACATACCCTTGTGCAGTTATGATGCTAGCTCTAAAACAAATACTCGATAGTATTATGTTTTGCATAATGGTTTAAGGACCTGCTATGCATCCTCCTTTAGCTAGTTTTATATCATTCTTCACATTAGGCGTGTTGTTGATATCAAAATAATAGGGCTTTGGATTTTGGGATGTTTGAACATTTTTCTCTGAACCTTGCATTACTATTCTTTGGCTCTATAAACTGCTTTTGTAATCAGGAATCTGATTTGTGGATACATTGCAAGAAAGTCTGTAAGGAATTATTTATGTGATGGAGGAAATCTTTAAAACATGAATTTTCTCTTAAATGTTTGCTAAATTCTCTTATCAGTTGCTTTGTAATGGATTTGAAAGTTTGTAATGGATTTGAAAGATATTTCAACAAACACTATAAAACAACTCTTTGATGCCATTTTGTATTGATTTCGAGCAGGAAGGAGATGAGTTGTTGACATGAATATGTCACAGCATTTAGTTTCCTTCTCACGTCAGTAATTTTAGTAGTTGTGCATATAGGCACAATGTCCTTGATATATGACGCATTGATCTCCAGTCGATTTGATACTATGTTTGAGATTACCGAAAGAATCTGAATTATTGCCCATTTTTATGGAACAGGGCCTTGGTTATAAGGGCATCCAAAGTCTTCTAGGACTTAAGCAAACTGTCGGGACAATTTCAGAAGCTCTTCCACCTCCAAGATCAACTCTCCTATCATCATTTTCTCTGTCACATAAATCAAATGTATGGAAACAATATCATGCATTCCTTCTTCTCTTTCGCCCATTTACATGTATTGTCTAATAGTCTTGCATTAACATCACCAGTGACTTGTCTAGATAGAGATGTTAAAAAAAAGGAGCTAAAAGTCTGGATATGTATAAAGGATTTTGTAAATAGATTAAAATGCTTTCCTTTTTGCTTCTTCAACAAAATTATTTTCTTCCCTCTCTTTTGCCCGCTAGAAATTATTGTAATAACGGGACTATTGCTGCCGCCACTCACAATAATATTATTGCTATAAAAACTTGGTCACCGCCTTATTGCAAGGGAAGGGAGCATTGATCTAGGACCATGCAATGAAGACTTTCCCCACCCTCCTTCATAAAGAAAAGAAAGAAAAGATCTATTCTTTCCTTTTTATAGAACAAAATATCAAATCATCTAATGGCTGTTATATGGTAAAATAAGCTTAATAAATCAACTATTATCTTCTAACTCAAAATAATACTAATAAGAAGAAAAAGGAGTCAGTGAGATAAGCAATAATCATTGTTTGTGCTAAAAAAAATAGCTTCCTGAATCTTGATACACTTCTACATTGATTTTATGAATGTGGGTGTGCTTTGAAGTATTCACTGCCTGTATGTTGTCCAAATCTAAATTTTGCCTGCTAATTCGAATTATCATTGATATTTATTTATTTATTTATTTATTTTGTTGTCTCGAGATTAAAGGTTGTACCTTGACTGAAGGTGCTAGGGCGTTAACTAAGCACACCAATAGATGCAGTAGCAACTATTGGGGTAAAGTTGAAGGAAATGGTGAGTACATGTTGCACGCGACGGTGTTTTCCTTTTGATTCTGTAAAGATTATGCTTATGAGATCTTTCACTTGACGTGACAATTCTGAATAACCTCTAATTGCATTCCAGTATATTGGGTATATTGCAGAATAAACTTAATCTAAAAAATAGAGCTTTTTTGATCAAATTACAACTAATTACAAAATGAATATCAGATTGTATATATAAGCATCAAGAACTTTATATCTTCTAAGGTTTAGGAATAGTCATTCCAATAGGAAGATCTTTGTACTAGAAGAGTGATCCTCCCTGGGAATTTTCCTTACCTGAAATCCATGTAGGTTAAGTAGTATACCAGTGCACTTCAGAGAACCATTTTGAAGAGAAGTGTGTAAATGACCCAAAACTTGGAAGTGGGGGCTGCTCTCTGGTAGGAACCAGCCAAATCTAGTGAATATTTCACAGAATTAAGACTAAGATATTAGCTAGAGACTAGCTATTTGTTTCTTACACATTCGAGAAGGTAAGTTTCTCCCAAGATTTCTATATTATTTCATTGATAATGATTTCAGCCCCTTAGATCCTTATTTATACACATGTTTGTAGAGATAGATTCTTTGTACACCTCTCTCAGAATAACAGAATTTTGTTGAGGGTATAGCTGACATGTCCTAGGAGAATAAAAGGAAACAGAAAGGAAATACAGAAATAATAAGGAAGACTAATTTGCCCTTAGTTTAGCTAGCTACTGCTGAGCTGTGGCTACTGTTGTTGCTTTCTTTTTCCTTGCATAAGTGATCAATATGGGTGGCCTCTCCCAACTTGTTGCATTACCCCCCACCCAAACTCTCACCTTGTCCTCAAGGTGAAAGGTGGGAAATCTGGAATCCAGGAGAGTGAATTCCTCCCAAGTGGCTTCATGCACAGGTAAGTTGGCCCATTGAATGAGCACTTCAGTGATACCAGCTGCTCCCTTAGGGACTTGCCTAACTCCCAATACTGCCTGAGGATAGACATCCAACACTAATTCAGGGGTGAGATCAGCAGGTAATGTAGGTTGGACTAATTGCCCTCCCATAGCTTTCTTCAACTAAGATACATGAAATACAGGGTGGATCTTGGCTTGCTCAGGTAGAGAGAGCTTGTAAGCCACCTTCCCAACCTTGCTCACCACTTCAAAAGGCCCATAATACTTGGCAGCCAACTTCTCAAAGGGTCTCCTGGCTAGGGACTTCTGTCTATAAGGCCTAAGCTTGAGATAAACCTTGTCCCCAACCTCAAAGTATACTTCTCTTGTATACTTCTCTTCTGTGAGCATCTGCTTGCCTCTTCATAGTGTTGTGAGCTTTTAATAGTTGAAACTTAAGCTCATCTAGGATAGCATCACTCTCTATGAGCTGTTCTTCCAAGGTAGCAATACTAGTGGTGCCATGATGTATTGTACCAAAATTCTGCCCAAGGAACCCACTGAGCCCAAGTTCTAGGTTGCCCATTGATAAAACACCTCAAATACCCCTCTAAGCACTTGTTGACTACCTCACTCTGCCCATCAGTTTGGGGGTGATAGGCAATGCTCTTGCTTAGCATGGTGCCATGTATTTTGAATATCTCCTGCCACAACAGACTCATAAAAATCTTATCTCTATTTGAGGAAATCCATGCAGCTTAACCACCTATTTTAAGAACAGTGCAGCTACTCCACTAGCAGAAAATGGGTGTTTGAGGAGAAGGAAATGACTGTACTTGGAGAGTCTATCAACCACCACTAAAAGTGTATCATAACTACCTGTTTTAGGTAGCCCTTCAATGAAACCCATGGTGATATTGTCCCAAACCTGATTTGGGATGGGTAAAGGTTGTAACAAACGTGCTGGTTTGAGGTTAGAGGCCTTTTGTTGCTGACAAACTTCACTAACTTGGACATATTCTTTGATGCCCTTCCTCATGCCTTGACAATACCAATCTGCAGCTACTCTTTGATAAGTTTTGAATTCCCCATAATGGCCTCCCATAGGTGAATCATGGTAGGCTCTCAATATCTGCTCAATCAAGGGTGAGGTGGTTGGTATCACCAACCTGCCTTTGTATTTGAGTAACCCTTCCACCACTGTATAATGATCTGAAGTAAGGGAGCCTGTGCTAACAGCTTCAGTCAGTTGCTGCAGCTGTTCATCTTTCTTAATAGCTTCATAGATGTTTTCCCATTTTAAGAAACAAGAGGATATCATGGTGTTGTTCTCTATGAGGGAAGCTTCTCTTCTTGACAGTGCATCTGCTACCTTGTTAGAGGGCCCAGGTTTGTACACAATTGCAAAATCAAAACCTAGCAACTTACTCATCCACCTCTGGTAGTCAGTTCCTACCTCCCTCTGCTCCATGAGGTATCTCAAGCTCTGTTGAGTGAATGAAGAAATGTCTTCCCATTAAGTAATGTTTCCATTTTTGCACAGCAAGTACTACAACCATTAATTCTTTCTCATATATAGACTTAGCTCTTGCCCTAGGCCCTAGTGTTTTGCTATAGTAAGCAATGGGGTGTCCCTGTTGTAATAACACAGCTCCTAAGCCAAATTCAGAAGCATCTGCTTCTACCACAAAAGGTAAAGCAAAATTAGGCATGTTAAGAATAGGAGCAGTAAAAAGCCACAGTAGCTTCTGTAGACCACCCAAAATTATCCTTCTTGAGCTGGGAAGTGAGTGGCAGAGCTATGGTAGCATAACCTTTGATGAATTTACTGTACAGTTAAGCCCAAGAATCCCCTCAATTCCCTCAAGGAAATTGGAATTGGCCAAGTTGAAATTGCTTGAATCTTTGTTTGATCTACTGCTACTGCTACTCCCTTAGCAGAAATCACATGGCCTAGATAAGCCACTTCTTCCTTCCATAGATCACATTTCTTCTTGTTTGCATACAGCTCATGTTCTTTTAGCAAAGAAAACACCAATCTCAAATGTTTCTCATGTTCTACTGAGTCTTTGCTACAGATTAGTATGTCATCAAAAAATACCAATACAAGTTTTCTTAAGTATGGTTTGAAAACATCATTCATTAGAGCTTGGAAGGTGGCTGGGGCATTAGTTAAGCCAAAGGGCATAACAAGAAATTCATAGTGTCCCTCATGTGTCCTAAAAGCAGTTTTAGGTATGTCTTCCTTCTTCATCCTAATTTGATGATACCCTGACTTAAGGTCTAACTTAGAAAAAATAGAGCCATGTAATTCATCAAGTAATTCATCAATAATAGGGATGGGGAATTTATCTGTCACAGTTTGCCTTGTTTAAGGCTCTATAATCAACACAGAATCTCCATGATCCATCCTTCTTCTTAACTAGTAAAACAGGGCTAGAGTATGGACTAGCTGAGGCTTGTATGATACCTGCTTGGAGCATATCCTTAATGAGTCTTTCTATTTCATCCTTCTGAAACTGGGGGTATCTATAAGGTCTCACACTAACAGGATTTTCACCTTGCTTCATTAATATAGCATGCTCATGTTTTCTTTGGGGGGAAGGCCTTGTGGCATATTAAATACATGTTCAAAGCTGTGTAACAACTGCTGCAGTTGAGGTGGCCCTTCTGTGATCTCCTCTGCTATCCTCCACTTGCATTTTCTTCGGCTCCACCAGAACCTGAGTGTTTGAGTCTTCCAGTTTGTACTCATTGTACCCAGCTTCTCCAACCTTAGTTAGTTAAAACGCGTTTAAAACTCCGTCTCCGTCTTTTTGAAAAAAAATGCCAAAAAAACGTTTTTTTGAGCCCCCGCCGTATTAAACACAAAAAAACTCCACCTCCCGTATTAAACGCGTTTAAAACGCGCCGAATGCGTTTTTTTTGAAAAAAACTCCTTTAAAGAAAAAAAATACCACGTGTCTCAAATTCTCATGTCTCTGCGACTATATGCGACCTTTTAGAGTTTTAGCGTAATTATTATTTTGAGTCTTTTATAGCATATGTTCTTCGAAAATATTGAGACCTACTTATGATGAATAGATATATAAGTTGATATCTTTTAAATTAAAGCATAACATGAGTAAAACATAAGAAAATAGCGTCCGAATTTTTAGCCGAACTTTTAAGGTGGAGCCGTTTTAAACGCGTATACATCCGTATTTCGTATTATAAAGAGTCAACGTTTTTTTTGTCGAATAGTTGACCGTATTTTTCAAATTTTTGCCGTTTTAAACTCAGGCGAATTGAATTCCGTTTAATTCCCGTCCCGTTTTTAACTAACTAAGTCTCCAACAACTGAATACCTAATATCACATCAGAATTACCTAAAGGCAATGGTAGGAAGTCTTCCACTACTACAGCTTCTTGTAATAACACCTCTACTGATTTGCATTCACCTTCTCCTTGTACAGCATCACAAGTACCCAATGAGACTTCAAATGGTTTGGTTTTGTTGAGGGGAATGGCCAATCTGTCTACTAGTGCAGTAGCAATGAAATTGTGGGTTGCACCAGGGTCTATCATAACCACCACAGGATGATCCTTAATTACTCCCCTTAATTTGAGAGTTTTAGGATTAGTAATCCCCATCACAGAATTCAAAGAGATTTCAGGTTGACTCTCAAAGTCCAACCCTTCCCCTAACTGTTCTTGATCATCCTCCTCTTCTTCTTCACCTTCTAGTGTGATTAGCATGCTTAATTCTCTGCATCTGTGGTTAATGTGCCACTTTTCATCACACTTGAAACACATACCTCTTTCTCTTTTCTGCTGCATTTCAGCCTCAGTAAGCCTTCTTATGAAAGGCCGGCCTATTTCTGGGGTTGTAGTTGGTTTTTGGGATGTTGGAAGCAGTGGATTGAAGGGAGTTGTTGGTTGAGTTGGAGGGGTGATTGTTTGGGTTTGGGTTATGATTTGTGTTTGGTTGATTGGTATGGTTTGTGGTGGTATTTTGTGAGTTAAAGGTTTTGGGTTGGTTTGGCTGATAAAAAAGGGTTGGGGTGGAATTATAACTCCTGGAGGGCCCAAGTGATGGCCCACTTTTGGCAGCCCATCTTCTAGGATAAGCATTGTTGAGTTTATTTTCTAGCTTTTGTGCCAAATCCATGGCATGATCCAGGTCCAAAGGAGCCAAAACCCGGATCTCATCACGAATCGGGTCTTGCAACCCACTTATATATTGACTTCTAGCTAATTCTTCAGGGATCTCTTTTAAGAGAGCTAAGAGTTCAACAAACCTCCCGGTGTACTCGTGCACGCCACCGTGTTAACAGTTTTCCAACCACTGCTCATGCAGGGAGCCGGTGGCCGTCGACCGGAATTTCCGGAGCAGCAAGCCTTTGAGCTCCTCCCACCTTTTGATGGGTCGCCGGCGGTTCTCCCACTGAAACCAAAAGAGTGCGTCGCCGTCGAACGCCACCACCGAGGCTTCTATCTTCTCCTCCTCGCTTAACCGGTAAAAATGGAAGAATCTCTCAGCTCGGATAATCCATCCATTTGGGTTGTTTCCGTCAAACAAAGGTAGGTCCAATTTTTTGATTCGCCATCCTCCTCCACGACCATTACTCACCGGAGTTTCAGAGTGTAGACACTCTTTCTTGCTCTGGGTTCTCGATCCTTCTCTCTAGATCTACCTCATTCTCCTCCTCCAGATTCACTTGTTTTCTCAGCGGTTCTTCCCCCATTCTTCGATCTTCATTAATTTGAGCTCTCACTCCTTCTTGAAAGGTGGCCTGATCTCTTCGCATCTGAGCCATCAAAACTTCTTGTGGTTTGAGCTCCCATCTCTCCTGTGAGCTTGGCTATGGCATCAGCCATTTTTGTTAGCGCATCTTGCATTGGCTGGTTCTGTCTCTCCACCACCGCAGCTATTCTTTGCTCATTGTCCTCTTGGAACTCATTCAACTGTCTCTCAAGCTGCTCTATTCTATGAGAGTTGGTAGTCCCAGGCACCACCATTTTTTTTTTTGTATTTTTGTTCCCAGATTTGAAGGCTCTGATACCAATTTGGTAGGAACCAACCAAATCTAGTGAATATTTCACAGAATTAAGACTAAGATATTAGCTAGAGACTAGCTATTTGTTTCTTACACATTCGAGAAGGTAAGTTTCTCCCAAGATTTCTCTACTATTTCATTGATAATGATTTCAGCCCCTTAGATCCTTATTTATACACATGTTTGTAGAGATAGATTCTCTGTACACCTCTCTCAGAATAACAGAATTCTGTTGAGGGTACCGCTGTCATGTCCTAGGAGAATAAAAGGAAACAGAAAGGAAATACAGAAATAATAAGGAAGACTAATTTGCCCTTAGTTTAGCTAGCTACTGCTGAGCTGTGGCTGCTGCTGTTGCTTTCTTTTTCCTTGCATAAGTGATCAGAATGGGTGGCCTCTCCCAACTTGTTGCACTCTCCTATCTACAGGGAAGTGGCAAATATCATGATGCTTCATTTTTTGAATAGCTACTCACCTCTTATAGGAGCGCTAAGTGGTAAATTTGATTCAACATTAAATAGATACTTTCTTGGAGGGTTTGAATGCATTTGGTTTGTTCTCTAGAAACAAAATTCTATGACCTGTCATATAATTATGGTTATTGTTGGCCTTCTGGGTACATGTTCTGTGTTTTCCTATTGTGGTGGTTGTGTCTAAGGTTATGGCTGTGTTATTTTCAAAATTTACAACGAAGAAACTGTTAAAAGAGATCAATTAGATGCTACCTTGAGTATGGTTCTTCTATGGTGCCAACATTCATGTCATGGCTATTTACTTTCAAGCTAATGGATCTTTGATTATAGAACTCGCAAATTGAATTTAATGAATTCCATGTTCTTGCATCAGCAATGGTGCAGGTAGATGTTCAAATGGATAAACTGTGTGGGAAAATGCATGAAATTTTAAAGAAAGGTAAGACAATTGATGGTTCTATAACATCTTCAATAGAAGTCTGATTATGGTTTCGATGTGGAAACTTCGAGTTGGTTGTTCTTATGTCTAACCTCTATTTATAATTTCTTGGCATTAGTAGGAGAGAATGGGGTCATATTTTGCTTTGATGTAGCTTAGGAATGGCCAAATAGGCCACAGTCAAATTCAGTAAAGTACAAGGTTGAAGGTTGCATCCTGGAGTTCAGTGAACCTAGAAGTTTCCTTTCCAACAAGGCAATGAGTGCTATATTATGTTGCTAAACTCTTGTCTGAAACTAGCGGTCCATGATATTGGTTTCTTCTTTCGCTGTCAGATTCCATAAAAAATCAGCTTGCCATGGAGGTCATAACCCGCATCATTTGTCATTGCCGATGGTTGAATGTGCATTGTGTCCAACCACATGGTGCTGTATTTGAAATACGTATTTCTGAAGGTTACGGTGCTCGGTGGTCCAAAGATGGTACCAAGGTAATGCTTTCGTGCATTTGTTTCATTTGGTGACTAGGACTCTGGAGTTTGATTGTGAAGTGGTGGAAGCAAACACATGGATTTTCCATGCCCTTTGAAAATGAACTAGTTTGTAATCAGTTAATCCTCAATACGTGTATTTAGGGTTCTGAAAATATGCATGTGCTTATTATACTATTGGAGCTGTTATTTTGGTTTGATTTTCTAGCCAAAACTCAGCTTCTTGCCCTTTGACTTTACTTGTATCAAAGTTGGTTAAGCTATGTGCGGAATGCATTGGGCTGGTTCATTTCATTTCTTTGGTGTGTATGAGCCACCAAGGTGGGATGAGAATCGATCTCAGGACTAGGACCTCCTGGAACCGGGGGAGATGCTCTAACCAACTGAGCTATCCCTCACTCCCAATTTATCGATTCATTATTGGTGGTTGCTGTGAGTCTGTGATTTGTGAGTTCTGCCCTAGTTCTTTCTAGTGGTTGAGGGCTACGTTAGAGACTTGGAGCCCGAATTCTGTCTTCTTATCGGGATCCCATGTCATGTTTTCGACGCTCTACCATGATTCCATGAATGCAGATAGTTGGCGCTTCATTTAAACCCAGATTAAGCAAAAGTTTTTGTAAGTAGGTGAATTTTGGGAATGGAAACCCATGTTCGACACTTAAGCTGGGTCTAACTAATGGGACTACTATAACGTAGTTTTAAAAGTTGGAGTTTGTATTAGTTTTAAAGACTGGCTGGCAATCTAGCACATCTTACATTTTTTTTATTTAATATATTTTCTCTTTTACAAAATATTTACAGTGCATGAGGTTAACTAACAGCATAACACTGTGCTGCATTCACTTGAAATGATTTAATTTGTTTTGACTAGTCTGGTCTAATATGTGCGTTTTGAAAATTAGTCTCCTCTGTTTCTCAAGTTCTTCTTATTTTCCGTTTACATTTTTACATCCCTTCCATAAAGTTCTTGTTACTTTTGCTATATGCCTTTATTGGTAGATGCTTGTTGCCTTTTCCCATTGAAAGACCCGTATAATTCCACAATGTCACGACCACATACTCTCTTCTATTTAAGGTCTTTTGCACACTTCTTTTTTAGCTTATGTTGTTATTGTAAATATTGCCGCAATTAATCAATCAATCTGAACAGAACGATCTCCTCCTTCATCAAACATTGCACTTAAAATGAAAAATTGGTGTATGTTGTACTGCCCGCCTCGACATTATAGGGAAGGAAACGATTTGTATTAGGCAAGCTTTTGCTTTGCTCAATAAGCAAATGAAAAATTCTGTCAATTTATTTAATTTGGGAGAACTTTTTGTGGTTGATTCTCAAGTTTGATTGTTTGAATGCCTTGTTTGTCATCAGTTTATAGGGTTTCTGGAGCCGTACATGGAGGATGGTCATTTGAAGAAATGGAGGCACTAAATTCATTCGCGAGAAAGCGCCACGATTTTTTGTATCTCTCATCCTTACAAAAAAAATTCATTTTACCCCCTTAAGTTTGATCAAATATGAGATTAAGTCCCCTAACTTTCTATTATAGTGTTTCACCCCCTTAAGTTTACTAAAAGGTGATATTAAGCCCCAAACTTCTACTTCTTCCAATACAAAGAAAATAAAATATAATTATACAGGAAAAATACTAGGAAAAATTGCCTAGAATAATGCAACCTTTTGACGATTCGCAAATAATAATGCAACTTAAAGATTATTCTGGAATAATGCAACTTTTATACCTCATTTATTTTAAACAAGACGAATGACCGGTGATCTGAATTATAGGTAATTTTTATTTAAAACTTTAAATTCTAATTAATATATTAATATAAAAAATAAATAAAAATTAAACTCCCTACCACACCCCACCCCGTTGCTATCACCCTCCCCCCCCCCCCACCACCCCCAACCCCACACCCGCTGCTATCACCACCCCCAACCCCACACCCGCTGCTATCGCCCCCCAACCCCACACCCCGCTGCTATCACCACCCACACCCCCACTCCCGCTGCTATAAACCGAACAGAGAGAAGAAAGTGGTTTAGCGGGCAGTGGAGTGGCGTGGTGGTTTGCGCGAACGGAGAGTTCTTCGCGAATTCGTGGTGGTTGGAGGTGCGTGGTTGGAGGCAAGGAATGTAGTGAAGGTGGTGGTGGTTGGAGGCATTGGGTCTCCGGCGGTGTCTGGGCCTTTTAAGGTAGCGGTGTCTGGGTCTTCGGCGGTGTCTGGGTCTTTTGTGGCTTGGGGAAGGGAGGAGGGGGTGGGGTGGCCGGTGGTTTCGGCGCTGCGGGAGGGGAGGGGGGGGGGCTGGTGTTTCGGTGCAGGGGGAGGAGGGGTTTAGTTTTTTTTTTGAATCTTTTTGTTTATAATTTTTTTTTAAAAAAAATATTTATGATAACCAATAACAATACGACACGTGTCTCATTTAACCTCTTCTTTAGGTTATAACCGGGTTTACCCCATTTAAAAAAATGGGGTATAAAGGTTGCATTATTCTAGAATAATCTTTAGGTTGCATTATTATTTGCGAATCGTTAAAAGGTTGCATTATTCTAGGCAATTTTCCAAAATACTATCATATATGTATATTTTTTGTATACCCCTCTCGTTTTCTCTTTCTTTCTGCTGGTGTTGTTTTACCTTCAGCCTGAGCCCTTCACCTCCACCAATGTCCATTTGTCTTCTCTCCCCAACACTAAACTACAAACACAACAATGGCGAAACCTTCCATTCAAGAGATTGTTGAGAGAGGTTGATCGAAATTTCCCTGATTTAACCGATGCAATATGATTATAGGATTTGTTGGAAAAAAATCAAGAGTTAAATTGAGAATTTTGCTAAAAAAAATAAAGATAAAAAGGCATCAGTTAGCAGTGACACAAATGTGATGAATTTAACCTTTCATGGTGTCAATTGACACAACTATCATTATTTGTCCGCCAGAGGGCATAGATCCATCAGACAATTCAAGCTTGAAGTGAATTGCATGGAACCCAAACAGAAGCTGAGCAAGAGGTTCGCAAAGAAAAACCATCTAGGCGGATAAGGGAAATTCGAAACTCCGTGACAATATAGATAATTTTAGTGTGATAGATTTGAGAACAAGAGGAGCAGATTAAGCATAGAGAGAGGAAACAGAAGGCAGTGTGGTGTAATTCTATACGATAAAAAAGGTATACGTATAGCGGTATAGGATAGTATTTTCCTGTATAATTATAGTTTATTTTTCTTTGTATTGGAATAATTCGAAGTTTGGGGTTTAATTTCACCTTTTAGTAAATTTAAAGGGGTGAAACGCTACAATAGAAAGTTAGGGGGGCTTAATCTCACGTTTGAGCAAACTTAAGGGGGCAATTTACCACTTTCGCACCTTTCTTATCATATTCTTTGTACTTTTTTAAATTTTGCAACCTTTGTGATTCTAGAAAAGATGGTAACTAATTTTAACCTTGTACTAAATAGCTTATCTAATTAATATTTACTTCCCCCTTTTTTATGACTTACATCATTTTTCATTATTTGATATTGTAAGTTACTTGTATTATTTCCTTTCAAGGTAATATTTTCTCTCTACCTCTCTCCAATTACACAGGTCTCTTTTTCCCTTTCTCTATCATCTCCACTTCTTAATTATTGTGCACAAGCTCAATGATGGAAGTATAAAAAAACGGAAGCAATAAATCTTATATTTAAAAGAACTAAAAACGAGGAGTATAATCTCTATACTATAGGAGGAGGAGGGTGGACAAAAAAAAGAAGAAAAACAAATTAAATAAATCAAGGAAGTTAAAACTATTATAATCAAGGAAAACAAGTTTTTAGTTTTTCATTTTAAATAAAATGTCAGTCTTTTAGCCATGTTTTTCATTTCTCCCAAATTCTCATATGTTACTATATTGCGCGCTACATATTAGGCTAGTGTGTGTGTCTAAGTAGTATATATATAGAATCAGATTCTGCTGAAAATCACAAGATTGCTGAAAACCATGAAAACTTGAAATATGGGGTACATATAAGTTTTACAGGGGTACATGTTATGATGTTATGATAAAGGGGTATGCGTGTTTTCACATCAAAGTTGTCAATATCTAAAAAATGCCATTAATGAAAGCACGCGTACCCCTTTATATTAACATGTACCCATTTTACTTGGTTTTCACAGTGAAAATAGTTTTCCCCAGATCCTCTTCCTATATATATAGGAGGCATAAAAGGGTATGCGTATTTCATTGATGACATTTTCTTAAATACTGACAACTTTGATGTTAAAACACGCGTACCCCTAATGGTAACATGTACCCCTGTAAATCTTATTATACCTTTTATTTCAAGATTTCACGATTTTCAGCGAATTTGTGTTTTTGAGTGGATCTTGACTATATATATACTACAATATAAGAGAAGATGGTGGGTGGAGACAAAAAATAAAACAAAAGTAAATAAATCAAGGAAGTTAAAGCTGTTGTAATCAAATAAAGAAAGTTTTAGTTTTTTTTTTAAGTTGTAATCAAATAAAGAAAGTTTTTTTTTTTTTTTTAAATGTCAATCTTTTAGCTATCTTTTTCATTTCATCAAAATCTTTGTATGTTACCATTTCGCAATCATAGCGTGCATATAAGGCTAGTAATACATACACATTCCATTCTTAGGGCTTGTTTGTTATAGTATTATGTTTTTAGTTTTAGATTTTTTGAAAACAAAAATCAAAATATGGATTTTAGAAAAGGTAATTTCCAATTTCTAGTTGTCAGTTTTCAACTAAACATGATTAGTACCAGTATGATGACCAATTTTAAGTTCATAATACTACTTATATCATATGACTCTAAAATTATCAAAAATCGGAAAGTGAAAGCATTTCTAAAAACACCATTTTTTACCAAATACATAAAACATATCAAATACTAAATATATTTTTTAGACCATGAAAAACCAAATGGATCAAATAATTAAGGATGGGTCATGGGGAAGTATGTATGAGAAACTATGTACCATGGTATTAGTTTTATAATGATATACTAATAAAAAAAAGTTTAATCTGACATTTCTTTAGTTTTGAAAGTCGACTTACAAGTTACTGAGAATAAAGCCAGGGGGGGTATGACTCTATGAGTGGCGAGAGGAGATACTAAAGGAATAGTTTTCGTGTGAACAAATTCATTGCCAAACCCCCTGTTTTGCCTACCGACAGCCAAGTTTGTTAGTGTTCACTAAGTAGATAGCTTATTCATAAATTAGAAATGGAACCTCAATGGCTCAATGAAAACGATTAGTGAGAAGAAGAGAAGATAGAAGCACAAATGTTGTTTCACTTTTAGCTTGAATCTAGGTTGATTGAATTGGATTTAGATGAGCGATTGAGCTGGATTAGACTATACTAAAAAAAATTCTAAAAAACCAAAGTCATAATATGGTGAATGAAAAGAAGTCGAAATACAAGTGGGGGTACTAAATGCATATATGGATTGTTTAATAGGATTTTCAAATTAAAATTTATTGTCGAATTTGTATAAGAGTCAGGCCCCAATTAGCCCAAGATCCTCTCCCGTCTTCAAGTAACAAAATAAAATGTTAATTCTATCTTACACTAAAGAACTGATTTTATTTCGTAGTCATAAAGTGGGGAACTATAAACATGCTCTAAATTATATAAGTTTTTTTTTTATTGAGATAACTTGGATTTGAACCTCATACATACGTTCTTATCCTCCCTAAAATCCCTTAGAATCACCCACTTCCCTCTTAGGCTATTGACTATCATCTTATACATCCCTTGTAAATTCAATGTTTCAAACGATTGAAAAAGGTATCTGATACCAATATATACCCATGATGTTAATTCTCATTCTCACTTTCCAAATTCTGAAACAAATGCCCCGTTAGTAATGTATAATATGGTAAGCGACTCATTTAAAATGTAATCATATTTTAACTCGTGTGGTACACATGATTTAGTTTGCATATTTTTTACCAGTACGAAATTTTTGATATGTAATTTTTGTGTGTCTTTTATTGTTGATAACATGACTTGTAATAATTTTATTAAAGGATCATATAGGGGTTACTATTCATTCGTTCGGTCTTTTATTAAATTTAAATTAAAATGAGCTCTTGTATAGTTTCTAATTTTATTTTTCAAATTTTATTTATTTTGAAAAATAAATTTACATGTCAAAATAGTAAAACAAGATGAAAGGGACACCATAGGCATAGACTACATAAGCACAAAAGGAAAGCTGAGAGCAAAAGAAATGTATTGACAATCATAGTAGCATCACCATTCATATTAAGCACATCTATATTATAGTTTGATAATCTATTTAACTTTTATTAGTTTGAAGATAGAAAAATATGTTCCCTTAATCTAATTAGGTTTAGTTAGCATATTACTTTTCAAATAAGCCAAATGCAAGTCCAACTTATGACCTCTTGGGTCTATGATCTTGTCAGTGATCCGCATGATTAAGTGATTCGGATAATTACTTATTGTATGATCCAATAAAACTCAATTAATTTAATTTAGGACTAATAAATTCAAATACTCCCTCCGTTTTTTTATATGCACATTTTACCATTTTGGAATGTTTTTTTAATATGCATATTTCTACCTTTTCCCATAAATGGAAAGTTGGTCCACCTAATTATTACACTTCTCTCATAATTTTTCTTTCCTCATCTCTACCTTTTTCACTTTTTCGTTACTTTTACGAACCTTCTCTCTTACTTTGCACTTTTTCCTTGGTCCGCGCGCAAAAGCAAACATACATATTAAAAAACGGAGGTAGTAGTAAATATTGTATTCTAGCAAATCATAATTATCTCCTAAATATTAATTAGATGTTAATTTCTTAATATAATCTCTATACTATAAGGGAAGAGGAGGGGATTGACGCCAAAAATAAGAAAAGAAAAAATAAATAAAATAAATCAAGGAAGTTAAAACCTTTACAATTAAGGAAGTTAAGTTTTTTCTTACATTTTTTATTCCAATCGTAGTCATTTATTTCAACTTATAACTCCCTCTCCATTTCTCGCTCTAAATGACATTTTCCATTAAACATTTGGTAAATTATGTTGTCTTTTCTGGCTTTTTATTTTCAGATCATTATTGTTAATTTATTCTCTAAAATTAATTACTCATTTTCTTTTATGTCTTTTTATATCGTTTCACTCTTTAAATTTTTTTGACATTAATCCCCTCAAAAAAAATAACTAAAATTTATCGATTATTTGTTAAAAAACAAGGGAAAAAATATATACACTTTTTTGGAGAGGACCTGTTTTTTCATCAAAAATAACTAAGGTGAAAAGATATGACAATTAAAAGAGAAATCTCTATTATCTTTATAATATAAGGGAGGGGGAGGACTTGGAGTCCACATGAAAATTACAATCCTACCCCCTTCTTTTGTTAAATTTGAAACAATTTAAAAAATCAAAAAATTGCAAACTTGATTGAAAAGATAGAAAGATAAGAGGCCCTTTTCCTCCCTAGCCGTCCCCCTTTCTCTTTTTTGTCCTTCTTTATATGTGAGGGGTTGTCATGGATGTTCTCATCCATGGTAAGCCCTTTTCCTTCCTTTGTTTTCAGTTTCTAGTTTATTTTCTTGTTTTGTTGAATAAATTAGTCTCTCTTGAGAGTTTCTCAGGCCCTTTTATGGGAGTTTTTTGTCTTCTTTATCATGGAGGACTCTTCCCCTCTGTGGGAGGTATGAGTGTTTGTTTATTTGTAGGTATGAAAAATTGTTCTTATTGGTTGAAGTTCAACACTATCAACATGAAGGTATTGAAATCTCATATGCGGTCAACTCTGTTAGATCAAGAATGTTTTTCTCCAACATATGTCCAAATGATAGACAATTCCATTAATAAAGAAATCGCAACTAGAATCTTAATAGTGGCGCAAAATCTTACTATTTACGTATTAAAATCTTACGGTTTTACGATCTTAATTTGAAAAACGATTTAAATCGCAACTAGAATCTTAATCAGTTAAACTCTTAATTAGAATCTTAATAATTCATTAGAATTTTAAAATCTTGCCATTTTAACGATTCTGTGTGATTTTATCAAAACTTCGAGGTCCCATTAAAATAATCGGCCAAGCTTATTGATATAATGTTTCTCTCTTTCTATGAGTGACACAAACTCACATATTCAGTATAATTTTTATTAAACTTACTCAATTCATTCTCACAATTCACTCATACTCGTCTTTTTCATCAACAATAATACTACTAGCAGCTCTTTAATACACGATTGGTGGCCTCGCACTTCGAATTTTACTGTATTTAATGATTTATCGTATAATAAAAGGACCACATAACTAAATAATATTTTTTATAAAAAGTCATTTAATGATAAAAACGGCTAAATAAGTTATACAATACATCATAAAACTCTATTTTCGCAAAATCGTAGAATCTTACGATTTTACAATTTGATTCCGCGATCCGATAATTTTAGCATGCCTTTCAGATTCAAGTTAGAATCTCGATTTTAACAACCTTGGCTGCAAGATTAAGCAAATACAGGGGGCCTGTGCTACCACGGTCGATCTAGTTCATTACAGTTTTATCGAAGACGAGTTTGATCTAATCTTATTTGATTATATTTTGTTTTTCTTAGATATCTATTGTAGATATCGTTTGGCATTCAATTAATGAAATTTGTCTTTCAAAAAAAAAGATAGAAAGATAAGATAGAAGAGGGTAGTTATTTCACTTCCGAATTGGAGGTGCAAATAAACTAAAAATTACGGGCTAATTTATAGTTTTTGTTCGAGATTGAAAATTTTGCTCTTTCCGAAAATATGTGCCATCATCACATACATACAGGACTAGTATTACTATATTATAACATCTAAATAACTAATACTATAGTACACTTGATTATTGAACATTTCCAATTTCTACCGTTCTACGTACTATGAATAAATCCGCTAAGAAAAAGAAAGTTAAAAGGCATGAGCAGACTTTTTATGGGACCTAGAAATTAGGGTGATAGCAATTTCACTGTCATTATCTCATTTGGTACTTCTTGTCTGTGTCTGAGATCGAAAATGAGAGGATGCCACTCAGATTCATGTCTATTTGTTCATTACTATTTAGTATTAACTACTCCCCATGCACAATAGTAAACTTCTTTAATAATTGAGCCATCATATATTGAAAGTAATTATCTTCCTTTATTAATTAACTTTACAAGCTAAGTATATATACTAGAGTTTACAAGTCAACCATGACTTTAGGAAACAAAGATATCTCCTAACAAACTAAATCTTTACATAACAAACTAGCTAAATAAATTAAATATTAACCTATTTAATTTAAATAATCTAACACACCCCCGCAGTCGAAACGGGAGAAGGACGAACGCTGAGACTGTCCCTAAAATCTTCAAAAAGAATCAATGGAAGTCCCTTTGTGAAAATATCAGCAATCTGGTGCCTAGAAGGAACATGTAGGACACGTACTTCACCCCGTGCGACCTTTTCACGAACAAAATGTATATCCATCTCAATGTGCTTGGTACGCTGATATTGCACGGGATTACCCGACAGATATATGGCACTCACATTATCACAATAGACTAATGTGGCTTTCTGAATAGGACAATGAAGCTCAACAAGTAGGTTTCGTAGCCAGCATGACTCTGAAACGACATTAGCCACCCCTCTGTACTCTGACTCGGCGCTCGAACGAGATAGAGTAGCCTGTCTTTTGGAGGACCAAGACAGAAGATTATCACCCAAGAAAACACAATAGCCAGACGTGGAGCGTCTGGTATCTGGACAACCAGCCCAATCAGCATCAGTATAAGAGAGAAGAGTGGAGATGGATGATGGATAGAGATGAAGACCATGATCAATAGTCCCTTTAACATATCGTATGATACGTTTTAGGGCCTGCATATGAGCATCCATCGGCTGGTGCATGAATAAGCAAATCTGTTGCACTGCATAAGAGATATCCGGACGAGTGAACGTCAAATATTGCAGAGCACCTGCAAGACTCCGATATAAAGAAGGATCGGAACAAGAAACCTCAGAGTGAGCACTGAGTTTCGGTTTAGTGTCAACTGGTGTAGGAGATGGCTTGCAAGCCGACATCCCTGCAAGCTCAATAATCTCCTCAGCGTACTTGCGCTGGGACAAGAAAAGACCACCTGCAGGACGGGCAACAGCAATACCCAAGAAATAATGCAAAGGACCTAAATCCTTCATAGCAAACTCAGAGCTAAGAAGAGACATAATAGATTTCCGCAGGGCAGTAGACGATGCAGTCAGAATAATATCATCAACATAGAGAAGGATGTATGCAGTGTCAGTACCTCGGCGGTAAATAAACAGTGAATGATCAGACTTGCTGTTACAGAAGCCAATTCGCGAAACATAGTCTGCAAACCTGCGATACCACGCCCTAGGGGCCTGTTTGAGCCCATACAAAGACTTTTTCAGCAGACAAACATGATTCAGAAATTGAGGATCCCTGTAGCCCAAAGGCTGATGCATATATACCGTCTCATTCAGCTCACCATGTAAGAAGGCATTTTTAACATCCAATTGATGAAGATCCCACCCTTTGGACAAAGCCAGACTAAGAACAGTACGTATAGTCGTTGGCTTGACCACAGGGCTAAAAGTCTCACCGCAATCGATCCCCACCTGTTGTGTTTTACCATCACCTACAAGACGGGCCTTATACCTCTCAAAAGAACCGTCAGCATTAACTTTGTGAGCAAAAATCCACATAGATCTAATAATATTAGTATCAGACGGACGGGGCACCAACTCCCACGTCTTATTTTTAATAAGAGCATTAAATTCATCATCCATAGCCATTTTCCAATTTGGGTCACGGAGAGCACACACGGGGTTCTTAGGAATAGGAGAACGAGCAACATCCAAATTTAGAGAAACAATTTTCTTATTTTTATAAATTCCATGTTGGCTGCGTGTGATGGCCCGTGAGCCGGAAGGAAGGAGTGGACGCGTCCGAGTAAGACGTGTCGAGGCTGGGCATGGAGTAGTAGATGGTGCAGGAGGAGAGATAATGGGCTGAGGATGATGTTGGGTGGGAGATGAAGAGGGGAGGCCTGGAGAAAGGCGCGGCCCAGACAATAGAGGAGATCGCTGGGCAGGCGACCGGATTGGGCTAGCAGAAGGCCCAGACAGATCTGGCGTGGGCTGCTCAGGAGAGAGAGTGTGGGAAGGGCAGGAAGATCCAAACATGAAGTAGGAAGAAGAAAATCATACGTGTGCTCATGTAAATTATGTAACGAAGCAAAAGGAAATTTTAGTTCGTCAAAGATTAAATGGCGGCAAATAATAATTTTCTTAGAGGACAAATCATAGCATTTATATCCCCTATGATTCGATGGATAGCCCAAGAACATACATGGAGTAGACCGAGCTTGAAGCTTGTGAATTGTGGTCGATGGATAGAGAGGAAAGCATAAACACCCAAATTCCCGAAGATGAGAATAAGATGGTTCTTTGTGAAAAAGAATGCTTAGAGGAGAGTGATAGGCGAGATTCTTATTGGGAAGGATATTAAGAAGATAAGAAGCCATTTGTAAGGCATGATGCCAAAAGGAGGAAGGAAGAGAAGCATGAGCGAGAAGAGTACGGACCATATTATTAATGGTGCGTATTTTCCGTTCAGCTTTGCCATTTTAAGAGGATGTATATGGACAAGATAGACGAAAAGAAAGGCCTTGTGTTTGACAGAATTTTCGAAAAGAATCATTATCAAATTCCCGTCCATTATCACATTGAATATTTTTAATTTCCCTTTCAAATTGAGTTCGGACATAGGCATGAAATTGGAGAAATGTGGAATAAACATGAGATTTTTGCGAGAGCGGAAAAGTCCACACAAACTTAGAATAATCATCCACAATTACCAAATAATAACGATGTCCAATAGAACTTAAAATGGGAGATGTCCAAAGATCACAATGAATAATATCAAATGGCATTACAGTAGTAGAATTTGACGCAACAAAAGGCAACTTAATGTGTTTCCCAAGAGAACAAGAAGAACAAACAGTAGAATGACTACGTTTATTACATTCAATATGATTATTTCGCCTAAGACTATCTAGAATAGGAGCACCAGGGTGACCCAACCGATCATGCCAAAGAGAAGGTGCAAGAGCGGCAAAGGTAGATGCTAGATGGGCTTGATTATTGGAAGCAGAAGTGATAGGATAGAGAGCCCCCCTACTCTCACATCTCATGATTGGTCTCCTCGTCAGAAAATCCTTCACAGAAAACCCAAAACGATCAAATTCAACAGTCACAGAATTATCAGAAGTAAATTTTCTAACATAAACCGAATTTTTAATGAGTTTAGGAGCATGAAGAACATTTTTGAGAGCTAAGGGGGAATTAGGGGAAGGTAAATGTGAGTCACCAAAACCACAAATAGGAATAGTATGGCCATTTCCAACAATTATACCATCATGCTTGCTCAAATTAAAATAAGACGAGAGATTACCTTGCGAGGAGGTCATATGTGAGGTTGCACCCGTGTCCATATACCAATTTGGATCCAGTGGAGTGATTCCAAGAGTATGCATCGCGGCCTCAATATCCGTTGGTGTAGGAGTGGAGTCTGCTGCATAGGCTTGTGGCCGAGGCCCTAAAACACCCGGCCCAGACATAGGTTGCTGCTGGCGCGCCATAGGAGCAGGTCTGGCCCAGCCAGACGTTGGATAAGGACATGGAGGCAAGGCCCATCCATAAGGCCACGCACCCCCCCACGCACCATACGGAGGGTACGCACCTGCTGCTGCTGTACCCGGCCACGCAGGAGGACCCCCTGCTGCCGCAGTCTGACCGCCAGCCCGGCCAATGCCACCGCCGGATGACTGGCGGTTGTTACTGCCACCCCGTTGACCACCGCGTTGACCCGAATTCCGCCCACCATTATTTTCTTATTATTTTGAGAGCCACGGTGTGTCGCGGGTGAGTCATTATTTTGCCCATCATTGAATCCAGCCACCAATGTCGACGAGGACGAAGATAATGCTGCTTTCTTATTCAATCCCGCCTCTTCCAATACAAGCATTAACTGGGCTTGATAAAAAGGAGGAAGATGGTCACTTTGACGAAGTAGGGTTCCAACCCCATTATATGCCTCAGAGAGTCCGGCCACCATCTGCAGGACAAGCCGGTTGTTCGTGACCGGCGCGCCAACGTTCTTAAGTTGATCGGCAAGCATCTTCAAACGTTGGCAATAGGCAGAAGCATTAGGAAAATCTTCCATGGTAGTATTGGAAAATTCCTGTTCGAGAGTGACTGCCCGAGACGTTTTATTGTCTTGAAAAATGTCCCGTAGTCTTGATAGGTTTTAGTCGTGTCACCTAATCAAAAATAAACCTACGGACCTCTAACTAGGTAGTCAGTGGAAGCAGGGTCGAATCCACAGGGAGACAGAGTTTCTAAATCAATATTCAACCAATTCAGCTACTCCAGATGAAATCAGGAAGGAATTAATTAAACTAAAGAATAGACTACAGAAGACGGAATAAATCGAGGATTAAATTATGGAATAAAAGTCTAGGGTATTAGGTCGGTCCACCATGCTTATACCAATCAAATAGGGTCAACTACTACCAAAACCTAAGTCAAGAGTCGGGGGATTAGAGCCTATGTTGAGCTATGGTTAAGACTCAACGCTCATAGTTCAACATACGCCGCATGTTCACTAACGTAATCAGAACTACTGACGTGTCCTAGGCCTCTAGTCGTAAGACGGATCTGTGCAAACCACTATTAACCACAAGCAACCAACGAAACTGCGCAATAACGTTAATTACTCAATAAAGAACAAACCACATCACAATCACCCTAATCAAGCCCTAGAAATCAATAAGAGTCTAAATCACAATCATGGTATAAACATGGCTTTCCTATCTAACACCCTAGAAAGAGACTACTCAGACATGATCGAATTAATAACGACAAAACTAATATGAAACCCTAACAATTGCATCATGAACAATTAAATAAATAAACTAAGCAATCAAAGTAATTAAAGAGATAAAGAGTAGAGAAGGGTACCAACTGACGGAAAGCAGGAACTTTATTGAAATCGAAATAGGTTTGATCACCTCTAAATTAATCTAAAGTGTTTGAATTGAACTAAGAACAATGAAGAATAAAACTAGTCTAAAGCTAATGAAAGATGAATAAAAGATGTCTCTAAAATAATGAAGAAAAGGTATTTATATTATCCCCAAAAGCCTAATTAAAACGGTATTAAAAATAGAAAATCCGCGTCGTCGTGCACGGGACCTGATCGGGCAAAGGGCCACCCGATCGGGTCCATAGTAAAAAAAATCATCAACTTCTTTTCCCTTGCTTCCACGTGAACAGCAGCCAAAAAGGAGATTAATTCATCCCACCCGATTGGATCGGGCATACCCGCCCGATCGGGCCTGGGGTCATTAGCACCGCTTTGTCTTGTAGCGTATTGCAAGCAGCAGCATGATTTGTTACTGGGCCCCTTGTCTCCTTACACACAGCAGCCAGCAAACCAATATCCAATCATGGAACCCAATCAGCGAGTAGGATCAGTCAATGGGCCTGGCCCCCCCTTGCCAAATCCAACGTGCAGCAGCATGAAGACAGCAAGAAGCAAGGCCACCCGATGGGCTTCGGGCACACATGCCCGATCGGGTGGGCTTCAATTTTTTAGCCCAGTCCTCCTTATGGTTGTGCGCAGCAGGTAACACGCAGCATATATATTTTGAGGTAATTTGGGCCTGCCCGATCGGGTCGGGCACAGTATGCCCGATCGGGTTTGGGGCATTAAAAGCCAACATGCACTTTTAGTTTCTCGCCCGATCGGGTCGGGCAAGTCTTGCCCGATCGGGTCCGAAACTTTTACACCCGATCATTAATTCTTCGCCCGATCGGGTCATTTCTTGCCCGATCAGAGTACGGAAAGCTCCTTTTTGACTCTTTGGCTCTCAATTCTTCACGTTTAGAGGTCTTGGGACCTCCTAAACTACCCATAAAACTCGTGAGCCATCCTACGTGCCTCGTAACATCTCGTAAAGCCGTGGTTGCTTCCAAATAGCTCGGGAATAAGGAGAAAGCTCCTTAAAACCTGCAAATCAACATTAAAACACAGAACCACAACTATATACGATAGTTAGCATAAAATAGCTCCCAAGAGCTCCAATGAGGCATAAATTAGCTTGTAAATAAGGGAGAAAAGTCTATATAAATACGTGATATCAAGTCTCTCCCATGCCTCTTGTGCCGTAGAATCAGGCTCCAAGATGGTGTTGAGGAGATCCTCAGAAATGGTGCCGTAAATCCATTTCAACACCGTAGCATCCACCATAGACCATTCATCCTTTTATTCATCCGTAGAAGGAGCCTTGATTTTGGAAGATGGAAGAATATGGTGAATAACACGATTCGAACATGCATGAACTTTGAATAATTCCGCCCACGTGGAATATTGCACGTTCTCCATATCAAGAGTGATAGGAAGGTTGTGTTTAATATTAGCACTAGAAAGAGATTGAAGAGTAGAAGGAGAAGAGGAGGAGGAAGAAGTCGCCTTGCTGCCGCCGGCCATGGTGGTCCGTAGGTCAGGAGGCGAGGGGAAAGGCGTGGGCTAGGGTTGCACAGCGGAAAAAGAAAACCCTAATCTGATACCATGAAAGTAATTATCTTCCTTCATTAATTAACTTTACAAGCTAAGTATATATACTAGAGTTTACAAGTCAACCATGACTTTAGGAAACAAAGATATCTCCTAACAAACTAAATCTTTACATAACAAACTAGCTAATTAAATTAAATATTAACCTATTTAATTTACATAATCTAACATATATGCGTTTAGCTTAATCTATGTACAGATTTGGTCTTTACTACTACTTAGGGCCTGTTCAGCAACAATAGCTGTGGAGGTAGCTGTCAGCTGTAGGGGTAGCTGTCAGCTGTCTGGATAGCTGTCAGCTGTTGTAGTAGCTGTCAGCTGTTAACTGTCAAAGCAACTGCATAAAATATTAGTGTTCGGTAAAAGTAGCGATTGGAGTAGCTGTGAATAAATATTTTCTTTATTATTTATTAAATACTTTATTATATATTTTCCAACCTCAACCTCTACCTTAAACCACTACTTTTTTTAGCTTTCCACAAACACTACCTAAACTCTACCTCTTCCTCTAACAGCTACCTCTACCACTACCTTGCCAAACACTTAAATCAATAAATTAAAAAATTAACCCCTACTTTAACCACTACCTCTACCTCTAACACTACTTGCCGAACACGCCCTTAGCGAATAAAGAAAATAGTGGCGCAAACTCACCTTCCTTTAACAGGTGCGCTTGAAAGGACGTTGTTTCAAATGAAAGTAACATGAAGACGATCTCAACATATGGTCTTTGCTATAGCTAGAATGAAGTACCTTCATGCATGCATATTGTTTACCTATGATAAACTTGTGATATGTTCACCAAATACATTCAGCATATTAAGTTATACTATTGTTTAGACTTGTAGAATCTACCTCTTTGAGACCAGTTTGTTGCAGTGGTTGTACATCCGACGCTATCTTGCCATCTTGATGCATCTAGTATATATCTTTGTTATCATGAGAAGATTCAAGTTAAGCAGCAGTTTCAATTTGTTGGATCATGCCTTGGGCAGTTGGGCTTGTATTCGGTTTTGGAGAATAGTACTCCCTCCGTAACATAATAGTTGCAACAATTGAACTAGGGGAAATTCCTAGGTAGAATATGTTAAGTATGGATAAGGGAGGTTGATTAATAAAAGTAAGAGAGAGAAATCACATGGGTTGAAGAGAGAAAAGGAGGGAAAGAAAGAAAACAACAAAAAATGAGTACAAAAGTGGATGGGAACCAAAAAACACATCATTATTTCATGTGATAAAATTTACCAAAATAAGAAAGATGGAAAATTGTTGCAAGTAATATGTTACACCCATATTAGGAAATTGTTGCAACTATTATGTTACGGAGGGTCGGAGGGAGTATATAGTAATATATATACACCCTCTATTTTTAACCTATAGTTGATTATTGTTTTTGTACTCAATTGTCCTCCAAGATAATATAACTTCTTATGTAACTATATCTCATTAATAGTAAATCATGTTAACACATTGTTTGGATAGAAGAAAATGGAGGGATCGGAATTAATGAACCCACCAAGAATGCTAACGCAAAGATCTACACTTTGTTAGGATAGTATAGAAGGAGGAAAAGGAAGGGGAGGGAGAGAATAGGGATGTCAATGGGGCGGAGCGGGGCGGATGTTGGCATTCCTATCCCCATCCCCCCTCCCCCCTAAAAAACCTATCCCCATCACACGCGAAACCTTCCCCCATCCCCACCTAACTGGAGCGGGTGCGGGGCGGGTCTCCACAAAACCCGCCCACTGACATCCCTAGGAGAGAAGGGCTGGGAAGAGGAGGGAAGAGAAAGGGAATGAAGATGTATGTTCCATTTTCTCTCAAATCTTTCCAATTTTAGAGGGAATAAATTTATTAAAGAAAGAGGAAAAATGATCCCTCCCTCTCCCTCCCCCAAACTACTTCCCAAACAAGAGAAATTGTCCCCTTTTCTTTCTCTTCTCTCCCTTTCGTTTTTTCTTTCATGCATCTGTTGCAACAAATGTATTATATGTAAGAGTTTACATAGAATATACCTTAACAATATATTGTAAGACTGTAAGAGTAACTTATTGGTTACTTCCTTTGAGTTTATTAAACGTAATGAAAGAGTAAAAATATGTTTGATAAATTCATTTCACTTTTCAATGGTCAAAAGTCTAGGGTTTAGACGACTAAAATGAAGAAGTCGAAAGGAATTGTTTTTGGCCAAGAGTTCCAATTTTTTTATATTTTTTTTTGAAACAGGTACAAGGATAAACTAGAGGTTTCCCTATCTCAGAGATAAATCAATAGTCGAAAGCAAAGTACAAAGAAAAGTAAAAAATGAGAAACTAAAAACTACTCTAAAAATTAAAACAAAAACCTAACCGACTAAAAAACTAAAAGAAACAAAGCTTCACAAGGAAGCTAATAGGCAGGCTTCGCATGGAAGCCGGGCGGAGTCGGTGGTTGAACATCGACTTGGGGTAGGACGCCTCCTCATCAGTAGGAGTCGATGGTCATCATCTTCACGCCTTGAGTATGTAGCCGTTGCTGCGGAGTACTCGGCGTTGAGCCTTCTCCTCCGATGGCTTCGCACCTCCAAGGTTTGAACCCCAAATAACGATAAGCGCAGGCGGTGGTCCAGGGCCGTTCCTGACATTTTCAGGGCCCGGGGCGAAGCCAAAAAAGTAGGCCCCTAACTCATCATACAAATATAGGGTATATCATTACTTCTATTAGGGTCATTTATGATTTCAAAGTCCAAATGAGTAGTGTAGGATCCAAGAATTTTCGTTTGTAGGTTCAAAGACTTTCAAAGTTAAAATATTTAGACAATTTTTTTTGATACATATAGAGTACAACGAAATCAAACATCAATCCGAATTCAATTTTAAAAAAATGGGGAGCCAATATGCTATTACACATGAAACAACGATACAATGATACGCAACTATTATTGATACCAACCTATTAATCTAATTTAGACTTTACAACTCATATATAAGCAACTAATAATCAACCATTCACTAGCATATTAACTACTGTACATTTTTTTTTGAGAGGATTAACTATTGTACATAAAATTATTATACCCCTTCATTTCTTAAACTAACGTTATTAATATGTTTGACAATGAAAAGAAAAATAGGGAATATCAATTATTAACAGTAATAATTGTTGTTTCAATAGTATAATTTTTTAAGTCTCTATGATTGAACATAACAATTAAATTTATAGTAACAATCTTAATTTCATGTTAGATAAACTATAGTCAACCAATTTAATTTCAATGTTTCAGATTTAGTAATTACTTTACTTGTACAGTAATAAAGAACTAAGGAAACAAGGAAATGATATGAGGCATGTTAAAGCTTATTGGGAAACGGGAATATATCAAAATCTATAAAAAGAAAAAGGAGCATTAGCATGTTTGACATCAGTCGAACCTGGGTCTTGGCATTGCAATTTGTGCTTTCAAATTCTCACACAAACCACGGAGGTATAACTTTATGAACGTTAATTGCATGCGGTGAAATTAATTTAGCAGATTGCTTTATGGGCCCTGGGCGGGCGCCCCGCCTGCCCCGCCCCAGGGCCGGCACTGCGGCGGTCGAAGATGGTGGTCTGGTGGCGAAATAGGACTGTGATGATGACGGAGAATAGAAGAGGCAGTGGAGAGGAACTAAGAGAAGAGGCGGTGTGAAGGCAGTGTGAAGGGCGGTGTGAAGGGACAGAGAGAATTCTAGAGAGAAGGAAGGGCTCCCTTCTCTCTAGAATCCCTTTTTCGTATTTTTGTGAGTTCTAGTATGATTTCCTAGCCAAGAGTTCCAATTAAGAATGATAAATATGATCAATTACACATTATAAATCTAAGATCCATTCACCAAGCATCTTTCTAAATAACTGATACTACTAGCAAACCAATACACTTTCTTTGTGAGGAAAGCAAACCAATGATACACGTAATATGTGTAAAATAAATACAACCAACTCGTCAAACAAATCAAGTGAACCAACTAATCTTCTCTATTTACTCTCAAAAACAAAACCTCCCTCCATCTATAGAGATATGGGGGCGGATCCAGGGGCGGGTCTACCTAGGCCATGGCCCGCCTTATCAATAAAAATTTGTTATATATTAAATGTTCCGTAGCTAAATAAATTTGCCGATCATTGTATTTTTTTTAATATACATATAATATATGCATTTGGCTCGCCCAATAGTTATAGTCTGGAGTCGCCACTGAATTGTTTAGCGGATTACTCCATCCATATCGTCATACAATGAGCTCATGTGCACTTCATCTTCGATTTACTTCAGTGAAATTATTTGATACTAAGGCTCCGTTTGTTTATTTTAATAGAAAATAATGAATACTCATGTGCACTTCATCTTTGATTTACTTCAGTGAAATTATTTGATACTAAGGCTCCGTGTAAAATCACTTTTCAAGGAAAACAATATTCAATGTTAAACATGATTTTAGATAAAGTTTTCCTTTGTTTGTTTGATTAGAGGAAAAGTTACAGAGAAAAGGTAAACGAAGTAAAAGTGAAGGAAAGGCGAAAAGAGAGAATAAAGAGAAGTAAGGAGTGAAGAGGAAAATATGACATACCTTCTTTAGAAAATGAAATTGGTTTTCCTCTTCTAAGAGCATTTTTCCACCTTTAAGAAAATCATTTTCTACCCCTTACTAAAGGAAAAATGAAAGGAGGAGGAAATCAATTTTCCAAGAAAATGGTTTTCCACCAAAACAAACGAAGTCTAAATGAAACTTAACTATACTGAACTGAAATCATTAAGATTGACTAAAACGATCATTTGTTAATTCTCTAATTTTATTCCTCTATATAACATACTGAGTTTTATTATTTATACTCATTTAGACTTATTTAAGATGAACTAAACTTATTTTTACTTGATACTGTTATTTTGACGTATATCAAACAGGACCTAACTGCCTAAGATATTCAAAATCTACAATATGCGGAAAGTTGTCTAGTTGGCAACTAATGCTATTGAAAACCTTAGTGCCTCTAGTTGGCAAAAATCTTTCATATATATGAATATAGTTAGTATTTTAGGTAGCTAACTTTACTCTCCAAAAAGCTTAAAAAGTTTATGGAAACCCCAATCAAAGTAAAGCATAGTTTCTATCATATATATAGTTATATTTTTAAGTGTGAAAAGATATCCAAGAGTAGTCTAAGGCAAATTACTTGAAGGCTAACGTGACACAATTTCTTGTGTTGCATGTTCATAAGAGCATATATTCGAACTTCGGAACGTGTTCTTTCGATAATCACATTGTTAAATGAAAGTTTGGTTTTCTTATTGGTTTTTATTATGTTATAAAAAATGGTGAACTTGGAAGTTATTCAACCCCATTCCTTCTTGTTTTTTACTCAGCAAAACCTTCTTTCCTTTTACTTTTGGATTCCAATTTAACTAACGGAAGAAGAAAATGCATTCATTGTAGGATTCCAAAAGAAAAAACCCATTAAAAAGGTTATTTCATATTACTTACACGATACTTGTGAATCAGTTTCATAAAGATTGTATGAAATTAATAAGATTTGAATTTTCATTAACTCATAATTATTAGTTCGGAAATTCTTAATACAAGCAAAAACATGAATGATCAAGTAACAACAACTGAATAAAAATAAATTCAATACAAACAAGCATCTGACTAATCTGAGCGCCAATGGAGCAACAACAGCATAAAAAATTGAAACAAAAACCCAGAATTTTAGATAAAGAAAAAAGAAAATAACATGAGAATAGGAAAAATAAACAAACTGATCTACCAATCGAAAAACAAAACATAATTTTAGAGCATAAACAACGAAAATAACATGAAACTAAAATAACTTGAACTATTAGATGCAATATAGAAACCCTAACCCCAATTTCAATGACCAATTTAGGTGTAAATTTACATAAAAAATGAAGTAAAATGCAAAAAATCAGAAAATTTTCATGTTGTGATTGACATCAACAAATAGATCAACATTCATACTTATACGAACAAATAGGTAAAGACAGTGAGGAAAGCTTCAACCATATAAGCTTTCTTGGTGGAATTCGACCATAAAAGCTCTAGATTTGGAACTTTTATGGTCGAATTCGACCATTGAAAGCCCTAAATAGCACTTAAACTCCGACATATCTTCATGCTCTCTCTCTTCCCACTCTCGATTTATATAACAGTTAAGAATATTATATCTAACAGCTAAGAATGACAATCCATGTGTGTTTGTGTTAATAAGCTTTAAGCCATAGATTAACTTTGATCAATGGTTGAGATGAATTATTTTTTCTTTGTTGGATTTACTAGTTTTATCCATTTCAATCAACTAATGGTAGCCCTTAGGTATCAGGAATTCCCAGTGGTGGAAATTCCAAAATAGCTTTCCCGTTGGTAGCCCTACTTTACAAATTATTTCCAAACATAACCTTATTGAAGAATATTCCGTTAATAATAAAGCATATTTCGTTAGTTAATAGTTAAGGCAGTCACTCGCGCATAAAACGAGGCATTTTGGGTCATTTTTTGTCAATTTCGATCTCAAAATCAAACTTTAAGGGCTAAAACGACCCCCTAAATTCAACACTAAAGGGCAAAAAATGACCCTAATGCCTCGTTTTATGTGCAAGTGACCACCTTACTATTAACTAATGGAATATGCTTTATTATTAATGGAATATCCTTCATTAAGGTTATGTTTGGGAATAATTTGTAAAGCAGGGCTACCAACGGGAAAGTTTTGTTCAAATTTCCACCACTGGAAATTCCTGATACCTAAGGGCCACCATTGAGAATTTTCCAATAAAAATTTTGTCTTCAAAGAACTTTTTATGAATTATAACGACGATAATGTTTAATGGTCGTTATTGGTATAAGACTTAACTAATATTCTAGTTATATTAGTCAATGATCGATCAAACTATAATTGAATTGGACCTGTAAACTCATCGCCACTCAATTTTAATTATATACCTAGCTGAAAGGTAGGATATATTCCAACTATTATTATGATAATATTATCTTAGTTAGCTCACTCTTATTAAAGTACTAATTAATTATATGAATAATGTGTACTATATTGATTGTACGAGTATTGAGAATGTTGGCTATCCTGATTAGGTTGCCTGGCACTATTATATATATAAAGAGATAAAACCGTCTTTACAGACTAAGAGTCTAAATAACCAAATTACCCTAATGCACCCCCTCAATCTTTACGGGGAGGAATCACGGATAGATTGGAACGATGTTTACAAAACAACTCAGAAGAAAGACCCTTAGTAAAAATATCAGCGACCTGTAACTGTGTCGGAACGTGCTTGACCTGAACTCCACCTTTAGCAACCATCTCACGAACAAAATGATAATCAACATCAATGTGCTTACTACGATCATGATGAACAGGATTGGCAGTAAGATACATAGCCGAAACATTGTCACAATAGAGAATGGAAGGCCGTCGATGAAAATACCCTAAATCAGCCAACAATTGACGAATCCAAATTGTTTCGGCCGCAGTGTAGGCAACAACACGATACTCAGCTTCAGTGGAAGATTTAGAAATAGTAGGTTGCTTCTTGGAGCGCCAGGAGATCAAATTCTTCCCTAGGAAGACAGCATAACCAGTAGTAGAACGCCGAGTGTCAGGATTACCCGGCCCAATCAGCATCAGAGTAGGCAACAGTCACAGTAGGAGAGCCAGTACTGTGAAGAAGCAACCCATAATCAGAAGCTCCCTGCAGATAACTGAAAATTATTTTCACATCATGAAGGTGAGTAGTACGAGGCACATGCATAAATTGAGAAACCGAATTAACAGCATAGGCAATATCAGGACGACTCATAGTTAAATATTGTAATGCACCAACCATACTACGATAATTTGTGGTATCAGCAAGAAGTTCACCATCTAAGAGAGAGAGAGAGTGACACGAGAGACAACAGGAGTACGTACGGGTTTGACAGTATGAAGATGAAATTTGTGAAGAAGATCAACTACATATTTATTTTGAGACAACATCAAACCCCGAGGAGTACGTAAAACCTAAATGCCTAAGAAATAATGCAAATCACCCAAATCCTTCATAGTAAACTGAGCAGAGAGAACACTGATAAAGTTCTGAAGCAGAGAGGAACTACTACATACCTGTAAGAACAATATCATCAACATATAGCAAGAGAATGATAATATGACCACTATGTTTGAGAGTGAACATGAAGGTGTCACAACTGCAGCACTTGAAACCAATCGAGAGTAGAAAGTTGTTGAAAGGAGGGAACCAAGCTCGAGGAGCTTGTTTCAAACCATAAATGAATTTTTGTAACCGACAAACATGATGAGGTTTAGAAGGATGTTCAAAACCAGGAGGCTGACACATATAGACTTCCTCATTAAGGAAACCATGAAGGAAAGCATTTTTAACATCGAGTTGACGAATAGGCCATTTAAAAATAGCAGCACTGGTTAGAACTAAGCGAACAGTAGTTGGCTTAATAACAGGACTAAATGTTTCAAAGTAGTCAATACCTGCCTGCTGATGATTACCAAAAACAACAAGTCTGTCCTTAAACCGCTCCACGGTACCGTCAGAATTATATTTAATCTTACACTCCCACTTACAACCAAGAGCGTTTCTATCGTTGTTGCGAGCCACAAGTTCCCATGTATCGTTCTTAAGTAATGTCGTATACTCATCGCGCATGGCTTGTTGCCAGCGAGAATCTTTAGACGCTTGTTTAAAGTTAGACGGTTCAGACTCAACAACATCGGTTTTTAAATTCATTAAAGTCCTAGTTGAAACAATGTCGTCTTTTAAACGAGTAGTCATTGTATGGACATTAGCGGGATCGACACACTTAGACGACTTATGAGGACGCCTAGAAGGAAGGACAATGGGAGACGGGGATGACCCAAGGGGGACATCAATGGCCGTAGGCAAAAGGAGTGGTGAAGTGAGGGGCGTAGGAGAGGGCGCGGGCTGGGAAGGCTGCGGGGGGTTGCTGCTGGCACGATAACTTGCGGGCGCGCTAGCTTCTTGCGGGCGCGCTAGCGTCCTGCGGGCAGGCAGCGTGTTGTTGTATGTGCTCCTGCGGTGCTGCGGGCGCGAGGTAAGGCAGCCGCGGGCATTTAGTTTCGATTGCCATCCTATGTAAGGGGGTGACGCTAGAAGGACCATATGGCACCTGAGGAGACACAACCGAAGGCAAACTTGACCCACTAGAGGAAGGAAGACTCGGAAACCAAACCAATGGGTCAAGATGCTCGTCGAAAGATGAGACAATGGGTGTACTAGACATGAGGGAGCGATACGGAAACTTACGTTCACTAAACAAAACATGACGACTCGTGTAAACTTTGCCAGAAATAGGATCAAGACATCGATAACCCTTATAATGTGATGCATAGCCAATGAAGACGCCTTGAATCGACTTAGCTTGTAATTTATTGATTTTAGGATCTAAAAACAGAGGAAAACAGGCACAACCAAAACATTTCAGAAACTCATAGGAAGGGGGACAGTAAAAAAGCTTGGCAAACGGGGATGAACCCTGCAATGCCGAACTCGGAATACGATTAATCGTATAAACAGCCGTATAACACGCATCGACCCAGTATCGAGTTGGCAACTCAGATTGAATAAGCATAGTACGTGCCATCTCAATAATAGTTCGATGTTTCCTTTCGGCAACACCATTATGTGCTTGAGTTCGAGCACAAGATTTACGACAATAAATTCCCGAGTCACAGAAGTGTTGCAGTAAAGGCGTGTTATCAAACTCACGTCCACCATCACTTTGGAAAAACTTAATTTTTGAATTAGACAAATTCTCAACAAGTTTTTGAAAGGTTAAGAAAGTCGAATAAACATCAGATTTCAGTTTAAGTGGATAGAGCCAAGAAAAACGCGAATAATCATCAACGAAAACCACATAATACTGAAAAAATTGATTCGATTTAACTGATGATTGCCAAAGGTCACTATGTATCAAATATAAGGGATGGGGGCTCGATGAGTCACAGACTCAAAAGGCAAACGATGTATCTTTCCTACTTTGCAATGAACACAATCGTCATGAAACTTAGAAGTACATGAAATTAAATTTTGTGAACGTAAATTTCCTAACACTCTATCAGAAGTATGACCAAGACGAGCATGCCAGACATCTCCAGACTCCTTGGTCGTAATGAGAGCAGGGACAGACGACTCTGAGCAGGGCTCGGGAAGACTCTGAACGAACTTGGGAAGACGACCCTGACTCAAGAATGTGAGGCTGAAGAGGATAGACACCATTCCTACTGATTCCCCGCAACAGGACCGCCCTCGTGGTCTTGTCCTTAACACAAACAGAAGACTCATCAAAACAAACTATGCAAGAATTATCCTGACATGACTATTGAACAGACATCAGATTATGTTTTAACTGGGGAACATGACACACCTTCGTGAGGCGAAAGGGGCGACTAGGGGAAGACAAAGTTATATTTCCAAAGTTTATTAATGGGAAGTCTTGTTCCATCACCAACAACAATAGAACTCGAACCAGTATAAGGGAGGGCATAGAAAGCTTACCATACTGTGAGGTCATGTGAGATGCTGCTCCAGATCTGGATACCAAACGGAGTCATTTGTTTCACCACCAACAGACAGTTCAGCTAGGGCACGTGTGACACCATTAGGAGAAGAAGGGAGAAAGTTGTGATTGAAACGCTGAGGACAAAAAGCTGCTTGGTGACCTGGATACCAACAAAGACCACAAGTATCGGAGGAAGGAGTAGTGGCTAGAGTGCCGTTAGAGGTATTACTTCCTGCTGAAGACAAATCTTTAGCAATATAGTTGGCACAAGAATAATCAACATATGAAACGTTAGATAAATTACCCATATCATTATTTCGGCCTGCATTGCCACGACCACCCTGTCCTCCATTGCCGCGACCTCCATTGTTGCCACGATCACCCTTGTTACGATTGTTGCGATTCTTATTTTTACCACCCCCTTGCCCTTTAGAATTCGAACCACCCGAAGTAGATGGTTGAGAACCCGAAGAGCCAGACTGAACATCAATCAAAGCTTGATGCGCAGTGGGAGCCTCATCATAAGCACGTATAGCCTTAATACGTTGCTCATGTTGTAATAGCTTGGGGCGAAGATCATCAAACGTCAAAGAAGATTGAAATTGCAACAATGTAGTGACAAGAGGATCATAATCACGATCCTTATCCAAAGCAGTCAAGGTATATTGAACAAGATCGTATTGAGATACAGGGCACTGAATAGCAGCTAAAGAATCAACAATAACTTTAATCTCACGTAAAAACGATTCCATAGACTGTTGTTCAGGTTTCTTTATGTGACCCAAACGACCTTTGAGTTCCATTGACCTAGCCATACTAGCATGTAAGAAACGTGACTGTAACCTATTCCAAAGCTCAACAACAGTATGCAACTCATGAACGTTCATCATAACATCACGTGAAATCATCGCATATAACCACAATTTAATTTGTTGATCTAATCTCAAATACTCGTAAAAGTGCGGATTAACGAAAATTTTAGGGTTTGCTAAACGTGAGGGCTAAGAAATTGAGCAGAAGAGAGAAAAAATTCTTAAACCTAGGCTCGTGATACCATGTAAGAGTATTAAGAATGATTGGCTAACCTAATTAGGTTGCCTGACACTATTATATATATAAAGAGATAAAACAGTCTTTACAGACTAAGAGTCTAAATAACCAAATTACCCTAATATTGATAATATTGACAAACTGCTTCTAACTCAAGAACGTAAGATATTGATGATTGATCTAATATATATATCTAAGATCTTAATTGTCTTATGCATTGATCTAGTATATTGATGATTGAAATAATACATGGTTCTTGTGTAATTAACTGAATGGTCTAATATATTGATGATTAATCTAATACATTGATCTTAACTATCTTATTTCTTGATCTAAAACATTGATGATTGATCTTAAGTATCTTACTAATACTCTCTCCCCTTTCTTTTTGTTTGTCCTACTTTCCGTTTATGTCCGATTCTTTTTGTTTGTCCTACTTTTTCACCTTTCCTTATATGGGAAAATTATATTACTCATATACCTCTACTTTATCACTTTTTGGTCCCTATGTGTACCTTATAATTTTTCTCACCTACTTTAATCACCACATTTACTATAAATAGGTGGAATCCTTATTTGTTGTCACCACCCACATGCCTATGACATCATCTTCCTTGGCATTTGGAGCTATAGTAAATGGGACAAACAAAAAGAAACGGAGGGTGTACATTGCTATTAACTAACTTATGCTTGATTTAATATATCGATGATTGATCTATTACATGTATATTAACTATCATAGATATAGACCTAGTATATCGACCTTTGATATAATACACTAATGTATCGATGATTGAACTAATACTTAGATCTTAACTATAGTAATAATTACAAGCTTACAATAACAACAACAATCAAATCATGTAAATTAATCTTAGCTATCTTATTTCTTAATCTAATATATTGATGATTGATCTAATACATTGATCTTAAGTATCTTATACTTTGATCTAATGTATTGATTGATTTAATAAATTAGTATTAATTATCTTATACGTTGATTAAATATATTGATGATTGATCTCTTACATGGATCTTAACTATCATATATACTGACCTAGTATATCGATGATGATTTAATACACTAATATATCGATGATTGAACTAATATATAGATCTTAACTATTTGTTTGACCTAGAACATATAATAACTGATATAATACACATCGATCTTAACTATCTTATACCTTGATCTAATTATATTGATTATTGATCTAATACATTGATATAAGTTATACATTGATCTAAAATTTTGATTGATCTAATACATTGCCATTAATTATCTTATATATTGATCTAATATGTTGACGATTGATCTTATATATTGATATTAGTTATCTTAAACGTTGATCTAATGTAGTAGTATTAATTTTTTTTACCACTATTACTATTAATATTGGTATTTGTATCATTGTACTAGTTATTATTGTTATTGTTATTATTATTATTATTATTACAAGTTTACAGTAACAACAACCATCAAATCACACAATATTTCTTAGTTTACTAGATGGATTATGATTATAACATCTTAATGTAAATTAATCAAATGCATTTTTCAATGTAAAAACGATAAAGATATGTTAGACACACAATAATAAATTGATCCATCAACCTTTAATACAAACATAATCAAATTCGAATATGCCACGAAATGAATTTGACTAAGGGTGTTATTCGAGCGAGCCAGCTTGTGAACTGTTCAAGCTCAACTCAAGATGTTAACGAGGTTGAGTCAAGAATCACTAAACTCGACTCGAATACTCGCGAGAAACTCGAATGATATAATAAAGGGTTAAAATATTAATTTTTTTATGCATAATGTATCTTATGGGTGTAAAGCGACCAAAAATCTCGCAAATAGGTCGAGATTTACTCGAGTCAAACTCGGCCCAATATCGTTCAAATTGGTTAAAAATCGATCAAAGATCTACTCGATTTCTTAATGAGATGAATGCAGTTATACAGAACTCGATCTGACTCGTTATCACCTTTAAATTTGACTAGAAATGAATCGACTCGACGCAGAAATAACCCGAATCGAAATCGATTCGACCCAAAGCCACAGATCCCAAATTGACCCGTACAAACCCGAAAGTTATCCGACTCATGTTTACCCGGACCCGTTGATACCCGATCTGATATTCGTCGACTCGAGTTTCACTTGTACCCGACCAACCCATGATCCGTCTTTTGCCCGTAACAGACCCGATCTGATCCAATTAATGGTGAACCGATATGGACGGTTGAATAGTGAACCGTTTTCTACTGAGACTGTATAGGTCAAACTGGATAGACAACTGTAACCGATCTGAAAAAAGAGCTAAATTAACCGCAATTAACTGAACCAAAACCGAAAAAGTTGGAGCCGAATCAATTTAACGTGAAAAATTAACCAAGTCAACCTAACCGTTTGATTCCAACCAGAACCGAATCGAATAACCGAATTGACACCCCTTAATATACCTACAAAATAATAGTTCAAGTTTGAATATGTACGATTATTCCCAAACTAGGAAGAGGTTAAGAAAGATCCTCACTTTGTTTTTCTTTTTTTTGAAATGATAAAGAAATGATGAGTGGGAAATAGATTGTCATCTGCTTGTAAATTACTACTAGAAGTACGCGTCCATTTGAGAAATGACTAGAGTGAAAATTAGTGTTAGTGGTAGTGGAGACATGTTATATCATGCCACACACATATATTTTGTGTTTTTCTGCTTAACTTATGTTGGAGACAATGCATGTGATTATCTAGAAAGTATTATGTTTTTATATATTTTGTAATCATATTAATAGGAATTATGCTCAATTGAAGCCTGATATAATTGCTTTTCTCTTTTCAACTTTTGACAATTAATCATTTACTCAGCTATTAGAAAATGGCCGGTAATATTATTCACTCAAATAGTGTTTACATCTAAACTTTATTCAATTCCCCTTCTTTTGGTTAGATAAGTTGGGTCCAATTGGGTCGTTTTGTCTCTATTGCCTACAGGATGAACAATAGTGTCTGTTGTAATTATTGGAAATTAAATTTAGATGCGTGGCTTGTGCAATTTGGTAATGATGAATAATGCTAAATAGTCATTTTGTTTAGGCATAAAATAAGAATTATACTAATAAAGGGAAAAAAACAAAGGTGAGTTAAAAGAGATGGGTAGCTATCTAAACAGACGAAATATATGCAAAATCATCACTAAAACTATCATTCAAGTCGACCACCAATGAGCTTGTCGTATTAACAATTTTAGGCCTTGTTCTTTTGGGTTGAGATTTAAGAAATTCAGTTTAGTTTCATATAAAGGAACATAGGTAGTCATTATATATCGAACGAAAGTAAATGTCGGTAACAGTTGGGTTGTAGTAAGTAGCAAATCACGCGGCTTCATCAACTAAGAAAAAAGGAGTAGGATGCAATAAAATATTAGTTCGGCGTTGTGAAGATCGACTTATGTTGAATATGCTTTGTATTAGCTTTTTCGGTTGTATAGGGTTTAATAAACCTTATGTTCAGTTTTGGGTTTCTAGACCAATTCTGATTAGGTTAATTGCTAAGGGTGTTATATAACCCTTAGAGTCAAATTCTGTCTCTTTCATTCAATCACATGTTGCCTAACACATATGTATTATGTAATCTTTATAGTCGCGAATGTTGTCATGAAAACAAGAAGAGATTTTCTGTTTAAGAATCATGCTTAACACAAACTTCTGTTCTCTCCCATTATAAAATTATTCTCCCTTTGTCTGATGGATGTAGCTAGCAAATTTCTTGTGAACCAGATTGAGCTTTGTGTGTTATTTATTATTGCTTTATATTCTTATTCTTTGTTGTCTATTCAATCCGTTGTTAGTTGGTAAGATCATGTTAGGGTGATATTAGTGTCTTGGGATTGAATCTTTTCTACCTGCAACATTTTCGACTTGCGACTCCCTATGTAGTAATAATGAATACGAAGATTACAATTATAATAAATAATACTCCAAAAATTATTATTTACACACTTTCATACACCAAGGATTTTCACAAACTCCTCCAGAAAATTGCTTACCCATTTTCATTTCACCACTAAATAAACTTCATATATTAACCTTAAACCACGTTTTACTCGGATTAAATAACATTTTTTGTTAGTTCAAGCTAGTGATCAATATTTTGTTTTTCATGATGCATGGTAACGAGAAAGACCCTGTCTAAATTTCATCTCGTACAATTTCTTAGTCCAACATTTACGGACCTTACCTTCAAGCACCGCAAAGAGGATTCGACCTTTGGACGGTATAATAAGGTAAATGTCCAATTAAGTACAGCAAGCAAGCAAGCTTGGGTTCAAGCTAATCAATACATGTACATATCTATACTTAGCGTTAAAGTAGTATACCATGCATGCAATCTCCATTCTTGTTTTATTTAATAGTATATGTAAGAAAAGTATTCCATGCATCTAGCATAATGCAGTTCAATAATGCATCTCATATATAAAGCTAGGCCTTTCAAAACCAAAGGTCCTTAATTCACTTAGAAAACCTTTCTTCACATTCTCTTAATACCCAAATTAGAAGGGAATGAGGTTTTGCCAAGATGCCTCATAGCAGCATAGAGAACTCTTTCTCCCTAAGAACTGACTCTTTTTACCCAAAAGAAATACATCATTTCCACTACAACTTCCTGGCAAATGGTTGATAAATCAACCCATAAAAAAGCCCTTGAAAAACTATAGAGATCAGTCGAATACTCGGTCGCCAAATTCGACTAAACAACCATGTGTACTAGGATGGGTCTTTACACTTCTCCATGAGTGTGCAAAAGCAATCTCTCAGAAAAACCCTAGTAAGAGCCAACAACTTCTTTGGGTGTTAAACGAGCTCGCTTCCGCTTATGGAGATTGTGATCAAAGACTTGCATATTATTTCTTGCAAGCCCTTTTGGCTAAAGCCAACAACTCAGGACTTCAATGCTATGACACCCTAAAATTTGTTGAGGAGAAAAACTATTGTTTCGATACGTATGTGAAGCTTATGTTGAAGTTTCAAGAGGTTAGTCCATGGACAACCTTTGGTCATGTGGCTTCAAATGGTGCAATATTGGAAGCTTTAGAAGGGGAGAGCAATTTGCATATAATTGACATAAGCAACACCCTTTGCACCCAATGGCCTATGTTGCTTGAGGCTTTAGCCACAAGGAATGATGAAACTCCACATCTAAGGCTGACATTAGTTGTATCTACAAGCTTAGAAACAATAATTAGCAAGGAGATAACCAAGAAAATGGAGAAATTTGCTAGGTTAATGGGTGTTCCCTTCAAATTTCATGTGATTAGTGGATTGGATTGCTTAGGAGAGATTAAAAAGGAGGATCTAGGTCTACAAGATGGTGAGGCCGTTGTTGTGAATTGTATTCAAGCCTTGCAAAGAATTCAAGTGGAGAAAAGAGATGGTGTTCTTGACATGATCCGATCCATTACGCCAAGTGTTGTCACCATTGTAGAGGAGGAAGTTGATGTTACCACCACAAGAAGTGACTTTGGGAAGTGTTTTGAAGAATGTTTTAGATTCTATAGGCTATACTTTGATATGCTAGAAGAAAGTTTTCCTTCTATTAGTAATGAGAGGCTCAAGCTAGAGCGAACGCGATCAAGGAATATAGTTAAAGCCCTAGCTTGTGAAAATGGTGAAATTGGAGACGAATATTGGAGACCGGAAAAGGCAAACCAATGGACAAAGAGGGTTAAACAAACATTTTTCCCTTATCATTTCAACGACGAAATTATCGGTGATGTTCAAGCATTGTTAAGAAGATATAAGGCTAGTTGGGATTTAGGCTTTCCACAAAGAGATCATGAAGTGGGAATACACTTAAAATGGAAAGATGAACCAGTTGTTTGGGCTTCAGCATGGAAACCTAACCTCTCTTCACCTCAAATTCCATCCTAGCTAGGGTTTGAAGTTTGAAGGTGCTTCAATTCGGTACCTTTGTTTTATAACAAGTTTATATTGCCTTTATTTCTTTGGACTGATTTACTTTCTTCTTTTCTCCATTGTATTATTCATATTCAAGCTTATATTATTTTCAACAATGAAATCATATAAAACCATCCATGTACAATTACACATATGTTCCCAAATTCTGTCAAATATGAAAATATATGACTTCAATTGTTCTTTATTTTTTGTTGTTGTTTATTTGAAGAAACTGTGTTATTCCTTATAGTACTAGTGATCAAGCTAAGAGCTCATATGATATAACCTTGGGCCATCACGTAAATTTGGGTGCTTTTGTATATCATCGGGTGGATATCGGTAGCTTTATGCTTTAACTGTTATTGTTTGAAGGTACTTGCACCTTTTCATAATAACGCAATGCATGAGATGGAATATATTTTTATACTATATTGTATATTGTATATGCATATAATAACAATTCAACTTTAACATATAAGTTTCACATGTCGGGAAAAGAATAGAGCTCTACGTACTCAACAAAGTATATTAGCATGAAAAATTCTTTAGCGTGAAAAGATATGTAACTCTAAAGTCTAACTCCTTCTAACCTATAATCTCATATTCACCATTTTTTGAGTATATAAAAGCTTTTCACATATAAGCTTTACATGTATAATTCCTTTATTTGTTAAGTAATACTTGATCTAGTAGCAAGATTAATATCTTACAGTCTTGAAATTGTGGGATCATAGGGGTAATTTGGAGGGGATATGTGATACATTTATGTGTGAGAATAATAAGATGAACTCTTATATTGATGTGTGGTCAAAAACCCTACGTAAAATACATAGGAAAAATTGATAAGAATAATCCGACCTTTGACCGGTCTTCCATCAATGGTACCACATTCATTTAATCCAGCAATAATCCCACCTTTGACACTCATATTCTCTCAATGGTCCCTCACCTGTTGGTGACCTACAATTACAGGTAAAGTCTCTTAATTACATGATTAATAACTAATTAACTATAATTTAAACCTAAATTCTTAATTAAAATTTTAAATTAGATTTAATAAAATAAAATAAAATTAAAAGAAACCACCCCCTCCCCTCCCTCTTCACCTGCCACCCTCCCTCTCCCCTGCAGCCACCCTCCCCCCCTCCGCCACCCTGCAGCCACCTCCCCCTCCCCTGCCACCCTCCCCCTCCCCCACAGCGACCTCCATTCCCCCGCAAACACCTCCCCCTCCCCCGCAGCCACCCTTTCCTTCCCCGCAGCCACCTCCCCCTCCCCTCACAGCACCCTCCCCCTCCCCCGCAGCGACCTCCCCTCCCTCGCAGCCACCCAAATCCTTCCCCTGCCACCCTCCCCCTCCCCGCAGCCACCTCCCCCTCACCTGCCAAAAACGTCAACGTGACCCCCTCCCCTCGCGAGGTTTTCGTGGTTGTTGGCGAGGTTGCCGTGAATCAACGCCGGCCGCCGTGAAGAGGAGGGTGGTAGGGGAGAAGGGGGGGGTGGCAGTAGGGGGAAGGGGGAGGGAATGGGGGTGGGGTGGGCTGGGAGGGAGGGTTTCTTTTCTATAAAAAAAATAAAAAAAAGTCAACGGTCATTTTCGCTGGTCAAACAGGTTGCCATCATTCCATACCAATGAGAGAATATGGGTGTCAAAGGTAGGATTATTGCTGGATTAATTGAAGGTGGTACCATTGGTGGAAGACCGGCCAAAAGTCGGATTATTCTTATGATTTTTTCCAAATACATATAGGAGTAGACAAGGACTCCTACTTAAAAGATATCTAATTTCTTATGCTAATCAAATATTTACTAGAAATAAACCACAATATCATATATTCATAAGATAATATTTTTCTAATATAATAACTACTCAAAGGAAGTATATCTTAAAGGAAGTATCATGTCCTTATTCTACTGTAATATATCTCCAACAATTTACTTACCCTTCTCGGCTCCCCCCTCCCTCCAACCCATACCTTGCATATCAAATTGGGTTGTGTTAGCATGCACGTGGTTCGGGTTTGGTGGATGTACTTCTCCTTACCAACCTAGAAAATATTGACATTATAGATTCCAAGGGGGGTCTTTCCATATTAATCTAAAGTGGCATTCAATTTTTAATGATACCAAATTTGTGGATATCTTTCACTTATTTTTAGTGTGAAAGGAGTGACAAAGCGGAGTCACATAGATGAGATTTGATATCATGTCTTGAGTACCACCTCCAGAAGTCGTAACCAGCAAAGCTAGCTCGTATCCACATTTCCATCCCATATTGGTTCCTTATGTCCTCTTGCTTATTTACAAGTGAAAATTTTGGCTTGTCTTAGGTTGAAATTCTCTTGGTCGTTTTCTCTCCTCTTTCCCTTAGTTTAAGCCACCACAACTTCAGATCAACTAGAGGATGATGAGACATACTTCGATCCCTCCTTTTTTTTTAATAAGATCATTTTGTTATTTTGGATTGTTTTTTTTTAATTAGGATAATTCTACCTTTTTCCCGTAAATGGTAGATTGGTTCACCTAATTAATACACTTCTCTCCTTCTCTCTTACCTTTTTTAATTTTTCCTTACTTTTACTATTCTTTTCTCTTACTTTTGCACTTTTTCTTTATCCGCGTGCAAAAACAATCGCCCCTATTAAAAAACGGAGGGAGAAACATTTTTTAACAGTTGAAACGATCAACATTTATTTGAATTGACACCAATATGAGAAGGAAACGTCAAACTTAAGAATTTTTATTTATAATTAAAGGTAAGATCAATATTGACAAACACTCCAAACTTGGGATTTGTGTTGTCAATTAATTTAAGAAGACACCCAACCCATGTGTACTTTAGTTGTTTTACTTTCATTTTACATTCCTACGTTGGTCTATATTAAAAACTAGTCTTTTATGCACGCGATGCGTGCCTCGTGCGAAAAAGTAATATATAACGATTTAGGAGACTCCAGTGAAGCGTATACGTATTTTTCATACTTTTAAAATTAATCGTAACTTTTAGTTATTTTGTTTTTTTAGAGGGTGTAGTTGTAATTTCAAAAGAGTTTAAACAACGAAACAATATAAATGTATAAAAAAAAGAGTAATGAATATTAAAGAGTAGATTAGCGATAGTAATTTGAAATAAAACGCCCAAAAAGACAAAAAATCTTACTAAAGATTAATGTAAGATGTCATTTAGAGCATCATCACTCATAAGTAAAAAAAATACATCATCCCCTTCTCTCTACCACTTTCTCGTTCATCCTTAAATAAATTCAAAAGTATATAAAAATATAGCAAAGTGGGTGTCTGTTTATACATCTCAAGAAAATATAAGCATTGATATATTTTTAATTTTTTTTTACTTTGTAGATTTTCAGATATTTTTGTTTGAAGTTTAAAATATTTTTTGCTAGAAAACTTATGTCTAAGATTGGAAATAAAACTTAATTCTTTAAGTATTGGATTTGAGAATGATTTATTTTATTTGTTTTATCTTTTCTTATTTTTGGTGTCCACCTCTCCTCTTCCCTTATAGTATAGAGATTTAAGAGAAATTCATACTAAACCAGGTTTTATAATCAACATTTTGTCAGAAATCACATTTTAAAAAACAATTGGGCACCAAATTACCTAAAATTTAGTTTTTTTGTAATTAGCTAGCCAGTAGCACGAGCCACCCCTTGCCGAATTCTAGACATCGACCTTGGTTTTCCGTCATTGACAAATATGTACATAGAACGTAAGGTCATTAAAGGGGCTTTGATCTTCCTCTTACAGGTTATGTAAATACTGTTGGAATTAAGGCTATTGAAAAGTCTCATTTAGATATGTGTAACGGTAATTTCATGACTGAAACGGTTTTAACGTTACACTTGATGGCCATTAAATTCGTCCCTTGATTCCCTCTGCCCATTAATTACCTTTGTTGTTGTGGTCTAATTATTTGCTATATAATCAGACCTTTTGCCTATGTTTAATACAGACAAAAACATTTTGTTCTTCCTCCTCTCTTTTTCTCTTTCTGGGTACGTGCTATACAATCTCCAAAGCTTTTCTCTGTTAGTGGTGACTTAGAGAGGCTGTTGTGTTAACCTTGGGGAGCTTTCCGGCCAGTTACGATTACCACCATAGTCGGGCCGTAATTGCTTTCAAGTCAGTGGTCTTCTACCACGACACAGCCTTGAAAACATTTCTTATTCTGCCATTACAATTCACCAGCATCCAACAATTTGAAAGCAATTAGGTTAGAGGCTTGATTTTTCCATCCTTGATTAAGTGTTAAAGAAATCAGGTCCAGTTTGGTGTCTCTACTGTTCAACAAGAAATTTTGTGTGGCAAAAGGAGAAGCTTTTGAGTGAAAAACAAAATCAGTCCGGGAAATTGGTGACAATGTTTGGTATTTGGGTCATAACTTTTTCACTGCAGCTCCATTTGAGGCGTGTAATATGTCATTTTAAAGCTAATGGAAAGAGCTACGACTTTCTAGCAGAATCTGAGAGCAGGTTATATCGTTTACATAGCCTAAATTCAGTGTGAATGTCGTTACGGTGTATTGATAGGAAATCAGGATATGTGGAGCATTGGGATTTGGTTGGACGAGATGTGTTAATCTCATATTTGGAGAGGAATACCAGTTGTCTCATGGTAAATTAATTTTGAAAGGATCGCACCAGGTACAATCGATCTAAATTAATTATTGCAAATGGCTAAAGATGATTATGGAAATTGGTGTCTAGGTTATAACAAATATATTTGTTTGTTGTTTTTGTTCTAACTTGGAATACCTCTCCAAAAGTCTTGTTGCTTGTGATACCTGTTGGAATTACGATACAATTTTTTCTCCTATAGCAATATCAATGTGATCTGCTTAGATTTGAGAATGAAACTGCATTATGGTTCTGCACCCTAATTCATTACTCATGAAGTTTCTACTTATGTCTTATGAGAATGCATGTATATTCATTTGTTCTTAAGCTCTTGTGATCATGAGTTGAGAACAGTTATGGTACTTTTTACATGTTTGTGTAAGAGGTGAAGCATGCTATTTTATGACTATTAGTGATAGTCATAACTTCAGAATTTGAGTTTGAAACTTTTGTTTTTATTGTAACAAAGAGTTAGAGGGTATGAGAACAACTCTTTGAATTACCATTGTGAGAAATTGGAAATTATTTATGAACTTAGTGCACCCTTTGTACCTCAATGGTAAAACTGAACGGAAAAATAGGCCTTTGAAAATTTTGATGAATGTTATGCTTGTAAGCTCTGGGTTGCCTGATGAAATGTGGGGGAAGCAGTCCTTTCAGCCTGTCATGTTCTTAATCGAGTACCTCACAAAAGGTTAGATAAGACTCCTTATGAATTGTGGAAGGGGTTTCCTCCAAACTTGAGCTTCTTGAGAGTGTGGGGGTGTCTAGCTAAAGTTGGGCTACCTGACTATAAAAGGTCAAACTTTGGACCTAAGACCTTTGATGTAGTATTTATTGGTTATGCTCATGCTGCCTATAGTGATAGGTCTATTTGTGAGTACAGAGACGCTGAGTTCTTTGAACATGTTTTTCCCTTGAAAAAGGGTGATGCTGCTTCCATGCCTTCATGTTCTTCTCCTACTGTTGTTTTACCTACTTGTTCTACGCACGATGTTCCCTTACCTACTAGTGATGTTCCTGCTGATCTACTTTAAGTAGTACTTCAGTTGATTTGCATGCTAGTAGTACTGGTGCTGTAGATGAATCTAGGAGAAGTAAAAGACCTAGAGTAGCAAAAGACTTTGGTTCGGATTTTGTTACTGCCTTTCAGTCTGAGAGCTCTTGCATTGACTTGTTGAGTGATGAATTGGTCTATGCTTTCATGATAGAAGAGGACCCTAAGACTTTTGAGGAAGCAATGAGATCTGTGGATGCTAGCTTTTGGAAAGAGGCCATTAAGAGTGAGTTAGATTCCATAGTGTCTAACTCCACTTGGGAGTTAACTGACTAACCTAAGGGATCAAAAACCATAGATAGCAAATGGATCTTTAAAAAGAAGTTGAGACCTAATGGGACTATTGAGAGCTTTTTGTCAGACTTGTGATTAGGGGCTTTACTCAAAGGAAAGGACTAGATTACTTTGACACTTATTCTCCTGTGACTAAGATAGCCACCATTAGGACCCTGTTAGCTCTTGCTGCTATTCATGACTTAGTCATACATGAGATGGATGTTAAGACTGCTTTCCTGAATGGTGACTTGGAGGAGGAGATTTATATGTCTCAACCTGAGGGTTTCATGGTGCAAGGTCAAGAAGATAAAGTAAGTAAGTTGAGGAAGTCCTTATATGGTCTCAAACAAGCACCAAAACAATGGTATGAAAATTTTTGACAGTACTGTTGTGTCAAATGGCTTCATTGTCAACAACTCTGACTCTTGCGATTATTCAAAACTAATAGGATTAGATTGTGTAATCATATGTCTTTATGTGGATGACATGTTGATCTTTGGTAACAATTTAAAGGTGGTCAATGATACTAAACTTTTCTTGGCATCGAAATTCGAGATGAAGGATTTGGGAGAAGCTGATGTGATCTTAGGAGTAAGACTTAAGAAAACCTCCGGCGCATCTCCCTTAGTAAGTCTCATTATGTGGAAAAGGTGCTTAAAAAGTTTAAATCCTTTGATGTTGCTCCAGTGAGTACACCTTATGACCTAGTATTCATTTGACTAAGAATTTAGGAGAAAGTGTTTCTCAAAGTGAATATGCGAAAGTCATAGGTAGTCTGATGTACCTCATGAACTGTACTCGACCTGACATAGCTTATGCAGTGAGTCGACTGAGTCGGTATACTCATAACCCTAGTAATGAACATTGGAATGCTCTTCATCGTCTTCTTAGATACTTGAAAGGAACAGTTGATCTATGTTTGCACTATTCTAAATTTCCTATTGTACTTGAAAGATTTTGTGATGCAAACTGGGTTTCAGGTAATGATGAGATTAGTTCAACTAGTGGTTACGTGTTTACTCTTGGTGGTGGTGCTATTTCGTGGAAGTCTTCGAAACAGACTTGTATAGCACGCTCAACCATGGAGTCTGAGTTTATTGCACTCGAGTTGGCAGGGCAAGAAGCTGAGCGGTTGAGAAACCTTTTGTCTAATGTTCCATTATGGGGAGGGCAGGGTGCTCCTGTCTCCCTTCATTGGGATTCTCAAGCAGCCATTGGCGTTGCTAAGAACAGTGTCTACAATGGCAAGAAAAGACACATACGGATCACACATGGAGTCGTGAAACAACTCCTGAAAATGGGGTAATTTATTTGGACTATGTGAGGTCCGAAAGACATCGGGCTGATGCCTTTACTAAGGGATTATCTAGGAGAGTTGTCCTAGAGTCGTCGAGGGGGATGGGGCTAAGGCCCATTAGTTGAGAGTTTATGGTGGATACCCATTTGTTGGTCAAACGAAGCCATAGAATCTTAACTTGCACTACATTTCTCATCCTTATGGCGTGTTGGTAGTGCTTTCTAAATCCATAGCCTACTTGGTGGTGCTGTTGAGACGCACTTGATGGATTTATATTGTGAGGTTGAGCTTTCGCTCTTACCATATCCCTTCGGGGTGGTGTTATTGAGGAACACTTGATGGACTACCTACGTAAGTGTGGAGGTTAAGCCGCCTTCTATGAAAGACTGGGCTGTCTTTCTAGAGCACTTATGAGACCCAAGGTGTGCGCATGGCTATAAAGCGCATGTGTTGTATCGCGGAGATTGCACGTTCTTAAGGTAGGTATGTGTTGTGGGGGTCTCAACGGAACTCTGGTGAGTTCAAGAGAAATTCACTCACTAGAAAGTAAGTTGTTGCCTGATTTCACTATGTATCAATTCAAATCGAAAGATATTGATGCTTAAGTACTTCCTTTTCCTTACCCAGGAATTTCTTTTGCTTTTCAGAACCTTTGTGGGGGATTGTTGGAATTAAGGCTATTGAAAAGCCTCATTTAGGTATGTGTAACGGTAATTTCATGACTGAAACGGTTTTAACGTTACACTTGATGGCCATTAAATTCGTCCCTTGATTCCCTCTGCCCATTAATTACCTTTGTTGTTGTGGTCTAATTATTTGCTATATAATCAGACCTTTTGTCTATGTTTGATACAGACAAAATCATTTTGTTCTTCCTCCTCTCTTTTTCTCTTTCTAGGTACGTGCTATACAATCTCCAAAGCTTTTCTCTGTTAGTGGTGACTTAGAGAGGCTGCTGTGTTAACCTTGGGGAGCTTTCCGGCCAGTTGCGATTACCACCATAGTCGGGCCGTAATTGCTTTCAAGTCAGTGATCTTCTACCACGACACAGCCTTGAAAACATTTCTTATTCTGCCATTACAATTCACCAGCATCCAACAAATACTTCATGTAATATGTTTCTTAACTTTTTCAGTGGATTTGCTAGCATGTAATCAAGACATGCAAATCCAAGAGGAAGATTAATTGTAAAAGTGATACTAGTACTTCTTAAGTTCCTTGTTGCCATTTAAGGTTTCTTATTTTAAAACCAAACATTCAACTTATTGACTAGAAATTCTCACGAATAAACTTATAATTTTGATTTTTATGTGATCAAAGATATAAATGGTCAAGGTTATATATAGGAGATAAAAGTAAATGGAAGCTTATAATACGACAGAGGAAGTAGATTTTTATTCCTTTTTTTAAATCAAATTCTAAATATTTTATCTTTGGAAAAATTGTAAGAAAGGTATGAAATATGGTCGTTTTTTGTTATAAGGCTAACCTATTGATTATTGTTGTTAGGTACCAACTATCGATAATGTTTGATTTTATAGGTCACTGTGACCTAGTAACCTGAAACAACAAGTTAGAGTGAGATTTTGTATGTGACTATTTCCAGGGTGTTCAGACATGCATTTCAAGGTGACTTTTTCGGCTGAAGACAACATTTTTTCGAAAAAACAGACATCATCGTGCACCTTTTATGGACACGAATCTCGAGAATGCTTATAAAACAAGTAAAAAATGGATTTTCGGGCGCGGATTCAAGATGATCTTTTCGGGTCGTAGACAACGTTTTTACGAAAAATAGACACAGCTATGCACCCCATATTGGCACAAATTACGAGAATCCCAAGAAAACGAGTACGAATAAGTCGGATTTTAAGGCACACACTTGAAGGCGTCTTTTTTGGACAGAAACGACGTGATTTCGGAAAACAGAGATCGCTACGATGCACCTTTTATCGGCACAAATTTCGAGAATCCTTACAAACGGGTAACCAGCAAGTCGTGCTTTTGAGCACGCACTTCAAAATACTTTTATTCCATTTTTTCTGGTCGATAACGTTTTTTCGAAAAACGGACACCGTAATGCACCCTTATTGGCACGAATTCGATAATCTCTACAACACAAGTACCAATAAGCCGGATTTTTGGGAAAACGTTGTTTTCAACAGAAAAAGTCGCCTTGAAGTGCGTGCCTGAAGACCCAGCTTATTGGTACTACTTTTGTAGGGACTCTCGAAGTTTGTGCCCATAAAAGAGTGCTTAGCTGTCCGTTTTTTCGAAAAAAACGTTTACGGCCAAAAAAAGTCGGCTTGATGTACGCGCCCAAAAATCAAACTTATTGGTACCCATTTTGTAGAGATTCTCAAAATTTTGTGCCCATACATGGTGCATTACACTGTCCGTTTTTCAAAAAAACGTCGTTTTCGGCCCGAGAAAGTCGCCTTAAAGTGTATGCACTAAAGCCCGGCTTATTGGTAGTCGTTTAATAAGGACTCTCGTAATTCATGCCCATAAAAGACGTCGTCCACGACCTGAAATAGTCAAAAAATCGCATTGAAAGATGTGCCTAAAAACCTGATCCTTTGGTCTTGTTCTGTAAGGATTCTCTAAATGTCTGTCGATAAAGGGTGCAAGGTAGTGTCTGTTTTTCGAAAAAACGTCGTTTTCAGTTTGAAAAGGCTAAAAAAATACCATTGAAGTGCGTGCCTGAAAACCCTTAAAATCTTCTCATACAAAATGTCACTTTAACCTATTTTTTCAGGTTATCGGATCATAAGGACATATAAAATCAAACAGTATGGATAGTTGGTACCTAGCAACAATAATCAATAGGTGATCCCTTTAATAAAATACCGATCATAGTTCATATCTTATCAAATTTTCCTTTATCTTTTTTTAAGCCCTAAATCATTGACTTTCTACTATATTCGTAAGAAGTGGTAAGAAAATCTTAAAAATCTTCCAACAAAATTCCTCTTATATGAGTGTTCCTTTCATCTTCTTTTTGTTTTGTTTTTTTATTTTGGAGATTTTAGGGGAGCGTGTGGAATTTACAATTTATATTTACAGATTTGAGGAAAGATAAAGTGTTTGGTTTAGGGGGGATATTTTCTTAGAATAGTAGTTTTTTCGATTTTTTTTAATTTTGTTTTGTAAGACATGGAGAATAATTTCTCAATGGTGGAAGACAATAGAAAACATTTTCCTTTTATTGATTCCTCCTTTTATTTTCTCCTTATTTTTCCTCTTTTGTTTCTTTCATTTATCCTCCTTATTTTTCTATTTCTTCAGTTAAGAAAAAGACAGTGAATGTAGTTGATAGTGTGAAACAAATAATCAACCATAAATATTAATGAGAAAGGCAATAAAGAAGACAACGAACACACAAAGATTTATGTGATTCAGTCAACGTGACCTAGTCCAAAAGATTTACTCAATGGCATAGCATAATAAATAACTTTATGATTTCTTTTATAACACAAAAAAATAACAAAGAAACTCTTCATCAAAAACATTAATAGGGAACTAGGAATAAATATGAAGCAAATTAATCTTAGACAAATATGACGAAAAATGTGCAGAATCCGCCTACACTCAAAACAGCCAGGTCAGGCGACTTAGTAGCAACTTTACTTTTTTTCATTTTCAGTGCAAAATCCACTCATTTGAAATGTCGTTTACCAGATATATTAATCGAGTGTGGCGAGCGAATGTTTGTTGCTGGATAATTCACTTATTTTATTTAACCATCCAATAATATTGTTGTTGTTGTTGCTGTTGTTGTTCAATTATCTGAAAATTCTTTATCAAATATTATTTTTGCATTTGGTAACATGGATACACCAAAATTCAACCAAAAATTCATTTATGAATAAATCAATTTTAGCAGTATAGTGTTATTAAAAGGCTAAAACAAATTAAAGGAACAAGTACAAGTAAACCTTTGCCAAAAGTCATATGCCTACAACCCTAGTTTCTACAGCAATAAGCTGAATTGGACTCATTATGACTGAAGTGAACCAAAGTAAAAAAAATATATATTATAAGTTGATTTTATTGAAAGGAATGAACATTTTATGATTAAACTTAACTAGGCTGAATTGAAAAACTGATTCAATAAGTTCCAAAAGGTAAAGAGGAATGAGAGGGAAGAAAATAATTACTATGTTAAAGGTATTGAGAGTCCGGATCATCCGTCTCAAAATGTGTCTCACTTGCTGTTTCGTTTACTATTTTATCCCATAACTTAAATAAAATAATTTTTTACTTATTTTCTAAGCGCTCCTGACAGGCTAAAGTCGTATCACCTAGTTAAAGATAAATCCTAAGTCCTCTAACAATGATAGTCCAGGGAAGTAGGGTCGAATCCATAGAGAGACGGAGTTCTAAGTTAATATTCAGCCAAAAAGCTACTTCACACAAGATCAGATAGAAATCAGCTGAACTACTAAATAACACTAGAAAGCAATATAAAATGGATTTTAATCTATGAAATAAAGGTCTAGGGAATTAATTCAGTCCACCATGCTTATACCAATCAAGGGATCAAACAACTATCAGAACCTAGGTCAAGAATCGATAGATTAGAGCAGTGTCAAGCTATGGCTAAGTCTCAACGCCCATAATTCAACATAAGCAGCATATTCACAAACATAATCAGAATTACTGATGTGTACTAGGCCTCTAAAAGTAAGACGGGTCTGTGCAAACAATTATTAACCTCAAGTAATCAATGAAACTGCGTAATAACGTTAATTACTCAATAAGAACAAATCACACCATAATCAATCACATCAAGCCCTAGAAACTAATAGCAATTCAATTAATCACGGTATAAACATTGCTTCCCTCATCAAATCCCTAGAAATTAAACTACTCAGACATAATTAAATCAATAATAACAATTCTAATAAGAAATCCTAATTTCAATATCATGAAACAAAATAATAAATAAACTAAACAATCCAAAGCAATTAAAGAGATTAAGAGTAGAGAAGAATACCAATTGACGGAAAGCAATAACTTTTATTGAAATCAAATCCGAGGTTCAATCACATTTAAACTAATCTAAAGTGTTTAATCTAAATAAAACTCTCTAAAGCTAAGCTAAGAACTATTGGAAAAATAAAACAGAATAAAGATGTCTCTAAAACAATGAGGAAAAAGTATTTATAATACCCAAAAATCTAAATAAAAACAGAAATAAAAGATAGAATTTCCGCATAATCGAGTGCGGGACCCGATCGGGCAAAGGGCCACCCGATCCGGCCCACACAAAAAAATGCCAAACTTAATTCTTTGATTTCCACAGCACAGCAACAAGTAATGACAGCTCACTCGATCTGGATCGGGCACACCTGCCCGATCGGGCCTGGGGTAATGAGCCCAATTGCTTGATTGGTTTAATCAGCGTACGCAGCAACAACTTAGAGTAGGATCTTGGCAGCCACCCGATGGGCTTCGGGCAGTACTTGCCCGATCGGGCCAATAGCAAGCCAAGCCCAATTTGCTTTCCTCTTGTAACGCAAGCAGCAAACCAAATTATGACCATACTTAGGCCCGTCCGATCGGGTGAATTCTTGCCCGATCGGGTTGGGCTTAATCTTTCCCAACTCATTTTCTTCAATTCTTCGCCCGATTGGGTCGGGTGATGTCCGCCCGATCGGGTGCGAAATTTTACCGCCCGATTGGGCCTTTTTCTGCCCGATTAGTGTATGGGAAGCTCCTTTTGTCTCTTTGACTCTCAATTCTTCACGTTTAGAGGTCTTGGGACCTCCTAAACTATCCATAAAGCTCGTGAGCCATCCTATATGCCTTGTAACATCTCGTAAAGCCATGGTTGCTTCCAAATAGCTCATAAATAAGGAGAAAACTCCCTAAAACTTGCAATTCAACACTAAAACACAAAATCACAACTATATACGATAGTTAGCATAAAATAGCTCCGAAGAGCTTAAATGACGCACAAATTAGCTCGTAAATAGGGGAGAAAACTCTATATAAATACATGATATCAGCTCCCTATTAGTAAATCCTTCTCAAAAACAAAAAATATTAAAATAAACCTCACTTAGTAATTAGAGAGCGAAAAGGAAATTAAATCGCTTTCATTGTTTATACTATTAAGTGAAGTTAATTTTTTATTTTTTTGCTTTTTCAGAGGACTTACTAACGGGGAGTACATAAGAAATAAGTGTTTCTGTCCAGGACAGCTACTATGTGTGGTGGTGGGTACTTGGTGGAAAACGTGGCTTCCAAACTTCCTTCCTGTGGTGGTTACGTGCAAAACAAGGTGGATCTCGGGGGTTTTTCCGAGGAACCCCCTCCGATGCCTAAGTCAATCAAGATGAACACAAGGTCTCTAGTTGAGAGAAATGAGTACCAAGTGCAAGTATTTTGTGAGTGTTTGTGATAGTATGTACCTCATGATTGACCTAGTAGAGTAATTGGGCTTCCTTTGGGAGTGGGCCTATGTAATAAGTCTTTATTGATTTACTGTCCAGAGCTCTGGTCCACAGAGGTCTACCTGGTGAGGTCTGCTCTGCTTTGGACGCTCTGATGTATTCTGGTAGAACGTGGTGGTCTGCTGGGCAGACCCCATGCAATAAGTAAAAAATTATTTTATTTGAATTATGAAGATAAAATAATATAGTAAATAGGACACCAAATAAGATGCGGGGCGGATGATCTGGACTCGGCGTTGATGCTACTAAAGCCCAGAATTCCAAGTTTATTTTTTCTCACTTCCTTTTTCTAAAGCCCAAAAGTGAAAGCACCAAAGTGGGAAAGAGCAAATACAATCCAATCCTCTAAAGCCCAAATGTTACATATCCCAAGCTTATTAACCCTTCCTTCTTCTCTAAATTAGGGTTTTAAGAACTTGACTGCGCCATTTCCCCCCATTCCCAAATCTCTGCCTCGCATTCCATCATGGTACGCTTTCTTTCTCTCTCTCTTCTGTTCAATATTTGTTACGAATTTCTTCGTATTCATCATATGTTATAGATTCAATGAATTACTTAACTTTTTTTGCGATTTTGTTTGCTGCAATATCCATCTTCAACTTGCTGTCTTTCTTTTGCATCCTTGCTGCTAGGTTTTAGCTTATTACAAATTGAAATTCTTTAAATCTGCTAATAATGCATTATGCAATAAGTTGAAATGATTGACCAGAATCGAGAATTTAGTTGTTTATAAATGTACTAAAATCAAACTCATATGTTTAGCCTATGATTATTGATGACGATGTTGCTGTTTCTGTTGAAATCCATTCAGTGAGGTTGATTTTTGTGATGCATATGTTAAAATGCAGCCGAAGCAGATTCATGAGATAAAGGACTTCCTTCTGACAGCCAGAAGGAAGGATGCGCGTTCAGTGAAGATCAAGAGAAGTAAGGATGTGGTTAAGTTCAAGGTCCGTTGCTCCAAGTATCTTTACACTCTCTGCGTCTTCGACTCCGAGAAGGCCGATAAGTTGAAGCAGTCCCTTCCTCCAGGTATCAGTTTTTGCCATCCTATAATTTACTTTTTTAGCATTATTGTTGGTTGCTGGCTGCATGTTATGTTTGGTTGCTATCTAATTCACTTTTTGAATTTGCTAGTCGCCTAAATTGGCCAAAAATAGCCCAATGCTGACCATAATTCGCTTGTATGAATTCTCGTGTAGATTAACGACTTAGATAACACTGGTTCATATCGGTTAGGAACTTGTTTGTGCTCTTGACATTATTGTATTGTATGGTAGGTGCCTAGGCGGTGTATACGTTAGTAATTCATACTTAATATAGAATCACAATATTCGTATATATGAAATAAAGGTACCAGTACCACCATCATATATTAGCTTTATAAAGGTGGTCCGTGGTCCGTGGTCGTGTTAGTGAAGTGTACAACATCTGTAGTTGAGTATGCTAACATTCATGATTAAAAAGTCAATTAGAAATGCAGCCGATCAGATGTTTGAGTTAATATATCTTTCATAGTCTTTACCATTGCAACTAAGAAGTGCTGCGAAAAATGTTTGCTGGTTGATTGCTTACCTTCATATTATATATAATCCTATGTGGTGTTACATGATATAGTTTATCTAAGGTATGGTATGTAGTGTGGACCTTGGGTTAAGAGTTAATTGGAGTTCTACACTCACCTGTTGGGATTTTCTCCCTAACAGAGGTAGGGAAATGATGTTATGCTGGAACAGCCTGGAAGTGGATTGATTAAGAATTAGATCACTATTCAAAATGTGCAGATTAAGAAAGATAACAGATGATGTACTGAAATTGTTCAAAAATGTACTTTATTAAGCTTACATTATTGGCATAATACTGTAATTATTGACTTTAGGAAAGATTAGTTGAGACATAGTTGTAAGTTAGTAGGAAGTAAGAAGCTTGCAGGACGGAGGTAGTATGTTGATGGGATGGAGCATTAGCGGATAGACATAATACTGTTAAAGGTAGAATTTGTTTCAAGGAACATGTATGACATCGTTCTTGTTTTTGATTGGTAACGATCTGGGTTTTAATTCCTTTTTGTCCCCCTGGGTTGTGCAGGTTTGAGCGTCCAAGATCTTTGAGCTATTGGAGTTGCTGTTTTCATTTAGTAGCTGCTAGGCAATTGGAATCAGCTGTTTTTGTCTCATCAAGTTCTAAAATTAGAGTGGAATGCTTTTGTACTCTTTTCGAATCGGTTGCTTTAAAGATATGATTTGCCCTCTAAACTCTTCTGTATTGACCATTTGATATTATGACGCAGTTTTTTCCTGCTTATAGATGATTCCTTGCTTTTGTTTGTGTATTGTGTTGCTTGAACGCCTGATCAGTGAACAACCTTATTCGTGCAACCAAGTGATGTTCTCAGCGCTGTTTTCTTTCCCAGTTTGCAGGTATTACTGCTTTTTGTAGCTATCCGAAACTGATCATGGACCTATTGAACGGCGGTGCTCTTGTAGTTAATAGTGTATAGACATTTTTACCTTGGGGAAAAAGTCCTTTAAGCTCAGCATGTAATCTGGGCACTCCGTGAATCATGACAATAAGGGGGCGTTTGGTTAGAAGAAGGGAAAGGGAAAGGAATTAAGAAAGGGTTTGAGAAGAAAAGGAACCCTAAACCCCTTCATTCTCTTAGCTCCCTCCCTCCCACCACTTTCCTCCACCACCACTATTATCGTCTTCTCCGGCCATCTTCTCCGGCAATGAACACCGTGACTGTCACCATACTTCGTCTTCTCCGGCTCATTCACACCGCACGTTCGTTGCTCTTTCAATAACCGCAAGGGTTCTCTCAAATTCCATCCCTCGTCCGCGTTCGTCGCAGATCTGGTGGTGGTGGGTGGTGGGTTGTGGGTTGTGGGTTGTGGGTCGTGGGTTGCAGTAATGGTGGACTCAATTCCTTGTTTGATTTGGTGTTGGTGATGTGTCGTGGGTCGCGTTAGGGTAGGACTTTGCTTGTTGGGTTGCCGGTGTTGGTGCGGTAAGGTGGGTAGAGACTGATGGTTGTCGGTTGGGGAGGGGGAAGAGGTACGGTGACGTGAGTAGAGTGTTGGTGGGTGTGAGGGTGAAAAAAGGGTTGTGGTAGGTTGGTGGCGGTCGTTACCGGGGTGGGGAAAGGGTGGTGGTGGTGGGTGAAGCGGTGGTAGGGGTGCTTACAGTGGTGGTGGAGTTGTGAGGACCTAGTGGTCAAGGTTGGTCAATGTGAGTATGGTGTAGAGGAAAATGGGGGAATAGAAAACCTTGGGGGGTAGGAGGGAATCAATCTAGAGGGATATGGGGGTAAGTGATATTGATATTGGGGGAAAGGGAAAGCAAAAAATACCAAAGAAACATCACCTAAGGGTAACTAGAATTCTCATTCCCTTTCCCTTTCCCGAAACCCTCTATCCAAACGCCCCTTAAGCATTTTTGCCATTGGATATAGTGTGTAGGTTTTTTTGGATACGGAGAACTAGAGCTGGAACCAACTTTTGGAAACCCTCACTGCCATAGGAAATTATTGAATTCTTTTGAATTTAATGGCCAAAACGCAGTGTGAAAACTAGATGAATCCAAATTGTTGCCAGATTACTTGACCTAAATCTGCTGTTTAAAACGTCTGCCCAAACAAAACCCAACTTGACTAAAATGAATAAACCTAACCTGGTATGTGGTCTTCATATCACGTTTGACATTTCTGAAGACAAGCTGTAAGGTAGCCTCATCCCTGCCGATGGGTTTCTTCATTCGTATATTTTTTTTTGGAGAGATAAGAAAAACTAGGGAAGAGATAACATTAGGAGCCCCTCCGCACGAGAGTTCCCCTAATGTATGAGACCTGGGGATGGGGAAAAGAGTGGAATGTTCACAAATATCTATATGAAAATAATCATTAACGAGATGGCCAACATTTGCGATCCAATCCGCTGCTGTGTTTGCCTCTCTGTAGTCGTGTTGTATTTCCCAATTTTGTTCTTGCTGGAGTAGTCTATGGATGTCTTCGATGATGTTTTCTATCTGCCACGGTGGTGTCCACAATCGTTTGACCGCGTTGATAACCAGAAGATTGTCTCCCTCTATGATGATGCTACTATGCGGGATCGACCTGAGGTGAAGAAGGGCTTTGTGAAGTGCCGTCACCTCTGCTACTATAATGTTTGCTTTGCCCAGACTGTAGGTGGTTGTTGCTTTGACATTGCTATCTTCGTCTCGGATGATAAAGCCTGCTGCTGCTGAGTGCTGCTTAGCCGAGCCATCAAAATTGATTTTAAGATAGCCTGGAGGAGGGGGGACCAACGAACAAAAGGGGATGGGGTGTGAGAGAGTAGAATTTAGGGGGGGAGGGGTGTCCCCGAGGATGGGGAGATCGTGGAGAAATGTTTGTCTAATGTGGTTCGATGGAACCATTCTTTATGGGATAAGGTAGCCCGGAGAAGAGTTTTTTTGTGATGGAACGTGGTTTGATTAAAAATAACCCCATTTCTCTCTTTCCATATGTGCCATAGGAGGAAGATATAACGGCAAATCCTATCTTTACTATCTTTCAGACTAGAAATAGTGGTAGCAATACTGTTGGGGAGAAAATAATCTTTTAACCACGATCTTCGGAGGTAGGTCCAGCTTCCGAATCTAGCGGTTAGGCCATTTGGGGCAATCCGGGGTAATGCCATGTGCGAGCCATGTTGCGGACTTTACTGAGAATAGACCTTTTGGCGTTAAACCCCAAATGGGAGTATCCTCCATGTCGTGGGTGGGTAAGGGAATACCTTGTATGATGTGGATCCCTATTGGTACAATATTAGTCAACCGTGACCGATCCACGTGTGGTTTGGCCGAATAAAATCAGCCCCTTTTAATTCGGCGTTTATATCTGAGAGTGAGATGTTGAGCTTTTCTACTAGACTTTGGTAATCGCACCAATTATCTAGCCAGAAATGAACTTTCTTCCCGTTGCCAATTTTCCAACGGATGCCTTTTCTTAAGATCTCCCTTTCTCCTAGGATTTTCTTCCACATACCTGAGTCAGTGGGTTTGGGTTTACTCTCAAAGAAGGAGTATTCTTCAGATATTTCTGCTTTATAGCTAAGTCAATAGACTATCTTGGTTACCTAGTAGGGTCCAGCCAAGCTTTGCTATGAAAGCTTGATTAAGAGGGTGCGTTTTCCTTAGTCCAAGGCCACCTAGGGCTTTGGGTTTGCAAATAGTGTTCCAAGATCCTAGTGGAATTGCAATTTTCTCTTTTTGCTGTTGCAGAAGAATTTCCTATGGAGCGTGTCTATATCCTTAGCTGTTTTTATAGGTAGCAAGGAGCACGAACATAGGTAGCTGGGATAGCTTCTAGATTAGATCAAATAAGAGTTAGTCTCCCAGCTTTTGAGAGATATCCTGCCTCCCACTGTTTAAGCCTTATTTCCATGTTCTGAATGGCTTTATTCGTGTCAGCCCTGGTAGGCTTATAAGAACTGAAGTGGATTCCTAAATATCTTCCTAGAGCACCTTTGGGGGAAATGTTGAATAGGCTTGCGAGAGCATGGTTTTTACTATTTGGTACTTGTTTAGAAAAAATGAATGCAGATTTATGGAAGTTAACCATCTGTCCTATCCCGAAGGAGAGCGAAGTCATCAATTTGTTGCTTGAGGCGTAAGCACGCTTCTTTTGTAGCTTTGCAGAAGACCAGGCTGTCATCTGCAAACAAGAGGCAAGGAATGTTACTAGTCGTAGGGCATAGTTTAAAACCAATACCAGATTTGGGAGTATTACTGGCGATTGTTAATATCCTAATAAACGCCTCCATACAAATAATGAAAAGATAGGGGGAGAGTGGATCTCCTTGTCTTAGTCTGCGGGTTGGTTTGAACAATTCGGTAATCTCTCCATTAATTTTTAGGGAGTATGAAACCTTGGTGACATGCACTGTCTTATTAGGTCAATCCATTGAATTTCGGAACCCGTAAGCGGAAAGGGTAACCAGAAATGAAATCCCATTCTAGCCTATCATAAGCTTTTCCATGTCTAGTTTAAGTGCACACAAGCTTGTCTTGTTCTTTGATTTCTGGAAGGTGTTTAGGATCTCTTGGACTACTAGGATGTTGTCATATATGGATCTACTGTTAAATGCATTCTGATAGGAGCTTATGACATTATCTAAAATGGGTGCTAGTCGGTTGACTATAATCTTAGAAATGGCACTTGTAGATGGAGTTAACAAGGCTGATCGGTCTGAAGTCATTGGTTGTTTCTAGCACCTCATTTTTTGGAATGAGCGTGATGACAGTGTGGCATAGTGAGGGAGGTAGTTGGCACGGCAGAGCTAAAATGCTAGCACAGTGAGACATCATATCCGATTGTGACCAATAAGGTTGGTAGAACCCTGCTCCGAAGCCATCAGAGCCGGGGCTTTTATTAGTCAAGTTCATATCAAAAGGAGCTTCTTTGATTTCTTGGTCTGTAACTGCCGTCAGTAGATTGTGCCGTCAATCATCGGTTAATGCATATGGAATGAGGCTACCGATCTAGTTGACGTGGTTCACAGTCGGGAGAGGTAAATCTTGCCTTGAAGGAAGTCATAAGTTCCCTTTTTTATGTCGTTTAGAGAGTAGAGTCAAATACCTTCTTGAGTGCGAATTCTGAAAATATTGGTGGTAGTGAAACGTTTTTGTATTCTAAGATGAAAGAATCTGATGTTACGATCCCCTTATGTGAGCCATTTCTTCCCTTTGCAGCTACTCCCCAATTACGTTGCTGGAAGATGAGTAGTTTTTCTCTCTGTTTGAGTAATCTGGAAAGGTGGTTAAACAGAATGGGATTGTGAGGTTGATTGCACAACCTTGCTTCTAAATTCTAAATTTTCTCATGATTTAGGTCTAACATATTGTTGGAGTGGTTATATTTCTTTCTAGCCCAAATCTTTAATTCTTGTTTGATATGTTGAAGCTTCTCTGTACCCTAAAGAAGCGGGGAACCAACTACAGGCATAGTCCACTTTTTCTTGACTAGGTCATGGGATTCATGTTCTAAACCCCATGCCAGTTAACATCTCAAATGGTGGGTATTCATATATCGTTGGTTGATAAGATCAATAATGACCGGGGCGTGGTCAGAGCCGTAAAAACTCCATAGTTTAAGCATTGATTGGGAAACAAGGAATATATGAGATGGACTACTTAACGCCCTATCTAGACGTTCGTAGATAATTGTGTCGTAGATATGTTTTTTCCATGAGAACGCATTCTGATTATAAGTGATATCAATAGCATTGAGTGTACTAACTAAGTTAGGGGAGGCACCTTAGTCTGTTAGGAGGTGCTGGTCTACAACCGAGCTTATCCTCAGGGGTAAGGAGTTCGTTAAAAACCCCCACAACAAGTCAGAGTAAAGATTGTTGTGAGAGGTAAGGGTGCTGTAAGTCCCAGAACTCTTGTTTGGCACTTTCCTTTGTCAGTCCATATATACCCGAAATCAAAACATCGATATTGGTCGGTTTATAAGTAATGTAAACATGAACACTCCTATTATTAGAGAAGTGTGAGTTTACCTTGATGTTGCTTTCGTTCCAGCAGACCCAAATGCCCCCGCAATGATTTACTGGATCTATAATTAATTTATGTTCGAAATGAAGGGCTTTTAAAATTTTGCTACTATTAGTCATGTTGGTCATCGTTTCAAGGATGAAGAAAATATCTGGATTAAACTTTCGCTTAAGATAAATAATTTCGGCTAAAGCTTGCGGCTTTTTTCCCCCTTGAATGTTCCAACTAATAATTTTTACCATAATTTAATAACGTTCTTCAATGTTCTGTTCCCTTTCCTGCCGTCAGCATGTATTGCATTTTGATTTGTTGCACAAAGGAGAATACAAAAACCTTTGGCGGATTCCTGGTTGGGCTTTGCACTTAGATTGATAAGTGTTTTACGCAAGAGGTAATTAATAATCTCTAAAAAGCTCTTCGAGAAGTTTTCTCTAGCTTTCAAATTCATTTTCCCGCACAGTGAAACATTTAAGCATGGTAACCAAAAGGGAGGGGCAGTTTTAAAAATCATTTTTGTGTAGTATTTTTTCAACTCCAAGTCCATGTGGATGTTAAACCATCCATATCTCATATGAGTGATTTTGTACTTGTTGAGAGAAGTACTAATGAGGTAGACTTAGGAGTACAACAATTGATCAAACAGGGAGCAAATGTAATGCAAGAAATTATATAGAACTGCTGGCACAGCAGCTAAAAAGTACTATGTCTATTGTTAAAATAACGTTTTTACAACTTGTAGTCTTGAAAGCAAGCTGCCATTGACTGAAGTCCCAATTGGTGAGAATAATATTGCCCTGTTGGGAGACGCTGAAAGCTTGGGAAGGTGAGCCTAGAGTTGTGCGTGTCTCTTCCATGAATTCCAACATAGCCCGCTCAAAATGATTCCATGAGAAAAGAGACCAGTAGATAACCAAAGTCCAGTATACCATATGCAAAAATGACAGAAGGTTAAAGGAGAAAATAACATTGCAATTATAGGAAATCATACTAATAAGAATTGACAATTTCGTATTGAGAGATAAGTAAGTGATGGCAAAAGAGGCAAAATCCATAGTAATAATTAAATACAAAGAGAAACAAGATGAAGAGTGAATTATACACCATCAACAAGTACAGGGGCCTGCTTTGTAGTAGCAGCAGCAGTAAACGAGCAAGCATAGAGAGGTGAAGTTGAGACAACAAAATACGTAATGAGAAATAAGGAATTCCATTATAGCCAACTAAAACATTCCCTTCATAGATGAAAGTGAATCAGAGTTACAACTTATAGGGAATAGGTAGACAAAAGGTGGTAATAACTAGAATGAACAGAAATACATAATAAGAGAGCAACAGCCAAAAACCAAGCTTAAAA